>OX377620.1:117795233-118267233 GCA_947397865.1 Polietes domitor
TAGTGCCGGAAAACAACTCTCCAATCTTTCAGACTTCGCAAAAACACAACCTAATACTTTTGAAATTTCATAAAATCCATCGAAAAAATATAAAACAAAATTTTTCAAAAGTCTCCAAAAATAAAATTCTTGGAAATATCTAAAAAACTAAACAAATTGAAAAAGTAAGTCTACAATAGTTTGAAATATGCTAAAATAACTGTTTCAAAATTTGAAGGCGAGGAAAAATAATTTTTTAAAAAACAATATAAATGAAAAACATTCTCCAATAACTCTTATAATTAAAAAAACTCACCTAACGTTTTTTCAATTTCATTAAATCCTCCAAAAGTGTAAAATAAAAGTTAAAAAAAAATCTCCAAAAATTAAATGCGAAGAAATAATTCTAAAAAGCTAAATAAATGAAAAGTTGAAGTCTACAATAGTTTGAAAGTGTACTAAACAATATTCTAAGAAGTCTCCAAAAACTAAATGGCAGAATATAATTCTTAAGAAAGAAAATAAATGAAAAAGTCTCCAATAACTCCAAAATCTTTTAAAAAACTTAACCAAATATATTCGCATTTTCATAAAATCCCGCAAAAGTGTATGACAAAAGTTTGAAAAAGTCTCCAAGAGTGCGAAGAAATAATTCTAAAAAACTAATTATATGAAAATAGGATTGATTTTAATAAATAAATAAACATCTGGAGTCTGTAACAGTTTGAAAGGGTGGTAAAATAATTGTTTTTAATAGTCTCCAAATTTTGAGGACGAGGAAATAATTCTAAAAGAGCTGAATAAATGAAAAAACTCTCCTATAACTGTTAAGAAACTCATCCAAATACTTTTGCAAATTCATAAAATCACCCAAAAGTGTAAAACACAAAATTAAAAAAAGTCTCCAAAAATTAAATGCCAGGAAATATTTTTGAAAAAACTAAAATGAAAAGCTGAAGTCAACAATAGCTTGAAGGGATACTAAAATAATTGTTTTCAAAAGTCTCCAAAAAATAAATGCGAAGGAACAATTCTAAATAATTGAAAAACTGTCCCCAACAACTTTAAGAAAACGTACCACAATATTTTCGAAACTTAATAAAATCATCCAAAAATGTAAAACACAAGATTGAAAAAGTCCCCAAAAATTAGAAACGAGGAAATAATTCTAAAAATCTAAACAAAGAAAAACAAGTCTCCAATAGCTTGAAAGGGTGTCCAAAAATGTGTACATTTAATTTAACATAATTTAAAATTTTGTGCTGTACAAAAGCGAAAAGAAAAATCTCTAAAGTCTCCAAATATTTTTTTTGAAGTCTCCTGAAGCCTAAGTTCTGAAAATCTTAAAAAACCTGTTAAATTGTTGCACTTACAACAATCCTAAATATTGAGCTGTTAACAAATGTGTAGACTTTTGAATTAGTTAGAAAAAATGCTGCAAGTTAAAATCCAAATCGGTAAAGTCTAAAAGGTCTCTCTATATAAAATTTTGTAAAGTCTCCAAAATCAACAATTTCTAATTTTTGGCTGAATAAGTGTGAAAAATTGCTGAAAGTGATGGCTGATCACCGAGAAGCATAACGATAAGTTTTTCAAAGTCTCCAAAAAGATTTTTGTAAAGTCTCCAACAGTTTGAATCTCTCCGAAATTGCTGAAAATATTGGCTGATCGCCGAGAACCATTGCTATAAAGTCTACTAAATCTCCAAATAGATTTTTATATAGTCTCCAAGAACAAGAATTATCAATTTTGTGCTGTAGAAAAAAGTGTAGAGATTTGAAAATTAAACAAAAATGATGAAAGTGATGGCTGATAACCGAAAACCGATAAACCGATAAAGTCTAAAAAGTCTCCAAATAGGTTTTTCAAAAGTCTCCAAAAACCTAAATGTTGAAATTCTTCAATATTTTATATTACAATATCATAGTGAAAATTCCTTGCAACCTAAGAAGTTGTTTTAATCCAGAATTCTGTGCTGTGTCAGTTAAAAGGTAACTCTACAATATTATATGGCAAGTGCAAACATCAACCTACAATCCTGACTAAACTTTATGAAACTGTGAGTAACATTTCTATTTTGTTGGTCAAGAGAACACATAAATCAACTCTAAAACAAAAGTCTCCAAACACAACTAAAATTTGAAATTAATTAATTTAAGCTAACAAAGAAAACCATACCCAAATGTGTGTAAATGAAAGTCTCCAAACTCTGCATAACTATTTTAATAAATGTTGAATTTTAGCAGAATTTTCTAAAAAGTTATTTAATTTCGTTATATTACCAAAGAAGATCGAAAAACTCCCTAACGTGGCCAGATAGTCTCTAAAATACTACAAAACTATCCCCAAAAATTTTATAAAGTTTATATGAAAATAAGATAAAGAAAAAATTAAAAAAAAATATTTAAAAAGTTTCACAAATTTGTTAATAATATCATAAAAAATTTTGAAACAAAACAATCGAAAAAAGTCTCCAATGATTTGTGATAACCCCAATATCAAAGTTTACAAAGAAAATCTCAACTAAATTAAACAAAAATAAAAAATATTTTGTAAAAAAGTCAATCGCAAGTTACAAAAATCAACCACTAAATAAAAGTAAAAAATATTTTGTAATAAAAATAAATACAAAAAAGTCTCCACAAAAATTACAATATTTTTGAAAAAAAAAATTCTCAAGAATACCAACTAAACTAAATAAAAAATTCAAATATTTTGTAAAAAAATAAGTCTCCAAATACAAAAAAGTCTCCGCAAAAAAATATAATATTTTGTAAAAATATAAATCTCAAGATACGAAAATCTCTACTAAATTAAATACAAATAAATACTATTTTGTAAAAAAATAAATCTCACAATATAAAAAAAGTCTCCAAAAAAGTCTCCACATACTAAAAGTTACAAAAATTGTAGATATCAGTGGTCTTGCAAGATATCATCACCAACAAAATTGTGCCTTAAATTTTCTGAGTGTATCGGGAGATCACAAATCACAGATTTCTTCGCTACCTGTTGCGCATTGGCGGCGGGTTCATCAGCATCAGCATCGTCATCATCATCCTCGCCATCATTCATTTGTCGTCCGTTCGTTCGTTTCGCCCCATCGTGTTGTCGGTTGCCCGGTGACGGTGTTGCCACACAAACAATGTGCACAAAGAAATGTTTTCGCATGCCCACGTTAGTCATACTCGGTGTCGTCTTCACCATCGTTGTGGTCTTCATCACCGGCATCACACTGACGAATAGCATTAATATCTCGAATATTGTGCGGCTGCGCGAAAAGGTCGCCAGCGATTCGGCGGCCGCCAACAGTGCCAATGCGGCCCAAACACGGGCCGCTCTCGTCGAACAGCAGTATTCGACGTTGCAGCAGCATCATTTGTCGCGCAGCGATTTGAACTATATCACCGCCAATCATCCGAAAAATCTGCAACGTTTTCAAAATACACAACAACAGCAGCAGCTGGAATCGCAACAGCAACACTCATCGCTGCTGCCGCATGTTGCCACAACCAGCAGCAACAGCAACAACAACAATAAGATCATCATTGAAATCGGTATCAGTAACTTTAGTGTGCCGCAAAGGCACAGCAACAACAATGCCACCACCAGCACATCATCAGCGGCATCATCGTCTTCCCCGGATGTTAATCAAACATCAGAAGCCGCAGCGACGACGGGCCATATCGCCACCGTTGTGGAAGAGTTAGTGGCGCCTTTGAATGGCGCCATTATTGATGGTCACATTGAATCCATATCAGTGCCCGCCACATCGGAAATTCGTCAACAATTAAACGAAACTTTCAAATATTTTGGCGAAAACAGTGGAAAAAAGACGGTGACATCTACGTTTCAAAATGAAACCACCTTGAATTCCAGTGTAAGCACTACCATTAAGTCGGATTCCAGCAACAACAACAACAACACGAGCAGCAGTAGCTCAAATGTTGTCCATCTTCCATTAACAAAAAGCGCCGCATCATTGCCGTCATCATTTGAAAGCCTTTTAAATAATTCCTTAAATTCTTCAACTTCATCAACAAATGCAACATTTCCTCCTTCTCCGGCATCGCCTCTGTTACATTTTGATGCTGCAACAACATCGGGAACGGCAGCAGCAGCCGCAACAGGGGCTATAGCTGAACAGGGAGAAGCGTTGGTAGCGGCCACAAATCAATTAAGCATTGAAGATCATAATCCCGGCATGATTGATTTTGAAAAGCGCAATTATGTTAAAAAGGTAACTGAAATTCAAATATTAATTAACCTGTCATTCACGTTAAATGTTTGGTAATGAAAGCGATCATGCACCACAGGAGCAAGATTGCTGAGATTCCCAGGAAATGGCCAAAAGGCAAAAAGTACTTTCAAGAACCTGAATTTATATCATCCTCATATTACTACACTGCTGTACTTTTCTAACAAGGAGAAATTCAATTCAATTTCTGAGCTTATTTTCACAGCACAGATAGCTCATATTCAGAGCTAATCTTGAAAGTTAGCCCAGATTCTGAGATAATTTTCAAAGTTAGCTCAGATTGTGAGCTAATTTTAAAAGTTAGCTCAGATTCTGAGCTTATTTTCAAAGTTAGCTCAGTTTCTAAGCTAATTTTTATAGTTAGCTCAGATAGTGAGCTAATTTTCTTATTTAGCTCAGATTCTGAGCTAATTTTGAAAGATAGCCCAGATTCTGAGCTAATTTTTATAGTTAGCTCAGATAGTGAGCTAATTTTCTTATTTAGCTCAGATTCTGAGCTAATTTTAAAAGATAGCTCAGATTCTGAGCTAATTTTTGTAGTTAGCTCAGATAGTGAGCTAATTTTCTTATTTAGCTCAGATTCTGAGCTAATTTTGAAAGTTAACCCAGATTCTGAGATAATTTTCAAAGTTAGCTCAGATTGTGAGCTAATTTTCAAAGTTAGCTCAGATTTTGAGCTAATTTTCAAAGTTAGCTTAGATTCTGAGCTACTTTTTATAGTTATCTCAGATAGTGAGCTAATTTTCTTAGTTAGTTCATATTCTAACCTAATTTTCATCATATTACTACGCTCCTGCACTTTTCTAACAAGGAGTGTGAGAAAATTCAGCTTTTGAGCTTATTTTCATAGAATAATTTGCTCAGCTGCTGAGCTACTTTTTATAGCAAAGTTAGCCCAGATTCTCAGCTAGTTTTCAAAGATAGCTCAGATTCAGAGCTAATTTTTTAAGTTAGCCCAGATTATTAGATAATACTCAAAGTTAGCCCAGATTGTGAGCTAATTATCAAAGTTAGCTAATTTTTATAGTTAGCTCAGACAGTGAGCTAATTTTCTTAATTAGCTCAGATTTAGAGCAAATTTTCAAAGTTAGCTCAGATTCTGAGCTAATTTTCAATGTTATCTCAGACTCAGCGCCTTTACTAAGTTAGCTCAGATTATGAGCTACTTCGCGTAGATAAGTTGGTTCAGATTTTAGCTAATTTGCAACGTTAGTTTTGAGCGAATTTTCATTAAAATGTTTGCAAAGTGTCTGATCTAATATTTATACAAAAGTTAGCTCAGTTTCCCAATTTTCATAGAAAACTTAGCTCAGCTGTTGAGCTAATTTTCATAGAAAAGTTAGCTCAGCTGTTGAGCTAATTTTCATAGAAAAGTTAGCTCAGCTGTTGAGCCAATTTTCATAGAAAAGTTAGCTCAGCTGTTGAGCCAATTTTCATAGAAAAGTTAGCTCAGCTGCTGAGCCAATTTTCATAGAAAAGTTAGCTCAGCTGTTGAGCTAATTTTCATAGAAAAGTTAGCTCATCTGTTGAGCTAATTTTCATAGAAAGGTTAGCTCAGCTGTTGAGCCAATTTTCATAGAAAAGTTAGCTCAGCTGCTGATCCAATTTTCATAGAAAAGTTAGCTCATCTGTTGAGCTAATTTTCATAGAAAGGTTAGCTCAGCTGCTGAGCCAATTTTCATAGAGAAGTTAGCTCATCTGTTGAGCTAATTTTCATAGAAAGGTTAGCTCAACTGTTGAGCCAATTTTCATAGAAAAGTTAGCTCAGCTGCTGATCCAATTTTCATAGAAAAGTTAGCTCAGCTGCTGAGCCAATTTTCATAGAAAAGTTAGCTCAGCTGCAGAGCCAATTTGCATAGAAAAGTTAGCTCAACTATTGCCAATTTGAATCTATATTTTTTTAGCTCAGAATACAAATATTTTTAAGCTCAGCTCTGGCTAATTTTCATATAAAATTTTTTAGCTCAGCTTCTGACTAGTTTTCATAGATTTTTTTAGATCAGCTGTTGAGCTGGTATTTGTTCAGCTGCTACCGGGCCTCGTATGATACCAGCAATTCTGTTTCCTCATTCCTGGAGAGAGCAGTTTCTTTTTTCCCACTTGGCATTTTTTGTTGTCGTCGACAGTATTTTAATGATTTTGTTTTCCGTTTTTTTGTCGCTGTGCACTCTCCGATTTTGCAATTCAATCATGTGAAAATGTTAATTATCCGTTTTATTTAACCATCATTAAATTCTGCCTATAGCGATTTTTTCGTTCAAACTCTCTGTCGCACGTTTTGTTTGAATTTTGTTTTTGCCGTTCTGGTTTTGCCAATTGCCAGCAGCAGCAGCAGCGTTTGTTGGCCACTAACGCTTTGGCGCGCACTGCAACTGCTTCCACCACCGACGACTGTTGTTAGCACCTTTGTTTGCTTCTTGGCTGATTAATTGCCGATGTCTCGTTTCGATACTGGATTCACATTTTGTTTGTTTGTTCCGCGGAGCTATTGAATATTCAATAGTTGACAGTATTTTGACTTGCAGGTTGCCCTTTTTGGTCCGCATTTTTGATGCTTTTTTCTTCATCTTTTTCCCGAGAATGACGGTTGCAGAGAATGAATGGTTGCATATTTTTGGTTTAATTCTCCGACATGACATTTTTTCGCTGGCTTGGAATGGTTTGAATTACAAATAAATTTGTTCATGAAATCGATCAGTTTTTTTTTCGCTGCCTTTGTTTTGCAATTTGTCATAATTTATACTGGAAATCAGTTATTCACAATGTGTTAATAATACCCTGCAATATAGTTAACCCAATACTAATTTTGTTTGTTTTCTTTTTTCATTTCAGGTGAGTTGATTTTTCCCATTGGGGTTTGCTTCACAGCTACCAAACAATTTGTAAGTATTAAATATGCATTTTCAGTATAAAATGTTTCTAAAGAAATTCTTTATAATGGATTATCTTGAGGCCCTACATTCGAATTTGTTTGAAGAATATATAATAAGCTCGTTACTTTAGTGTTATGGAACCAAATCCTGTGATCAGATTGTGTGCTACTTTTCATAGAAAAGTTCGCTCAGATCCTAAGCTAATCCATATAGATATTAGTCCAGATTCTGAGCTAACTTTCAAAATTAGTCCAGATTCTGAGCTAATTTTCAAAGTTAGCTGAGATTTTGAGCTAATTTTCAATGTTAGCTCAGATTAAATGTGCATTTTTAGTATAAAATGTTTCTAAAGGAATTATATTCTATATTCGAATTTGTTTGTTAGTGTTAAGGGACCATATCCAGTGATCAGATTGTGATCTACTTTTTATAGAAACGTCATCTAAGCTATTTTTTATAGAGAAGTTAGCCCAGATTCTGAGCTAATTTTCAAAGTTGGTTCAGATTCTGACGTAATTTTCAAAGTTAGCTCAAATTATCAGTTTAATTATCACAACAACAACTTTTAATACCAACTTTTTATAGCAAAGTTAGCCCAGACTCTGATCTAATTTTCATAGTTAGGTCAGACTCTAAGCTTATTTACATAGAAAAGTTTGCTTAGATTCTGATCTAATTTTGATAGAAAAATTTTTGATCAGCCTGCTGAGCTAATTTTCATAGAAAAGCTCAGAATCAGATATAATTTTCATAGAATGAGATTCTCAGCTAATTATCATAGAAATGTTTAGCTCAGACTCTGAGCTAATTTTTAAAGAAAAGTTTGCTTAGATTCTGATCTAATTTTCATAGAAAATTTTTGAGCAGCCTGCTGAGCTAATTTTCATAGAAAAGCTCAGAATCAGAGATAATTTTCATAGAATGAGATTGTCAAATAAATTTCATAGAAAAGTTAGCTAGGATTCTCAGCAAATTTTCATAGTCATGTTTTGCTCAGACTCTGAGTTAATTTTTAAAGAAAAGTTAGCTCAGATTTTGAGCTAATTTTTAAAGCAAAGATAGCTCAGATTCTGGACTAATTTTCATAGAAAAGTTAGCTTGGATTATGAGTTTATTTTCATAGAAAAGTTAGCTGAGATTATCAGCTAATTTTTATAGAAAATTTTGCTGAGATTAGCAGCTAATTTTCACAGAAAAGTTAGCTGAGATTAGCACCTAATTTTCTCAGAAAAGTTAACTGAGATTAACAGCTAATTTTTATAGAAAAGTTAGCTGAGATTAGCAGCTAATTTTTCATAGAAAAGTTAGCTGAGATTAACACCTAATTTTCTCAGAAAAGTTAGCTGAGATTAACAGCTAATTTTTATAGAAAAGTTAGCTGAGATTAGCAGCTAATTTTTCATAGAAAAGTTAGCTGAGATTATCAACAAATTTTTATAGAAAAGTTAGCTGAAATTATCAGCTAATTTTTATGGAAAAGTTAGCTGAGATTATCAGCTTATTTTTACAGAGAAGTTAGCTGAGATTATCAGCTAAATTTTATAGAAAAGTTAGCTGAGATTATCAGCTAATTTTAATAGAAAATTTAGTTGAGATTATCAGCTAATTTTAATAGAAAAGTTAGCTGAGATTATCAGGTAATTGTCATAGAATCTGAGCCTATTTTCAGTTTCTGACTTCAGAATAATTTTCAGAATCTGAGTTAATTTTGAGCTAATTTTCGTATTCTGAGCTAATTTCTCAGAATCGGAGCTAATTTTCAGTTTCTGAGCTAATTTTCAGATTCTGAATCTAATTGTCAAATTCTGAGCTAATTTTTCAGAATATTAGCTAATTTCTCAGTTTCTGAGCATATTTTCAGATTTTGAATCTAATTGTCAGATTCTGAGCTACTTTTTCATAATATGAGCTAATTCACAGATTCTAAACTAATTTTCAGATTCTGAGCTAATTTTTAGATGCTGAATCTAATTTTCAGTTTCGGAGCTAATTTTCAGATCCTGAGCTCTAATTTTCAGATTCTGAATCTAATTGTCAAATTGTGAGCTAATTTTCAGAATCTGAGCTATTTTTCAGATTCTGCGCTAATTTTCAGTTTCTGAGCTAATTTCTCTGATTCTGAATCTAATTCTCAGATTCTGAGCTAATTTTCGGATTCTGACCTAATTTTCAGAGTCTGAGCTAATTCCTCAGATTTTGGGCTAATTTTCAGATTCTGAGATCAGTTTCAGATTATGAGCTAATTTTCTCATTCTGAGCTAATTTTTAGATTCTGAGCTAATTTCTCAGAATCTTAGCTAATTCTCTGAATCTGAGCTAGTTTTCATATTCTGAGGTAATTTCTCAGATTTTTAGCTAATTTGCAAATACTGAGCTAATATGCATATTCTGAGCTAATTTTGAGTTTCTGTGCTAATTTTCAGATTCTTAGCTATTTTTCAGAATCTGAACTAATTTTCATATTCTGAGCTAATTTCTCAGATTCTAATCTAATTTTCAGATTCTGAGTTAATATCTCAGAATCTGAGAAAATGATGAATGATTTTTACTGTCCCACCGAAACGCACTTAATTGCTGCTGGCTGACTGACCACCCACTCATTTCAATTTGACAAATACGAGCCACACCTTCCTCCGCTTCATGCGCGAACACAACATGAAAGCGACAGACAGAAATAATGGAGCTCATTTGTTGGCGGGCCAAAAAACTTGAGGATGACGAAAAAGGAGCACCAAAAATATTCCATTAAAAACACGCAGCAGCAGCAGCAAGAAAGGCAAGAGCGGCTGGGACAGCGGCAACAAAGAAATCTGTCATATGGTAAATAAATAATAACTGGAAATTATTCAAAAATTATGTTTACACCCTCTGCGTGCCATGGTCGCTCGCTTGCCAGACACAGTCTACACGTCCACGTCGTGATCCTTTGAAGGAAGCCCATCAGCAAAATATCTTGGAAAAATGGAACTTTTTCACTTAAAATTTTAAGTATTCATTCTTCGTGTACTCGTGAATTTAAGTGAATATGCTGGCGAGCGCATAATGACTTAATGAGGGCTATTTTCATTTAAATGAAATAAATAACACCTTTTTACTCAATCACTGTGCGGTGACCCGGACTCTGCTTTTTGTTTGTGGTGGATTGAGGCGCGTGTTTGTATTTCGAGGATATGGTCATTATGTTTTTTAATTTTTGATATATTTCTTTTGGTGTCGTTCGCCGTTATTATTGTTGCATTATTATAATTTCTTTATCACACGTCCTCGTCCCCAGGACACGACTCTGTTGCACAGACATCATTGTGAAATTGGTTGTGGGGGGGAGAAGGCAAGGAAAGGAATTTCGCATCCCATATTAAAACACATCTTTCGCGTGTGATGTGCGTTATGTGATATGTGGCATGCGGCATGTGGAAGATTTGTCCCCAAAATGTGTGGTCCACCAAATCTGCGGCACGAAGGGCAATTGTGAAAACCGTTAACCGTTTTTTCCCTGAGCATTATGATGGATGAACGCACTTCTTATCTTGTATTGCCCAAAATGAGAATCAAAAGGCGGAAGAGTTGTTGTAGCCCAGAACATGAGATCGTTCATATTATCATCATCATTTCATCAGCGACATTTTCACTACCAAAACATGGTGGATTGCTGGAGCTGATGTTTTACTTGACGTTCGAGGGCAAAACATTGGAAACATTGTGCCTGGAATGCATTTGTTTGCATAACGTATGAAACTGGGTGGGTTACACTTCATGTGTAATCGTTCCTTCTTCGTTGAATATGTTCCATCCAGATGCCTATCGCATCTGTGAAAGTACCTCAAAGAAAAAAGTCCACCAACTATGTTCCAATTCTAATATGAGGACATGACGCCTGTCTCACCAAAAAAAAAAAAACGCTGAAAAAATGCATCAGATTATATTTAAGCACTTGGAAATAACAAAGATCTTATGAAATACATTTTTAATACTGACACTAATAACCTATAACTTTGAAAATTATCTTACTTTCTCATTTTTGTGAGATCTTGACACTATTTTTTTAATTATTATTAATTATAAAAGTTGTGTCCATATTTTAAATATAAATATATTTCCCCTTCTAATAATTGTAATAACTCAAACACCCCGTAATTTCAAACATAAAATATTCTGAATAGTCTGGCTCCTCGAGGTCATGAACAAATCATAAAACTGCTGTTTTTCGGTTTTCTTATGATGTTTTCATCGACGATCATCCTCAGCGATATTCACTTAAAAATATAAATAACACTAGCTGTAACCCGCCCGCTTCGTCAGGCAAAAAAAAAATGGTAAAATTAAAATCAGGTTTCATATTGATGATAAGATAAATATGATACCTGATTTTATTGATATTATCGTGGTCAGTAATATATATAAGTTCCAATTTTCCGTCTTCTAGCTAAAAACACTTTTGCCACGCCTTCACCGCCCACGCAACGAAAATTCAAAATCCGGCATCATATTTATCTTTCTCGTGGTCAGTAATATATACGTTGCAATTTTTAGCCTTCTAGCTTTAAAATCACTATTGTCATGCCCACTAAACGAAAATCCAAATTTCGGCATCACATTTATCATTCTGGTGGTCAGTAATATATATGTACCAATTTTCAGCCTTCTAGCTCTCAAAAACACTTTTGCCACGCTTACTCTGCCCACAAAACGAAAATCCAAATTTCGGCATCATATTTACCATTCTCGTAGTCAGTAATATAGTATAATGAAAATATAGTATATAATGAAAATATTTCCCCATATTTAATTGTTTTAAGGAAACCCGAAAATATCCGGTCCGACCGGTTTTTTCAAAACAAGAAAACCGGGTAAAGGTTTTTTTGTAATCGCGGTTTTCGAAAAACAGACCCTAAAGATATGTTTCTCTGGATATTCAAAGATTAGAATTATTTTTAATTTTTGGAGTCATTGAACCGCAAGGATTTTCATCTTTAAATCTTTCAGATGATACCAATATCTTTAAAATCGATTCAAAGTTATGATATCGATAAATAACACTAGTCAACAGTCAAAATGTACTCGGGATGCGATAATTTTTTCTGTGTAGATAACCTTGACATGAGCTCGAAAAACGCAATAAAAAATTTTTTTTTCGTTTGGTTTTTTTTATTTTTTTTTTTTAAATTTTAAAAATTTTTTTTTGGTTAATTTGTTTCGTCCGGCATAACTCGGGAACTACTAGCCCGATTTAATTGAATTAAATTTTAAAAAATTTAAAATTACAATTCCCTTAATCTGTTCATATATTGTTTTCCTATACAAGCAACAGTTTCCAAGTTAAAAATGAATATATAAAGGAAAAAACTTATTTTTTGACTAAAGATTTAAAATTTTTTTTTTTAAAAATCCATAAAAAATCCAAAATGAAAAAAAATGTCAAATCTTATTACTTTTACGTAAAGTCACATAACCTATGAGCAAAATGAGACAAAGATCATGAAAATCGATGCACGCGTTTCGCTTTTATTCGCAATTGAGTAAAGGTATGAATTTCAAAAATTTGCTCGACATATGCACAACTTTGTCTATGGTAAGGTTTTTTCTTTTTTTTTTTGATTCTCAGAATTAACAAAACGGAATAAACAAAGGGTTATTTAATTTTTATGATTGCGTAAGCAAAGTAATAAACGCTAATAAATGTGCGTGAACAATTAAAAGGAAAAAAGGAAAGGGGACTTTTTTAATTATTTGGGTTTTCCGTTGGCTACCTGTATGATTTTTTTACAGAAATGCAACCCACATTTAAGGGTGGTCATTATTCGGAAAATTTAAGACTCACACATGGTGAAACAGGTATGTAGCCACCGTAAAAAAATATACACCCATTTATAAGTACCTGTCAGTAAAATACTAAACAATACACAGTATAAATAGGTCTTCATTGATCGATTTTACTCATTCAACAAGTGTCGACGAACGCGATAGTTAAAATGAGCAAACGTTCGCGAGGATTTGAATGCAATACCAATCCAAGTAATTTTTGTTACATGTGCGGAGAATACGTTTCTGAAAAAAACAAGCGTTGTTTTTCACCTAAATTGAGAGATTCATTTGAAGAGAGCTTCAATTTAAAGGTCTCAAACATAGATGAGCGGTGGACACCAAGTGCTCTATGTCCAAGGTGCTACGTACAGCTAGCTGACTCAAGGTAAGTGTAGATTACGAAATTCAAGAACATATATAACTTATTATTGAAATTCTTTCAGACGACAGCCGAGAATCATCATGCCAATGCTTTGGAGAGCTCCGCTTTGCCATGTAACAGATTGCTACTTCTGTCTTAGCAAAAAAACAGGCGTGGGAAAAAATATACGATGGACTTACGCTGCTGTTTCAACAGTGAATTTTCCAGTGCCATTTTCCGAAGAACCAGTGGACCCGCAACCGTCCGTTTCAAGATGGGCATCTAATAATGAGGCGATACATCCAACATCAGATCCGGAGACAGTAGAAACCACATCAGAATGCGAGTCAACATATACATTGCATGGAGGTCAACGCTTATGTTCCCAAGCAGAACTGAACGATTGGGTTAGAGAATTGAAACTCTCCAAGGAAGATGCAGAGTTGCATGCATCGCGCATGCAACAGTTCGGTTTCTTGGCTCCTGGTGTGGTGACAACAATCTACAGGAAGCGTCATGAACCATACGCAAGGTACTACACCAAAAAAGACAACATCTGTTTTTGTAAGGACATTCCCGGATTATTTGGTGAACTCGGGTACTCTTACGATCCAGGAGAGTGGCGTCTTTTCATCGACAGCAACAAGCAGAGTTGACACCAAGGAAACATACGAAGTCATGGACAATCTACTAAAGTGCCTTAACTATGAGAGGCACGATTGGAAAGTTTGTGCCGACCTTTAGGTTATCGGTATCCTTTGTGGATTACAAGGTGGATTCACAAAGTACTGTTGTTTTCTCTGCCTTTGGGACAGCCGCGATCGTCAACATCATTACACCAGGAGGAGTTGGACAGAAAGAGTTAACTTCATCCCCGGCAGCGACAACGTGAAATATACACCACTCATAAAAAAGGAAAATGTTTTTCTCCCACCTCTTCACATAAAGCTCGGACTCATAAAAAACTTCGTGAAAGCTATCAACAAAGATGGCGAAGCGTTCGCCTATTTAAAAACCATGTTTCCTCACCTTTCATCGGCAAAGATTAGGGAGGCGTTTTCGACGGTCCGCAAATTAAAAAGTTGTTGCAAGACCAACAGTTTGAGCACATTTTATCACCAAATGAAGCTGCAGCTTGGAACTCATTTCCGGATTTCTTGGAAACAACAAAAGCTCAAATTACAGAGAGATCGTCGAACAACTACTCCAAAATTATAAAAAAATTAGAGCAAATATGTCGCTTAAGATACATTTTCTACACTCGCACTTGGACTTCTTTCCGGATAACCTGGGCGATGTGAGTGACGAGCATGGCGCACATGTAACAAAAATTACTTGGATTGGTATTGCATTCAAATCCTAGCGAACGTTTGCTCATTTTAACTATCGCGTTCGTCGACACTTGTTGAATGAGTAAAATCGATCAATGAAGACCTATTTATACTGTGTATTGTTTAGTATTTTACTGGCAGGTACTTATAAATGGGTGTATATTTTTTTACGGTGGCTACATACCTGTTTCACCATGTGTGAGTCTTAAATTTTCCGAATAATGACCACCCTTAAATGTGGGTTGCATTTCTGTAAAAAAATCATACAGGTAGCCAACGGAAAACCCAAATAATTAAAAAAGTCCCCTTTCCTTTTTTCCTTTTAATTGTTCACGCACATTTATTAGCGTTTATTACTTTGCTTACGCAATCATAAAAATTAAATAACCCTTTGTTTATTCCGTTTTGTTAATTCTGAGAATCAAAAAAAAAAAGAAAAAACCTTACCATAGACAAAGTTGTGCATATGTCGAGCAAATTTTTGAAATTCATACCTTTACTCAATTGCGAATAAAAGCGAAACGCGTGCATCGATTTTCATGATCTTTGTCTCATTTTGCTCATAGGTTATGTGGCTTTACGTAAAAGTAATAAGATTTGACATTTTTTTTCATTTTGGATTTTTTATGGATTTAAAAAAAAAAATTTTAAATCTTTAGGCAAAAAATAAGTTTTTTCCTTTATATATTCATTTTTAACTTGGAAACTGTTGCTTGTATAGGAAAACAATATATGAACAGATTAAGGGAATTGTAATTTTAAATTTTTTAAAATTTAATTCAATTAAATCGGGCTAGTGGTTCCCGAGTTATGCCGGACGAAACAAATTAACCAAAAAAAATTTTTAAAATTAAAAAAAAAAAAATAAAAAAAAAACCAAACGAAAAAAAAATTTTTTATTGCGTTTTTCGAGCTCATGTCAAGGTTATCTACACAGAAAAAATTATCGCATCCGGAGTACATGAAATTTTTTTCATTTTGTTGAGTAGTGTAATCCATCTCTTCAAAAAACCCCTGAGATAACCAACTTTGGACCACTTACTACTTTGAGCTACTGTAAACGGTATATTACATGCAACCTCTACACTGAAAAAAATTTCCTTCATAATATTTATGAAGCGATTTCATAAAAGATTTGTTATAAATTTATTGAATTTTTTTCTTATGATGTATGCAGAATTTATAAATAAAATGAAATGTTCATAAACATTTCATATTTTATAAAACAAAATTGTTAAATTAGTGAAACTTAGTTTCAAAAGATCAAAGAAAGATTTCATAGTATTAAATAAACAATTCTTATGAAATATGTCATAACCAATAAAATATTTATGTTATGAAATGTCTTCATAAATATAATGAAAGATTTCATAGTTTTTATGAAATGTTTCATAACATACAACTACATTTTTAGTGTGTCGACTTTATTCGGTTGAGTGCTAGCAATTCTCATTTGTACTCTGTTAACTCTGACATGAGTATGTACCATGATTTAGGTCAAAGACATATGCATAGCAAAGACTCTCGCAATGATGGTGTGTTTTGATTGATTAGTTAACAAGTCAGTTTTTCATAAAATTAATGATGTTTCTTTATAAAATCTATGACAATTTTCATAAATCATATTATGAAAAATAATGAACTTGTATGACAAAAGTTCAATGAATGAAGAACTGCATTTCATAGTTTCTAAGAAATGTTTCATAATTTCGATGACACTTTTCATTGATTAGTGCTTTATGCAACATGTTTCATACATTTTATGAAGTGTTTCTTTGGCGCCTTTTTAATGAAAGTTTCCACTGAGGTTAAGAGAAAGATAATTCCTGCAGTGCAGTAGAATGTATCGGAGAGAATTAAAATCCAAACCTATGGTTTTTGGGTCGGTTTCTGTTGGAATTACCCTATTAATAAAAAAGTAAAAATCGATTTGTCTAATTTCATTTTCAATAACTAGACAGCTACGGAAAACTTTTATTTTTTTTGTATAGATCGCAGAATCTGGCATTCGCGCCATCACATTCAAAATCTATACTGACTTTTTTATTTTACTCCACGCAAGCAAGAGATCAGAATTTGTTTCAGAATATGAAAGTGCAAAATAGGAAGAATTTTTAATCTTAATCTTCAAGAAAATGGTTCAAATATGAAAATATTCAAAGAGAGAAGTGATTTTCCCATTTCAATCATTATACCCTCCCCCTCCAGTATGGGGGTATACTAACATTGTCATTCCGTTTGTAACACCTTGAAATATCGACTGAGTATATATATTCTTGATCGTCATAAAATTCTAAGACGATCTAGCCATGTCCGTCCGTCTGTCCATCTGTTGAAAGCACGATAGCATATAAACGAAAGGAGCTAGAACGTTCAAATTTTACATAAATGCGTCTTATAGTCGTAGATCGGTTGGGATTGATATGGGGCGAAATCGGCCCAAAGGGAAACATTTTTCCCTCACAAGGACTAAAAATACCCATAATAATCCCTAATATTTTAGCGTATTTAAGCATTTTTTTTTGAATATGTCTGTTTATATTTGCTTGATATTTGGTATGCGCATTCCCCTTATAGCAAAAACGTGCACGAAAAAGTGATTCTTATTTGTAGGGGGTGAAATGGGGCAAAAAGGGATAAAAATGGTACATATAATTCGGTACATAATTCGGTGTGTGCATTCCTCTAGTTGAGTAGATACATAATATAAAAGTATTTTTTCCAAATTCGTACTTTTAAGGGGTAAAATTGGAATAGAGGGATAAAAATTGTTCCAACCAAACGGCTGTACCTAGAATAATTAAATTCGGTGTATACATTCCTCTGATTGCATAGGTAAGTAAAACACACGGATTTTTCAAAATTCGTACTTTTTGGGGTTAAAATGAAAAAAGGGGATAAAAATAGTACCAATCAAATGACCGCAGCTAGAGTCATGAAATTCGGAGTATACATTCCTCTGAGTGTGTAGACACGGAAAATAAACTGATTTTTCGAAATTCTTACTTTTTGGGGTTAAAATGAAAAAGGGGATAAAAATAGTACCAATCAAATGACCGCAGCTAGAGTCATGAAATTCGGAGTATACATTCCTCTAGGTGTGTAGACACGGAAAATAAACTAATTTTTTGAAATTCGTACTTTTTGGGGTTAAAATGAAAAAAGGGGATACAAATAGTACCAATCAAATGACCGCAGTTAGAGTCATGAAATTAAGAATATACATTCCTCTGACTGCGTAGACACGGAAAATAGACGAATTTTTCCAAATTCGTACTTTCAAGGGATACAATGATACAGAGGGATAAAAATAGTACCAACTAAACGACCACAGCTAGAATGATAAAATTCTAATTGCGTAGAAACGTCAAGGGGGTAGAAATGGTACACAACCAAATGGGCGCAGCTGGAATCATGGAATTCGGTGTATACATTCCTGACTCTGACTGCATAGACACGCAAAATAAGAAGTTTATTTCCAAATTCTTACTTTTTCTTTTACGGCAAATATTGGTTGAATCATGAAGTTAGGTTATTTTGCACTATGCACGTCTGATAATGGATTTTCAAAATTTGTACTTTTGGAATTAAAATAGAATGGAAATACAACCAACTGTAGCACCCACTATCCACCAATATTTATGGCCTAAAAATGTTTTTGAAAATATAAATATAAGAATGTTTATTTTTTGAATTGTCGTATTGGTAGAAATAATTACATATTGAAATAATTAAAATATTGTATTTATTTATAAAATTAATTTTTCAATATTTGTATTTGTTTTTGTTTGGCTATATTAAAAAAATTATATTTTCCTCTAATATTACTGCACTTCTACGAAAACCGACAACCTCTGTGGAATGCAACCCATGGTGGAGGGTATATGAAGTTCGGCCCGGCCGAACTTAACGCCGTTTTTACTTGTTTATTTTACTCCATGCAAGCAAGAGATCAGAATTTGTTTCAGAATATCATATCGCAAAATAGGAAGAATTTTTGAACTGTATTCTTCAATAAAATGGTTCAAATATGAAAACATTCCAAGAGAGAAGTGATTTTCCCCTTGCAATCATTTTTATATTAGTTTTGTATTATTTATTATTTTTGGATTTTTTTATGATATTTTGTAATTTGTATATATTCTTGTATTTTTATTTTTTAATTCTCATTATTTATTGTTTTTTCTTTTTGGTTGTAGTTTTTTTTCGTTTGCATTTTTTTTGGTTTTTATAATTTTCTTATTCCAGTTTATTTGATATTTTTTGTATTTTTTTTAAATATGTGTAATTTTTGCTTTTTTATAGTTTTTTTTGTTAACTTTGTATTATATATTACTTTTGGATTTTTGAATTTTCCTATTAATCTTTGTTACTTTGTATTTTTTATATTCTTGTATTTTTTATTACCTTAATTTTATGTCGCTTTTTTAGTTTTTATAATTTTTTATTTAATTTCATTATCTGTTATTTTTTCACATTTTTGCTATTTTTATTTTATTATTTTTAGTTTAGGTTGAAAAATTGTTACGAGCCAGAAAACATTTTATAAACGGAGAGTAGTCAAATAATAAATATGTACATTTGCACTCTATTAAATATACAAACCTGCCACAGATTTCATTCGGAGTGGTTATAATTCTGTTGTTACCATTCCTATGGATTTTTTAGCTTCCTCTATTTCCGATTGTTAAACTATTTTTTGCATTTTATACGGATTTTGCGCAAGTTCCGAAAATTCCGTATTCTAACATGTCTGACTCTATTTTTATTCCTTACACAGTTGTATTAGAAATCACTAAAAATTGAAAAAAACCTTACCAAATTTACAAATCACCGTTGTTAATTTTATAAATTCAGTTTTCTACCTGAAATTTTGATTGAATCATTATTGGAGGAGGTGGGGGTTGAGAAGTAAGGCAGAGTGTACACTTTGTGAATAAATTAAATAAATATTTTTTACTAATAAAAAAATAAAATATCTTTTATATTTTAAGGATTACTTGTTTAAAATTTGAGAGATTTTCCTGAGAGATATTATTTCTCCTATGGTGCAAAAACGGCCACCTGTACCCCTGGTAAAATCCCCTCAAGCCATCATCGTGCGAATGGTGGTGGCTGATCATTCTTCCCTAATTGACCCGAAACGAAATCGTTTAAGCAAAGTCACATGTCCTCTTGTAACGAGCGACAATGTTTCCCCAACTACGGAACGGAAGCCAATAAGCAATTAAATCCATCTAAATTCATACAAAACACGCACTAATTCCGTTCGTAGTCAAGCTGTTGTAGTTGTTGTTGCCGTCGCCGCTTCAGTTGTTGGCCTCGCGCGAATTCTCTGTTGCATGGTCTGACGCAAACAACAACTTTGAACTTAGCGGTTTTCCTCCGTATAAACATGTACACATGTATGTGTGTGTGTGTATGTTGTGTGAATGCGGGGAAAAAAGAAAATCATAAAAATTCTTTTTAAACAAGTTTGTGTTTCTTAACACTTCAATAATAAACTCTATAAAATGTTCATTGCGTTTTGCTCTTAAACTTTGCAGCAGCAGCAGCGGCAGCATCATCATCAGCTTATGTTTGACTTTACGACCGTGCAGCAAACCGCAGCAGTATTGGCAGCATTGTGTGTTGCAACCGCCAACCGAACAAGATGGCTCAGCCAAGCAGGCTGGCTGGCAGGCATGCAGGGAGCTAAAGAATTATACGCACGCATAAAGTTTCGAACAATACGAGAATGAGATGAGACATAAACATGAACACGCCGAAATTTCTGGGTAACCCCGCAAACGATTTCAAAGAAATTCATGATCAACAAAAAAAAAATATAAAAAATTTTGTCCACGAGATAACAATTTATTTTTTTGTGTATTGAGGCATTCTAATTTTATAAAATCAAATTTTTTTTATGGACATTTTTTTATTTTTTTTTTCTAAAATTTCAATTTTCGGCGAAAGTATCTTTAGTACTTTTGCTAAATATAAGATCGATAACACTCACTTCTATGTTCAATAAAAAGTCCTTACGATGGCCACAAATGTTGTATATTTCACTTTCAAGTTGAAAATGGAACAGTCTCCATAGAATTGAGAAGAATTGTATTTTCTTTTTCCAAAGTTTTTTTCTGGCTCGAAAAACCTCACAAAAATATTTAAATTAAAAATTTCGAAAAATCCGTTTATGTTGCCCATACCATTTTCCACCTTTTTGTCCCGCTTCCCCTTTAAAAAGAGAAGTTTTGATAATTCTGTTTATATTGCAGTTCGTCTTCGTAGTTAAAGATTGTATAATAGTATTTTAGGAATCTAGCTCCAATACGATGGTACACTTTTTGTCCCTCTCCCCATTTAAATGTAGAAATTTCGTAAAAATTCCAATATGTCCTTGTCTTCATAGTCTGAGGAATGCACATACCGAGTTGCACGATTCTAGTTGTAATGCTTGGGTTGGTACCATTTTTATCCCTTTTTCGTCCGCTTCCCCTAAAAGCATAGATTTCGAAAAATGTATTTCTGTTGAGCGTCTTCGTAGTCAGGGGTATTTATACCTCGAATTTCATGATTCTGGCTTCATTATTTTGGTTGGTACTATTTTTATCCCTTTTTTCCTGCTTCTCCCTTAAAAGCACAAATTTCGAAAAATCCATATATGTTGCGTGTCTCCGTAGTTTGAGCTATGAATACACAAAATTTCTCAATTCTAGCGCGATGCTATGGCTGGTACCATTTTTATTTAAATTTCCATTTTCCATTAAAAGCCAAAATTTCGAAAAAAATAATCCTCTTATGTCCGTGTTTACGTAGTAACCGAATTTCACGGTTGTAACTACAATACTTTGCGTGGTACTAATTTTATCCCTTTTTCTCACTTCCCCTTAAATCAAAAAGTTCGAAAAATTAATTTACAGTGCGCGTCTTCGTAGTTAGAGGAATGAATAAACCGAATTTTTCGTGTTTACGTAGTAAATGAATTTCACGGTTGTAACTACAATACTTTACGTGGTACTAATTTTATCCCTTTTTTCACACTTCCCCTTAAAGCAAAAAGTTCGAAAAATTAATTTACTTTGCGCGTTTTCGTAGCTAGAGGAATGAATACGCAGAATTCGATTCGATTCCATCTACAATACTTTGCTTAGTACAATTTTTATCCCTTTTTGTCCGTTTTCCCTTAAAAGTACAAATTCCTTAAAAATTCCTTTATGACCATGTCTACGTAGTAAGTGGAATATACACACCGAATTTCTCGTTTCTAGCTACAATATTTTGTTTGTTACCAATTTTATCCCTTTTTGTCCGAAAATTGCGTCTACGTGGCCGGAGAAATATACACACCGAATTTCACGACTCTAGTTGCAATACTCTGGTACTATTTTTATCCCTTTTTCGGTCAGCTTCATCCTCTTAAAAGCAGAAATCGATTTATGTTTCGCGTCTATGTGGCCTTTGTCTGGTACCATTTTTATCCCTTTTGGTCAACTTTAAAAGCAAAAATTTCGAAAAATTAATTTACATTGCGAGTCTTCGTAGTTAGTGGGATGAATACACCGAAGTTCACGTTTGTAGCTGTAATACTTTGGGTGGCACCATTTTTATTCCTTTTTTCCCGCTTCTCCCTTAAAAGCACAAATTTCGAAAATTTTATTTACATTGCGCGTGTTCTTAGTTTGAGGAATATATACATCGAATTTCACGGTTATGGCTTTGGTTGGTACAATTTTTATCCCTTTTTGGTCCATTTATAACATAAATGCACAAATTTAAAAAAAAATCATTTATATCGTTCATCTACGTCGATAGATGAATTTCATGAATCTAGCTGCAACACTTTGGTTGGTACCCTTTTAGTCCCGCTTCTCCTTTAAAAGCAAAAATCCAACTAACAGTGTGCGTCTTTATAGTTAGAGGAGTGTATGCACCCTTTTTCAAGATTCTAGCTGCAACATTTGGTTCGTACCATTTTTATCCCTTTTTGGCCCGTTTTCTCTTAAAAGTACAAATTTCGTAAAAATCCCTTTTATATACGTGTCTACTTAGTAAGTGGAATGTACACATAGAATTTCACGATTTTAGTTTGTACAATTTTTATACCTTTTGGTCTTTTTTCCCTTAAAAGTGAAAATTTCTTAAAAATACCTTTATGTCTGAGAAATGTACATATCGAATTTCACGATTCTAGCTACAATACTTTGGGTGGTACAATTGTTATCCCTTTTTGTCCCACTTCCCCCTTATAAGCATACATTTCGAAAAATTCATTTATTTTGGGCGTCTATATAGACAGAGGAATATACTCACTGCATTTCACGATTCTAGATACCCACTATTAAGGGTACCATTTTTATCCTTTTTGACCCTTTTTTCCCTTAAAAGTAAAAATTTCGAAAATTTCAATTTATTTCCCTTAAAAGTACAATTTTCGAAAAATCCATTTATTCGGGGCGTCTATGCACTCAGAGGAATATATTCACAGCATTTGACGATTCTAGATACAAATTTTTGTGGGTACCATTTTTATCCCTTTTAGCCCGTTTTTCCTTTAAAATATAAATTTCGAATATTCAATTTATTCGTCAGTCAGAGGAATATATTCACCGGATTTTACGATTCTAGATACAAATTTTTGTGGGGTTTTATCCCTTTTTGTCTCGCTTCCTTATAAGCATACATTTCGAAAAATTCATTTATTTTGGGCGTCTATGTAGATAGAGGAATATACTCACTGAATTTCACGATTCTAGATACCAACTATTACGGGTACCTTTTTATCCTTTTTGGCCCTTTTTTCCCTTAAAAGTAAAAATTTCGATAATTTCAATTTATTTGTAGGTACCATTTTTATCCCTTTTTGTCTCACTTCCCCCTTATAAGCATAAATTTGAAAAAAAACATTTATTTTGGGCGTCTATGTAGACAGAGGAATATACTCACTGCATTTCACGATTCTAGATACCAACTATTATGGGTACCATATTTATCCCTTTTTTGTCCCTTTTTTCCCTTAAAATTAAAAATTTCGAAAATTTCAATTATTCGTCATATTAGGAATATTTTCGCCTAATTTTACGATTCTATTGGGTGATTTTTTAAGAGCTTGATAACTTTTAAAAAAAAAAACGCATAAAATTTGCAAAATCTCATCGGTTCTTTATTTGAAACGTTAGATTGGTCCATGACATTTACTTTTTGAAGATAATTTCATTTAAATGTTGACCACGGCTGCGTCTTAGGTGGTCCATTCGGAAAGTCCAATTTTGGGCAACTTTTTCGAGCATTTCGGCCGGAATAGCCCGAATTTCTTCGGAAATGTTGTCTTCCAAAGCTGGAATAGTTGCTGGCTTATTTCTGTAGACTTTAGACTTGACGTAGCCCCACAAAAAATAGTCTAAAGGCGTCAAATCGCATGATCTTGGTGGCCAACTTACCGGTCCATTTCTTGAGATGAATTGTTCTCCGAAGTTTTCCCTCAAAATGGCCATAGAATCGCGAGCTGTGTGGCATGTAGCGCCATCTTGTTGAAACCACATGTCAACCAAGTTCAGTTCTTCCATTTTTGGCAACAAAAAGTTTGTTAGCATCGAACGATAGCGATCGCCATTCACCGTAACGTTGCGTCCAACAGCATCTTTGAAAAAATACGGTCCAATGATTCCACCAGCGTACAAACCACACCAAACAGTGCATTTTTCGGGATGCATGTGCAGTTCTTGAACGGCTTCTGGTTGCTCTTCACTCCAAATGCGGCAATTTTGTTTATTTACGTAGCCATTCAACCAGAAATGAGCCTCATCGCTGAACAAAATTTGTCGATAAAAAATAAAAAAAAAAATAATAAAATAATAATAATAAAATTCAATGATTTGCAAGCGTTGCTCGTTAGTAAGTCTATTCATGATGAAATGTCAAAGCATACTGAGCATCTTTCTCTTTGACACCATGTCTGAAATCCCACGTGATCTGTCAAATACTAATGCATGAAAATCCTAACCTCAAAAAAATCACTCTTTAGATACTAACTTTTGTGGGTACCATTTTTATCCCTTTTGGCCCTTTCCCCCCTTTAAAGTAAAAATATCGAAAACTCAATTTATTCGTTAATCAGAGGAATATATTGGCCGAATTTTACGATTCTAGATAAATTTTTTTTGGGTGCCATTTTTATCCCTTTTTAGTCCTTTTACCCCTTAAAAGTAAAAATTTTTTTATACCTTTATTGGTCTCTTTTTGTATCCCTTTTTCGGCCGTTATACCCATAACTTCGAAATTATTTGTTGAAATCGTCCTCGATAAATAACACTACTCAACAAATTGAAAAAAATTTCATGTACTCCGGATGCGATAATTTTTTCTGTGTAGATAACCTTGACATGAGCTCGAAAAACGCAATAAAAATTTTTTTTTTCGTTTGGTTTTTTTTTATTTTTTTTTTTTTTAAATTTTAAAAATTTTTTTTTGGTTAATTTGTTTCGTCCGGCATAACTCGGGAACCACTAGCCCGATTTAATTGAATTAAATTTTAAAAAATTTAAAATTACAATTCCCTTAATCTGTTCATATATTGTTTTCCTATACAAGCAACAGTTTCCAAGTTAAAAATGAATATATAAAGGAAAAAACTTATTTTTTGCCTAAAGATTTAAATTTTTTTTTTTTAAAAAATCCATAAAAAATCCAAAATGAAAAAAAATGTCAAATCTTATTACTTTTACGTAAAGTCACATAACCTATGAGCAAAATGAGACAAAGATCATGAAAATCGATGCACGCGTTTCGCTTTTATTCGCAATTGAGTAAAGGTATGAATTTCAAAAATTTGCTCGACATATGCACAACTTTGTCTATGGTAAGGTTTTTTCTTTTTTATTACAAAAAAAAATTAAAATTTGTTGGGTGACAAAAATATATGACTTTAAATTAAAAAACAATTCGATATATGTACAAGAAATTATCCTAAGGATATCAACATTAATTAATTATAAAAAAGTTTAAAAAAAAATATCTAAACACAAAAATAAAAACCTTCAAATTAAAAATAATTATGTGCTTTTGTCTTTCTTTTATATTGTTGTGGGTCTGTTTCTCTTATCAGGAACCAGATATAGTCCCCCATCATAGCTTCGTTCCAAAATCCTTGGTATCGGTGCTCAATTTCTTTCATTTGCTGATGAAAACGCTCACCATGCTCGTCACTCACATCGCCCAGGTTATCCGGAAAGAAGTCCAAGTGCGAGTGTAGAAAATGTATCTTAAGCGACATATTTGCTCTAATTTTTTTATAATTTTGGAGTAGTTGTTCGACGATCTCTCTGTAATTTGAGCTTTTGTTGTTTCCAAGAAATCCGGAAACAATTTGCCGAAATGAGTTCCAAGCTGCAGCTTCATTTGGTGATAACATGTGCTCAAACTGTTGGTCTTGCAACAACTTTTTAATTTGCGGACCGTCGAAAACGCCTTCCTTAATCTTTGCCGATGAAAGGTGAGGAAAAATGGTTTTTAAATAGGCGAACGCTTCGCCATCTTTGTTGATAGCTTTCACGAAGTTTTTTTTGAGTCCGAGCTTTATGTGAAGAGGTGGGAGAAAAACATTTTCCTTTTTTATGAGTGGTGTATATTTCACGTTGTCGCTGCCGGGGATGAAGTTAACTCTTTCTGTCCAACTCCTCCTGGTGTAATGATGTTGACGATCGCGGCTGTCCCAAAGGCAGAGAAAACAACAGTACTTTGTGAATCCACCTTGTAATCCACAAAGGATACCGATAACCTTAAGGTCGGCACAAACTTTCCAATCGTGCCTCTCATAGTTAAGGCACTTTAGTAGATTGTCCATGACTTCGTATGTTTCCTTGGTGTCAACGGCATGAGCAATTGGAATCGAAGGTTTCTCGTTGCCGTTGTGCAGTAAAATTTCTTTAAGGCTCTGCTTGTTGCTGTCGATGAAAAGACGCCACTCTCCTGGATCGTAAGAGTACCCGAGTTCACCAAATAATCCGGGAATGTCCTTACAAAAACAGATGTTGTCTTTTTTTGTGTAGTACCTTGCGTATGGTTCATGACGCTTCCTGTAGATTGTTGTCACCACACCAGGAGCCAAGAAACCGAACTGTTGCATGCGCGATGCATGCAACTCTGCATCTTCCTTGGAGAGTTTCAATTCTCTACCCCAATCGTTCAGTACTGCTTGGGAACATAAGCGTTGACCTCCATGCAATGTATATGTTGACTCGCATTCTGATGTGGTTTCTACTGTCTCCGGATCTGATGTTGGATGTATCGCCTCATTACACTAGTCAACAGTCAAAATGTACTCGGGATGCGATAATTTTTTCTGTGTAGATAACCTTGACATGAGCTCGAAAAACGCAATAAAATTTTTTTTTTCGTTTGTTTTTTTTTTATTTTTTTTTTTAAATTTAAAAATTTTTTTTTTGGTTAATTTGTTTCGTCCGGCATAACTCGGGAACCACTAGCCCGATTTAATTGAATTAAATTTTAAAAAATTTAAAATTACAATTCCCTTAATCTGTTCATATATTGTTTTCCTATACAAGCAACAGTTTCCAAGTTAAAAATGAATATATAAAGGAAAAAACTTATTTTTTGCCTAAAGATTTAATTTTTTTTTTTTAAATCCATAAAAAATCCAAAATGAAAAAAATGTCAAATCTTATTACTTTTACGTAAAGTCACATAACCTATGAGCAAAATGAGACAAAGATCATGAAAATCGATGCACGCGTTTCGGTTTTATTCGCAATTGAGTAAAGGTATGAATTTCAAAAATTAAAAAAATTTTTTTTTGGTTAATTTGTTTCGTCCGGCATAACTCGGGAACCACTAGCCCGATTTAATTGAATTAAATTTTAAAAAATTTAAAATTACAATTCCCTTAATCTGTTGATATATTGTTTTCCTATACAAGCAACAGTTTCCAAGTTAAAAATGAATATATAAAGGAAAAAACTTATTTTTTGCCTAAAGATTTAAATTTTTTTTTTTTTAAATCCATAAAAAATCCAAAATGAAAAAAAATGTCAAATCTTATTACTTTTACGTAAAGTCACATAACCTATGAGCAAAATGAGACAAAGATCATGAAAATCGATGCACGCGTTTCGCTTTTATTCGCAATTGAGTAAAGGTATGAATTTCAAAAATTTGCTCGACATATGCACAACTTTGTCTATGGTAAGGTTTTTTCTTTTTTTTTGATTCTCAGAATTAACAAAACGGAATAAACAAAGGGTTATTTAATTTTTATGATTGCGTAAGCAAAGTAATAAACGCTAATAAATGTGCGTGAACAATTAAAAGGAAAAAAGGAAAGGGGACTTTTTTAATTATTTGGGTTTTCCGTTGGCTACCTGTATGATTTTTTTACAGAAATGCAACCCACATTTAAGGGTGGTCATTATTCGGAAAATTTAAGACTCACACATGGTGAAACAGGTATGTAGCCACCGTAAAAAAATATACACCCATTTATAAGTACCTGTCAGTAAAATACTAAACAATACACAGTATAAATAGGTCTTCATTGATCGATTTTACTCATTCAACAAGTGTCGACGAACGCGATAGTTAAAATGAGCAAACGTTCGCGAGGATTTGAATGCAATACCAATCCAAGTAATTTTTGTTACATGTGCGGAGAATACGTTTCTGAAAAAAACAAGCGTTGTTTTTCACCTAAATTGAGAGATTCATTTGAAGAGAGCTTCAATTTAAAGGTTTCAAACATAGATGAGCGGTGGACACCAAGTGCTCTATGTCCAAGGTGCTACGTACAGCTAGCTGACTCAAGGTCCGCAAATTAAAAAGTTGTTGCAAGACCAACAGTTTGAGCACATTTTATCACCAAATGAAGCTGCAGCTTGGAACTCATTTCGGCAAATTGTTTCCGGATTTCTTGGAAACAACAAAAGCTCAAATTACAGAGAGATCGTCGAACAACTACTCCAAAATTATAAAAAAATTAGAGCAAATATGTCGCTTAAGATACATTTTCTACACTCGCACTTGGACTTCTTTCCGGACAACCTGGGCGATGTGAGTGACGAGCATGGTGAGCGTTTTCATCAGCAAATGAAAGAAATTGAGCACCGATACCAAGGATTTTGGAACGAAGCTATGATGGGGGACTATATCTGGTTCCTGATAAGATAAACAGACCCACAACAATATAAAAGAAAGACAAAAGCACATAATTATTTTTAATTTGAAGGTTTTTATTTTTGTGTTTAGATATTTTTTTTAAAACTTTTTTATAATTAATTAATGTTGATATCCTTAGGATAATTTCTTGTACATATATCGAATTGTTTTTTAATTTAAAGTCATATATTTTTGTCACCCAACAAATTTTAATTTTTTTGTAATAAAAAAGAAAAAACCTTACCATAGACAAAGTTGTGCATATGTCGAGCAAATTTTTGAAATTCATACCTTTACTCAATTGCGAATAAAAGCGAAACGCGTGCATCGATTTTCATGATCTTTGTCTCATTTTGCTCATAGGTTATGTGACTTTACGTAAAAGTAATAAGATTTGACATTTTTTCTCATTTTGGATTTTTTATGGATTTAAAAAAAAAAAAAAATTTAAATCTTTAGGCAAAAAATAAGTTTTTTCCTTTATATATTCATTTTTAACTTGGAAACTGTTGCTTGTATAGGAAAACAATATATGAACAGATTAAGGGAATTGTAATTTTAAATTTTTTAAAATTTAATTCAATTAAATCGGGCTAGTGGTTCCCGAGTTATGCCGGACGAAACAAATTAACCAAAAAAAAAATTTTTTAAATTAAAAAAAAAAAAATAAAACAAAAACCAAACGAAAAAAAAAATTTTATTGCGTTTTTCGAGCTCATGTCAAGGTTATCTACACAGAAAAAATTATCGCATCCCGAGTACATTTTGACTGTTGACTAGTGTAATTAACAATTTATGACTTATTTTGGCTATATTGGCCCTTTTTGCAATGCACTTTTATTGACCATCTTTAAAGTGATCTCAAAATGTTTGCTGGGCTGCACATATCTCAAATACATACACACACAAGCAGGCATAAATATAAATGTACGAATATGCACAGTACATATGATCTTGTTAGACTATAAAATTGATGGTTTAACTTCTACGTACGTTTCAAACCAACAACAACAACAAAAAGACGACATCATTACCCCCAGCAGCAGCAACAACGACAACAAAACTTGTAAAATTTTAAAGTTTTTCAGCTGAGAACGAGAACAACATACGACGGGAACGTGCAAAAAGAAACACACCAAGTTCCGAGTTTTTGAAAAGGCAAAAAAACTAGAAAAAGTTCTCAGGTTCAGCTGGAGCTGGTACTGGAGCCTGACTGGCATGAATTCTAAAACAGATGCGAGTGAACAACAAAAACAAAACTCAACAAAGTGAAGCGCAAAATATTTAAATAATTCATGGACGAAAAACGATAGAAAAAAAAACAATATTTAAATGGTCTTTGTGTACTTTTAACAATTAAACACGCTGCACTACATGCACATGCACGCCTCATTGCAGCGGCTATTGTTAATTTAAGCATTTGTTTTGTAAATTACTCGCTCGCTTTTCATTCTTTCCTTCCTTTCTTCCTCCAGCTCATTTCGATTGCAACATTTGCGCTTATTTACATTTTAATTTACGATCAAACATTTGACTGACACTGTGCGAAGCACCAGATACTTCAGTTGCCAGGGTACGGTACCCTACTTACTGCGATTGCGAATAGTTTGTTAACAATCTTAGTTGTAGGCCATTTTTAATGTAGAAACTTAAAAATTTTAATTAAAAAAAATTAAAACATTTAAAAAATAAAAAAAAATATTAAAAAAATATATATTAAAATAATAATTTTGAACAGAAACAGAAATTAGTGCGAACGGCTATATATGACATTTTCTGACGTATTTCATAATCGATTAAATTTTTTTTACAAAAATTCCAATTTTGGTCGAAGATTTGTACTCTAAATTTGTTTACGTTGAATTGCAGGTAATTATGATTCCTACAAATATTTCGATTTCTACTTTCACATAGAAACAGTGGTTTGAGAACAAATTCCTAAAAATAGAGAAAAAAAATATTTTCAAAAAAAAAAATCTTTTTTTGCGGGCACGAAAAAAAATCGTAAAAAATAGAAAAAAATCGAAAAAAAAAACAGAAAACAACGTCTAAATGTAAAAGATTTATGAATAAATATATTTATTAAAAATTTATTTAAAAAAATCTTTACAAATTAGATGCCTTACTATTTTGTTATATTTTATTAAAGTTGGGATATTATCGAACAAAACATAGATTACTTGAAGTAAATCTGTGAATAAATGTAGTTATGGCCCTCCTTGTAGAAGTTCTTGTCGTCTTCAGGTATGATTAAATTAATGTAATCAAAAACCTAATTCTTCAATAAGGATCATAACTTCTTTATTTACCCATAGAATATCTTCAAATAGACCTTGTTTTCTTCGTTCGGATCACAGCTTTTATAAAATAAAACATTATCTAATTGCTAAAAGATTTTTACGCTCTATTTAAACAAAAATTGAAAAAAAGTGATTTTTTAATTTTCTCCAAAGATATTTGATATTTAGTGTTTTTTTCGCTAGAATGCTGGCCAACATTCTAGCGAAAAAAAGATTTTTTGAAAAAAAAAATGTTTTCCCAATTTTTTGAGATTTTACTCTAAATGTGAAAATAGGGTTTTTACGCTCTATTTATACAAAAATTAAAAAAAAAATGATTTTAGTTTTTTCGTTTGCATTTTTTTTGGTCTGTAATCAATATTTGATTTGAACTGGGAAATTGTCCTGGCTCAAGACCATTTTGCTTCTATATTTAATAGAACGCAAATTTATTTACAAATGTCGTGGTGACATTTATTACTTGGCTTTTCAAGTGGCTTCGCAGCGACTTATCAACATCAAACCCGGCCTCTATAAGGAGATGATTCTCACAAACGAACTTATAAAGGCCAGCCGCCTTATTGTCTAAAATTATGGGAATGAAAAAAATTAAATTTTTGGAATATTGAAATTTTTTTAAATATGAAGTTTTTTAAATATTTTAAAATGAAAAAAAAAATGAAAATTAAAAAAAATTTAAAATTTTGAAAATGTTTTTTTATTTCAAAATTTTAATTTTTTAAAAAATTTAAATATTTTTGAAAATTTTAATTTTCTGAATCTCTTCTCTTTGGCAAATAAAGCTGTATTTACCAATTTTCAAAAATAAGAAATTTGAGGGGAATATATTTTTTGATTGCATTCCACAAAGGATGGCGATTTTCGTAGAAGTGCAGTAATATTACAGAAAATATATTTTTTTTATATAGCCAAATCAAAACAAATAAAAATATTAAAAAAGTAATTTTATAAATAAATATAATATTTTAATTATTTCAAACCACGTTTATAAGGGAAGGCTACCAATACGTCAATTAAAAAAAAATAAATATTCTTCTATTTATATTTTCAAAAAGCTTGAATACCATAAATATTGGTAGATAGTGGGTGCTACAGTTGGTTGTATTTCCATTCTATTTTAGTTCCAAAAGTACAAATTTTGAAAATCCATTATCAGACGTACATACTGCAAAATGACCTAACTTCATGATTCAACTAATTTTTGCCGTAAAAGAAAAAGTACGAATTTGGAAAAAACTTTTTATTTTGCGTGTCTATGCAGTCAGAGGAATGTATACACCGAATTCCATGATTCCACATGCGGCCATTTGGTTGGTACCATTTTTACTATATAAAATCTCTTTATTTGACGTTTCTACCCAATTAGAATTTCATCATTCTAGCTGTAGTCGTTTAGTTAGTGCTATTTTTATCCCTCTGTACCATTGTATCCCTTGAAAGTACGAATTTCGAAAAATCCGTTTATTTTCCGTGTCTACGCAGTCAGAAGAATGTATACTCCGAATTTCATTACTCTAGCTGTGGTCATTTGGTTGGTACTATTTGTACCCCCTTTTCCATTTTAAACCCAAAAATTACGAATTTCGAAAAATCCGTTTATTTTACGTGTCTACGCAATCAGAGGAATATATACTCCGAATTTCATGACTCTAGCTGCGAACATTTGGTTGGTACTATTTTTATCCCCTTTTACCCATTTGAACCCCAAAAAGTACGAATTTGGAAAAATCCGTTTATTTTCCGTGTATACACAGTGATAGGAATGTATACTTTGAATTTCATGACTCTAGCTGCGGTCATTTGGTTGGTACTATTTTTATCCCCTTTTTCTATTTTGTCCCCAAAAAATACGAATTTCGAAAAATCGGTTTATTTTCCGTGTGTACACAGTCAGAGGAATGTATATTCCGAATTTCATCACTCTAGCTGCGGTTATTTGATTGGTACTATTTTTATCCCCTTTTTTCATATTAACCCCAAAAAGTACGAATTTTAAAAAATCCGTGTATTTTACTTGCCTATGCAATCAGAGGAATGTATACACCGAATTTCATTATTCTAGGTACAGCCGTTTGGTTGGTACCATTTTTATCCCTCTATTCCCATTTGACCCCTTAAAAGTACGAATTTGGAAAAAATACTTTTATATTATGTATCTACTCAATTAGAGGAATGTACACACCGAATTTCGTGTTTCTAGCTGTTGTCGTTTAATATGTGCCATTTTTATCCCCTTTTTTGCCCCATTTCACCCCCTACAAAAAAGAATCACTTTATGGTACACGTTTTTGTTATCGGGGGAATGCGCATTCCCGATTTCAGGAATGTACAAGCAGTCATATTGAAAAAATATTCTTAAATACTCTAAAATATTAGGGATTATTGTGGGTATTTTTAGTCCTTGTGAGGGAAAATTTTTTCCATTTGGGCCGATTTCGCCCCGTTTCAATCTCAACTGATCTACGACTATAAGACGCATTTATGGAAAATTTGGACGTCCTAGCTGCTTTCGTTTAGATGCTAACGGACATGGCTAGACCGTCTTAGAATTTTATGACGATCAAGAATATATAAAATATATGATATAAATAGTTTTACTCGTTATGTTTCCGATTAACGTGAATTAATCTTTGCTTAGTTTAATGCGTCGTCCCAAAATATTTCCCCGTCCATTCGTGTCCATTAATTATTTGTTATGTTTGACAAATATCCCTTCTTGTCATTTGCCTCAAGACAAGTGGAAAGGTCTAGGTTATCCTATAGTCGACCCCGTCTATATTTTTTCTTTCTGAAATTTTGGCTCATTTCCGATCATTCATTAATCGATATAGGTCACTTCCTTAGTCGTCGGTCACTTACCCGTAGCAGTGGCAACAGCTACAGCTAAACGTTTTATATGTTTTTATCAATTTAATTATTAACTAATTACAGCTTGTCGTGCTGCTCACTGGCGCTGTTTCTATTTTTGTTTTAACTGAGAAAATAAATAAACACAGAATAATTGATGAGATCGATGTGTGTAGTTGGAACAAATACACTTATTTCTTGTCTCTGTATGTGTGTTATCGTTATTATTATTTATTATTTTTATTATTAATTACTACACAAAGTAATGAGAAATGTGTTAACGTTTTTTGTGTTACTTACTTATTCATGTTATATTTATATTTGATTATATTCAAATTTCACGATTCACAACAACAAAAATCAGCCCATCAATGTCATAATTTAAATTCGATTTGAAAGTGAATTTATTACATAAAAAATGCAAATTTTTTGCTTTTTGCTGATTACTTCAATCGCGTCTCACTCACTCAGTCAAGCAATTCATTGAATGCGATGCCTTGTACTTTCGAATTCTTTAAAAGCTAAATTTACTTTTGACATTAAAATGAAGGGAAACTGGGGTGAATTGTATTATATTTGAAGTAAAACTGTGTTATTTCCATAAATTAAATTGTTTTTATATATAACCATTTCCGGAAATGTAAACATATAAATATGAAAAGATGGGTGTTGTAAATAAATTACTGCGTCACAGCGATAAATTTATTTGTTTTTAAATTTATACACATTTCATTGAATACTCTTGCTCCAGAAATTATAAATGCATTGGAAAAGGAAGTCGTCTCTTCAATATTTATGGAACTCTTCGCTGGTGCAATCTTTTAATTACAAGGAGCGTTAAGTGCAGTCCTAAGACACCGGTTGGAAAGCGGGCCTTCAAAAATATCTCTCGTATATCCAGCCTGAACATTTGAGATATTTTATTAGAACTCCAATATAAATTGCCCTTGTCGCATTTGAGATATTTTATTAGAACTCCAATATAAATTGCCCTTGTCGCATTAATTTAGGGAAGAAATTGTTTCCCTGGCTTTATTATATCGTTATCCTAATATAAAAAGATCTAACTCATATTTTTTGAATATCAAGTTTTTTGTTTATTTTAACAAAACATAACAAATCGATTTCTCAAAAATAATGAGTTTGTCAGTTCTTCCTCTTTATACACTCCACGAGAGTATTATGTCTTTGTGAAATTGTTTGTAACACCCAAAAGGAAACGAGATAGACCCATTGTTAAGTATACCGATCGACTTATAATCACTTTTTGAATCGATTTAGCAATGTCCGTCCGTCCGTCGCAATTGTTGTTAGAACAAAATGAAACTTTGCACAACGATGTTTTATGGGATAAGGACGAACGCTATTTAAATCGGTTCAGATTTAGACTTAGCTCCCATACAAATTTTGCTCCCGATTTTACTCTTTTTCAAATTTGGCAAAATATCTTATATTTGCACTAGAAACACCCATGGTGAAAATAGGTCAGATCGTTTCAGATTTATATATAGCTCCCATAGAAATTTCGCTCCCGGCTTGACTTTTTCAGCCCCAGAAACCACGTGTTTTCAGAGAATTTCTTTAAATTGAGCATAACACGTTATACTTGATTTGGAAGAACCTATTGTGGAAGTTTGGATATAGCCCCGTCAGGTCATATTAGCCTATGATTGAGAAGCATACCAAAATCCTTTCCGTTTTCAATTTTTTACCGAATTGAATTGTATTCGGTTAGAAAGTGGAGTGTATCTTATATTCGGCCTCGCCCGACTTTAGCCTTTCCTTGCTTGTTTTTGTTGTTGTAGCTGCACTTAAAGAATTGCGCTATGCAACAAAAAATTTGCCGAAGGGCTAAGTGTTATATTTTCTGATGTTTTTGGTTTTCTAACTCGAAAACGTTATTAACATTTTTTTTTGATATTTTTTTTACCAAAAAATCGATTTTCGTCGAGGACTCTTTAATATTTGTACTCTCATTTTGGAAATACAAGTCCGATAACACCTACTTGTATGTAAAATTAAATGCTCTTCTGATGACAGCAAATGTAATTTTTTTAAAATCATAATCATTTATTTTTTGTTTAAATAGCGCGAAAATCCATTTACAAATTAGATAATAGAATATTTTATTTTAGATTGTAATAGCTGGCATCTTAGCGAAGAAAATAAGGCCTGTTGACAGTAAATCTATAGATAAATGTAGAAGTTATGGTTATGAAGTACATGTTGTCTTCACGCATGACTCAAACAATTTAAGCTGCTTTCTGAAACAGTCCTTGTTTTCTTCATTAAGATGCTGTTATCAACTTTGTAACGGTCGTTTGAAGCTATTTAAACAAAATTAAAAAAATCCATCTTTTGTGTCTACAAAGAGGGTCGTAACATTTACCATAGATATTGTTGTCCTTTTTAGACTGTTAGTGATTAAAAAATGAAAGAAACTATTTTTCTTTTTTCCTATTTTTTTATTCCAGAAATATTTTTTCGAAAAAAAAACATTTTTTCTCAAAAATGTTGGAGACTGTTCCAAAAACCGCTGTCTCTATGTGAAAATAAAAAAAATATCCTTAAACAATTTTTCGAGTTGATTTTATGCAATTGATTCAATGCCTCAATGCAAATAAAAAATACATTTTTATACCCTCCACCTCCAGGATGGGGGTATACTAACTTTGTCCGTTTGTAACACCTTGAAAAATCGACCTGGGACCCTATAAAGTATATATATTCTTGAACTTGATATACGATTCTAGCCATGTCCGTCCATCCGCCTGTCCCTCTGTTGAAAGCATGCTAGCATCTAAACGAAAGCAGCTAGGACGTCCAAATTTGCAATGAAGGCTTCCTACAGTCGTAGATCGGTTGGAATTGCAACTAGGCGAATTCGGCCCAAAGGGAAAAAAATTTCGCTCTCAAGGACTGAAAATACCCATAATAACCCCTAATATTTTAGAGTATTTAAGCAATTTTTTCAATTTGTCTGCTTGTACTTACTTGATATTGGGTATGTGCATTTCCCCTATAACAAAATCGTGCACCATGGGGCACGAAAGGTGTACAAATGGCACCAAACAAACGGCTGCATCTATGAAATTCGGAGTATACATTCCTCTGATTGCGTAGACATATAAAATAAAGGGATTTTTCGAAATCCGTACCTTTTGGGGTTAAAATGGAAAAAGGGGATAATAATTGTACCAACCAAATGACCGCAGCTAGAGTCATAAAATTCGGAGTATACATTCCTCTGAGTGTGTAGACACGAAAAATAAAATGGTTTTTCCAAATTCGTACTTTCAGGGATACAATGCGAACAGAGGGATTAAAATGGTACCGACTAAACGGCTACAACTAGAATGACGAAATTCGATGTATACATCCCTTTAATTGTGTAGACACGTAAAGTAAAGGGATTTATCGAAATTCGTACTTTTTGGGGGTATAATGGTAACAAACAAATGCCAACTGCTAGTGTCAAAGAATTCGCTGTATACACTGACATGAAAATTAAAATGTTTTTCCAAATTCGTACTTTCAGGGGATACAATGGGAACAAAGGGGTAAAAATGGTACCGACTAAACGGTAGACGGTGACGAAGTTCGTATACCTTTAATTGCGTAGACACGTAAAATAAAGAGATTTTAGAAATTCGTACCTTTAAGTGGGTAAAATGGCGAAAAGGGGATAAAAATAGTACCAACCACATGACCGCAGCTAGAATCATGGAATTCGGTATACACTCCTCTGACTGCATAGATATGCAAAATAAAAGATTTTTCGTACTTTTTTACTTTTACGACAAAAATAGGTTGGAATTGATTGGAAATTAAGTTATCTTGCACTGTGTACGTGGGAGATAATAGATTTTCAAAATTTGTACTTTCGGAATCAAAATAAGCTGGGAATACAACCAACTGTGCACCCACTATCTGCCAATATTTAGGACATTTAAGCTTTTTTGACGATTACTGTCTTATATATACTTTGTGAATTGATTTGAAGTATTATTGTGACATATATAAAGGGTGATTTTTTAAGAGCTTGATAACTTTTTTTTTAAAAAAAACGCATAAAATTTGCAAAATCTCATCGGTTCTTTATTTGAAACGTTAGATTGGTCCATGACATTTACTTTTTGAAGATAATTTCATTTAAATGTTGACCGCGGCTCCGTCTTAGGTGGTCCATCCGCTTAGTCCAATTTTGGCATTTCCACGTTTTTGAGTAACAGAGACCCAATTGGTGCGAACGGCGACGAATCGAAAATTGGTGGTCATCATTAACACTGGCCGATACAGCTGCGATATTTTCTTCAGTTCGCACTCTACGTAAGCGTGTTGGTGGTTTAATGTCCAACAATGTAAATTTGGTGCGAAATTTAGTCACAATAGCCCGAATAGCCGCTTCAGTGGGTCGATTAAACTGACCATAAAATGGAAGCGCGCAATGAACTTTCTTAACAGAGCACGCATTTTGATAATAAAATTCAATAATTTGCAAGCGTTGTTCGTTTGTAAGACGATTCATGATGAAATGTCAAAGCATACTGAGCATCTTTCTCTTTGACACCATGTCTGAAATCCCACGTGATCTGTCAAATACTAATGCATGAAAATCCTAACCTCAAAAAAATCACTCTTTAGTATAAACGTGTTTGTAGCCTTGCATTATAAGCATGGTTTGAAAAAATAAAAATGTTATATTTCATTATAAAATTATTTTTTCAATATCTTTATTTATTTATTTTTCTATTTATTTATTTTTCTTATTTATTGTGATTCTTCATTGTCAGAAATCTTCAAGAATGTGCCCTAAATATTATTATGTATATACAATTTCCCTCAAGCCCAATTTTCTCCAAATTGCAATTTATTGATTCCATCTACAGCCTAAATGTTGAAGACTTCAGCACAACCTTTGGTCTTAAACCAAAATAAATGACAACACATACAACATAAGAGACCAACAATACATACAAACAACAACAATACACACGAGGTACAATGAAGACGGGACATACCGTACAACAACAACCTTTGCATTGTTGCGAGCGATGCGTGCACATGCATAACATTGAATTGGCAAAGTGAGATTTTTAGTGTGTCGACTTAGTTCGGTGGAATATTTTGTTTATCAGCGCTTCTCATTTGTCATATGTGACCGCTGGTACTAATATGAACCCTGATTTAAGTCAAAGACATACATTCGTTGCGAAAGTTCTGACGAGATGGGGTAGCACACATCGAAACTGCGCAGTCAACTTTAAGCTGCAATAATAAAGGTCTCACTTTGCCTTTTTGCTAATTTTGGGTTGTGTTGAAGACTTCAGCACAACCTTTGGTCTTAAACCAAAATAAATGACAACACAGAAAAGTTCTAATATTGAAGAACCAATATGTTTCAGAGTGGAATGTACCCACCTAAATTCATTATTTTAGCTACAGTCATTTTTATTGGTACCAGTTTCACTCCTTTTTCCATTTTAATCCTAAAAGAATTTAGAAAATCTTTACCTCTTATTTTCCGCTTCTACGTAGACAGGCGAGTGCAAATACTGAATATCATGATTCCAGCTACAACCTTTTGATTGTACCCAAATTGAATTACATTTAGATCCTGATGCTACGAATATCGGAACGTCTCTTTATTATTCGCGTCACCGCAATCAGCGAAGTGTACACACCAAATTTCATTTTTATAGCTGCTGTCATTTGGTTGGTACGATTTTTATCCCCATTGGTCCCATTTCAAAAAAAATCCTTTTTATTTCGCATGTTCACAGTCAGATGAAAGTACACACTGAATTTCATGATTTCAACTTCAGCGGTTTGGTTGGTACAATTTTTATCCCTCTTTCAAATTGTATCCCTTAAAAGTACGAATTTTGAAAAATCCCTTTATTTTACGTATCTACGCAATTTATCCATTTTTGTCCCATTTCGCCCGCTAAAACGTGTATTTACTTTTTGGTGCTTTTATGCTACAAAAGGAATGTACCCAACAAATTTCAAGTACATATAAAGCAGAAATTTAAAAAAAAATTGCTTAAAAATTCTAAATATTATTAGGAGTACTTTCAGTCCATGTAAGAGAAACATTTTTCCCTCTGAGCCGATTTCGCCCAATTTCAATCCCAAACGATCTGCATACATAAGACACATTTAGGGAAAATTTCAACCTCCTAGCTCTTTTCGTACGGCAGCTATCGTGCTTTCAACAGACAGACAGACGGGCATGGCTAGATCGTCTTAGAATTTTACCACGACCCAGAATATATATACTTTATGGGTCTCCTGGAAGACCAACAACAAATGATTTCAGTAGTGAATTTAGTATAACCCCTAAAGTATGCTTTGAAAAATACTCATATTCCAACCAGTCGATAAGTATATAGGAATGATTTGGCAGGTTACTTCCAATGATTTATTTATTAACAAAAAACTGTAAAACATTATTCCCTGATATTTGTTTGCAAATGTTGAGCTGATATATTAAGCTTTAGATATTTATTAAGTTACAAGAGCTGGCCTGCCATCGATTAAAATGTAAAGGGTGATTTTTTAAGAGCTTGATAACTTTTTTTTAAAAAAAAACGCATAAAATTTGCAAAATCTCTTTAGATGGATTACCCTATATATACTTGAATACAAATCATTACCAGTGATCTCATATGAATTTACAATAAATTGAAAATTGCAAATACCACGCCCAGTGTTCATATGCATTTTTTAGAATTTCGAAATCTTAGATAATACTCCTTATAAAGAGTGATTTTTTTGAGGTTAGGATTTTCATGCATTAGTATTTGACAGATCACGTGGGATTTCAGACATGGTGTCAAAGAGAAAGATGCTCAGTATGCTTTGACATTTCATCATGAATCGTCTTACAAACGAACAACGCTTGCAAATTATTGAATTTTATTATCAAAATGCGTGATCTGTTAAGAAAGTTCATTGCGCGCTTCCATTTTATGGTCAGTTTAATCGACCCACTGAAGCGGCTATTCGGGCTATTGTGACTAAATTTCGCACCAAATTTACATTGTTGGACATTAAACCACCAACACGCTTACGTAGAGTGCGAACTGAAGAAAATATCGCAGCTGTATCGGCCAGTGTTAATGATGACCACCAATTTTCGATTCGTCGCCGTTCGCACCAATTGGGTCTCTGTTACTCAAAAACGTGGAAATGCCAAAATTGGACTAAGCGGATGGACCACCTAAGACGCAGCCGCGGTCAACATTTAAATGAAATTATCTTCAAAAAGTAAATGTCATGGACCAATCTAACGTTTCAAATAAAGAACCGATGAGATTTTGCAAATTTTATGCGTTTTTTTTTAAAAAAAGTTATCAAGCTCTTAAAAAATCACCCTTTATTTATTTACTAGAGCTGGTTACCATCGACTAAAAGATACAAGGAGTTTTAGCCGAGACTTCGAAATTGTAAAAAAATAAAAAAAATTCCTTTTTGATCTAATTTGAAAATATAAGGGAAGTAGATCTAGTTCTTCTAATTTTTCCGCATTTTGTATGAGATAATCCACTGTGCATTCATAGTTTTTCCCATAAAAAACACCTGCATAAAAGTATGAGTCTCTCTTAATCTCTTTCCGTTTTATCTCATTCCATTGGGTATTAACGATTTCATTTTATTATTTGTGTTTGGCAACATTTACTCTGCCCCAGCCATTATCTCTTTCGCAATGCATTTTTGGAGCAACAGTCGAGTCGGATGCCTGAAGTTCGCCAAAAATGCTCATATTAACACCGCGTCCTTGTCACGCTGCACTCCAAAGAAAGTGAGCGGAGGGGCAGCGTGCACTTAATACCGCCAACATTTGGCCCTGATAACGACGATGACGATAATAATGCCAACCAACCAGTCAGCCAGCCAGCCAACGTCGTTAAACAATGAAATGCAAAAATCTTTTGCGTGAAATGTACATTTCACTTTTTGAACAATAGTGGCGTTTTTTCTGCCACTATCTGTTTTAGACTGCATTGTTTTGCTGAGCTTGAATAGTGCTGTGTAGTGATGGTAGTTGGCAACAGAGCTGGCGAATGACAGAAAATAGCCTTTTTGGCTGCGAGACAAAAAGCCAACCTCTTCAACTGGCTCACAGAAAACAAAACACAATCGTCATCAAGACAGACGTACGGAGGACGAACAAATCCTTGACTATTTATAAAGTTACTTTACGAACATTCAAACAAAGAAATCAAGGAAAATTTAAAGAAAAAATGGAAAATATTCCCTTTCGTTCGCTAATAATTTGCCAAAAAGGATTTGTAAGAAGACTCAGAAGGGGACGGGTAGGGGGGCAACACTGAAAAGGATCTTTATTACTTAAGCTCTTTTAAGCCAGAAATTATATTCAAATAAACTTTCATTAAGTACCGCTTTGCCTTATGCCTAAAACTGTGCTATACAAATTAACGATAATGATTATGCCGCCCGAAAGTAGGCAAAGTAAAGCACACACTAAACAAATATATATGTTTATGCTTCCTTTTCGTTTCGTTAAGGAGATTAAGCAAAAGTTATTAAAAAGTTTCTCTTTCTAACGCCTCAAGGCAATATTAATTGTACACAAATGCAGAAATATTCCGTGGCGATAATCGTGTGGGGGAGGGGCAAAAAGGTTGCCCAGAAACTTGGGGGGAAATGAAATTATGAAAATTTTGTCGCAAAACCTTTGGAACATTTCCGCTTCCTTAGGCAAGGAGGTGAAAGGGAGCGGGTATTTTATATGATTTCGAAACGGTGACATTTTTTCGTATGGATAATTATTAAGTTAGTCAAGGAATATATTACATGGTTGCTTAATAAGGACAAGAAACTATAAAAAATATTTATGGATAAATTTAGAAATTAAAATTTCTTATTTTTATTTTTATTTTTTTTTAATTCCGCTATTTTAACTATACTTTGGGAAACAACAGATGCGATAGATAGATGAGATATTTTTTGCTCAAAATAAAAAAATATTTTTTCACTTTGTCGCCAAGGACAATATAAATATTTGTATCGAAACAAATTTTCAAAAAAAATATTTTGTGTTGACTTTATTGGACTTATCCTAGATAACCATACATTTGACTTACACTGGATATTTATCCAGGCTAAGTCCAATATTTTTAACATAAAATTATTTTTTTTTAATTTGTTTTCATACAGAAATTGATATTGTTGTTGGTGGCAATTAAAAAAAAAGATTTTTTTTTATTTTGAGTAAAATTTACACTTTTTATTTAGGTTTTTGTTATCACAGCTTATTTATCCAGTCATAAAAAACAGACCTATTATTGGGCTTGGTGGAACTCAAACTGTTTTATCACATTTTTTAACTTAATTAATCAATTATTTTAATTGAGACAATTAATTTTTTAATTGAGGTAATTAATTTTTAATTGAATTTTTTAATTAAATTAAATAATCAATTAAGAAAATATATAATTATTAATTTTTTAATTGAGATAATTAATTTTTTAATTGAGATAATTAATTTTTTAATTGAGGTCATCAATTGTTGGTGCTGATGTACTTTTTTTAATAGAAGCAATTAATTTTTTAATTGAGGTCCTTTTTTATCGCCCCTCTGCCTCCATATGAGTACATCTATTTAGTGTCAGACAATTGAACAACAGTTTTTTTCTGCACGTCAATGGCTTAAATGAATTAAATTTTATTTTTATTTAGTTAATTATTTTTTTAATCGAATTAATTATTTTTTTATTGAGATAAACATTTTTTAATTGTAATTAAATTAATTATGTAAGTAATTAATTCTTTAATTGTGGTAACTATTTTTTAATTGATTTAATTTATTTTTAAACTGAAGTAATTATTTTTAATTTAGACAATTATTTTTTTAATTGAGGTAATTAATTTTTAATTGAGGTACTTCATTTTTTAATTAAATTAAATAATCAATTAAGAAAATATGTAATTATTAATTTTTTAATCGAGGTAATCAATTGTTGGTGCTGATGTACTTTTTTTAATAGAATCAATTAATTTTTTAATTGAGGTCCTTTTTTATCGCCCATCTACCTCCATATGAGGACATCTATTTAGTGTCAGACAATTGAACAACAGTTTTTTTCTGGTCGTCAATGGCTTAAATGAAGTAATTATTATTTTTATTTAGTTAATTAATTTTTTTAATCGAATTAATTATTTTTTTGATTGAGATAAATATTTTTTAATTGTAATTAAATTAATTATGTAAGTAATTAATTTTTTAATTGAGTTAACATTTTTTAATTGATTTAATTAATTTTAACTGAAGTAATTATTTTTAATTTAGACAATTATTTTTTTAATTAAGGTAATTAATATTTAGTTGATTAAATATTTTTAATTTAGGTAATTTATTTTGTAATTTAGGTAATTATTATTTTTTAATTGATTTAATTATTTTTTAAATTTAGGTAACTAATTAAATTAATTAATTATGTAAGTAATTAATTTTTTAATTGAGTTAACATTTTTTTAATTGATTTAATTATTTTTTTAACTAAAGTAATTATTTTTAATTTAGGCAATTATTTTTTTAATTGAGGTAATTAATATTTAGTTGATTAAATATTTTTAATTGAGGTAATTAATTTTTTAATTTAGGTAATTATTAGTAATTATTATTATTCATTTTATTTATGGATAAATTTATAGGGTTTTTTTCTACATCTAAATTTTTGGTTGCACTTGATTCTACTATTTAAACAATACTTTGAGTCGGTGATCAATCTTTTTTCACTGTTTGTCGGCCTGCACTAATATCTACAAAAAATACATGATTTTAAGTTCCATATATCGATTCAATTGAATTGATATTCATTTCGATGGCATCAATTCTAGTAAATATCGCTGTAAATTTCCACACATCCGAGTCTGCTGGGACGATTATATTAGTTATTACTAATGCTCGGTCCTTCGCCCTTAGTTAATTTCAAAGTATCTTCATCTATCGAGAAAATAGAAAACGAACCTTACAACTTATGTACAGAATTTGTGATCGAGAGACCATAAGTTGCGCTTATAAAGACTCCAATGCTAATATTTAGTTGGTTGCGAACCACGAGCAGTTCCGATAATAGCTCGCACTGTATTTTAACTATACTTTGAGACATAAATAGATACTAATCTAGCCATTTGGGGGCTTGTTGGGGCTTATTGGGGATTAAACTATGTTCACAGTTTGTCAATCGATGTTGTACACAGAAAAAAACTAAATTAACTTATTAATTTCTTAATTGATATAATTAATTTTTTTAATTGAGATAATTAATTTTTTAATTGATGTAATTATTTTTTTGAAGTGCTTATTATTTTTGATTTAGGTAATCAATTTTTTAATTGAGCTAATCATTTGCTTAATTGAGTTAGTTATTTTTTTCATTGATTTAGTTATTTTTTAATTTTTCTTATAGTTTTTTTCCAATTTTAATTTAGTTCCGCTATTTTAACTATACTTTGGGGAACTCAAACTATTTTCACAGTTTGTCAAGCGATGCTGTACATAGAAGTAAATAAATTATATAATTATTTTCTTAATTGAGTTAATTAATTTTGTAAATGATTTAATTAGTTTTCTTAATTGATGTACTTCATTTTTATCGAAGTAATTATATTTTAATTGAGGTGATTAATTTGTTAATTGATTTGATTAAATAATTTGTTTTTTTTTTGTATGTGGAAAAAGTTACAGGAGATTAAAATTAATATCCGGAATTAATTAATTTTATTCAATTGAGGAAAATAATTTGAGATCATCAATTCTTTGTACTGATGTACTTCGTTTTATAGAAGCAATTAGTTTTTTAATTGTGGTCCTTTTTTCTTATTTTATTTAATTATTTTCTTAATTGGTGTAATTAATTCGATTAGTTTTCTTCATGTGGAAAAATTTTAGATTTGATTTGAACTGGGATATTCTCCTGGCTCAAGACTAAATTAAAAGATTAAAAATTAATATCAGGAATTAATTAATTTTTTAATTGCGGAAATAATTTTTTTAATTGAGGTAATTAATTTTTTAATTGAGGTCATTATTTTTATAATTAATTAAATTATTTTTTAATTGAGGTAATTAATTTGTTAATTGATTTAATTAATTAATTTGGTTTGAGGAGATTAAAATTTGATTTGAACTGGTATATTCTCCTGGCTCAAGACTAACTTAAATGATGATTAAATGTTGAAAATAAATATCCGGAATTAATTAATTTTTTAATTGAGGTAATAATTTTTTAAGTTATTAGTTTTGTTAGTTGATGTACTTAATTTATAATTGAAGTAATTAATTTTTTAATTGAGGTCATTATTTTTTTAATTAATTAAATTATTTTTTAATTGATTGTAATAAATTTGTTAATTGATTTAATTAATTAATTTGGTTTGAGGAGATTAAAATTTGATTTGAACTGGTATATTCTCCTGACTAAAGACTAAATTAAATGATGATTAAATGTTGAAAATAAATATCCGGAATTAATTAATTTTTTAATTGAGGAATTCATTTTTTAAGTTATTAGTTTTTTTAGTTGATGTACTTAATTTATAATTGAAGTAATTAGTTTTAATTGAAGTCATTATTTTTTAATTAATTAAATTATTTTTTAATTGATTGTAATAAATTTGTTAATTGCTTCAATTAATTAATTTGTTTTTTCCATGTAGAAAAAAGTTAGAGGAGATTAAAATTTAATTTGAACTGGGATATTCTCCTGACTAAAGACTAAATTAAATGATGATTAAATGTTGAAAATAAATATCCGGAATTTTAATTGAGGTAATCATTTTTTAAGTTTATTTGAAGTAATTATTTTTTTAATTGAGGTCATTATTTTTTAATTAATTAAATTATTTTTTTAATCGAGGTAACTAATTTGTTAATTGCTTTAATTAATTAATTTTTTTCCATGTGGAAAAAAGTTACAGGAGATTAATAAAAATCCAGAAGCGAAAAAAGTCAATTAATTTGTTGAAGGGAGAAGTTAATGAGATGGTGTAAGTATTTTTTAATTGAGGCAATTAACTTTCTAGTTGAGATAATTAATTTTATAATTGCGTTAATTATTTTTTTAATTAAGGTAATTAATTGAGGTACTACTTTGTTTCAATCGATTTTTTAATTAAGGTTATTATTTTTAACTGAAGTAATTAATTTGTTAATTGATTTGATTATTTAATTAGTTTATTCTACGTAGATAATAGAAAAAATAAATCCAGAATGGAAAAAAGTCAAGAAATGTGGTGAAGAGAGCAGAAATTATTTTTTTGTCAAATAGAGAAATATTTTTTAATTGAATTGAATAAATTCAAATAACAATTGACTTAATAATTGAATCAATTTTCTTTGCCTTATTGAAGAAATCTAAGGACAAATATGGAACTAAGTATTGAAGTTATGACCCTATTAGGCTAGGCCGATTATTTAGGTTTCAAGACATAGTCAAGGTAGTGAAGAGAAAAAAAAAATAAAAAATATTCTCCTGGCTCAAGACTAAATTAAATGATGATTAAATGTTGAAAATAAATATCCGGAATTAATTAATTTTTTATTTGAGGTACACATTTTTATTATTAGTTATTTAGTTTTTTAATTGATTTGATTTTTTAATTAATTAAATTATTTTTTAATTGAGGTAACTAATTTGTTAATTGCTTTAATTAATTAATTTGTTTTTTGCCATGTGGAAAGAAGTTACAGGAGATTAAAATAAAAATCCAGAAGCGAAAAAAAACAGTTAATTTGTTGAAGGGAGAAGTTAATGAGAAGGGGTAATTATTTTTTAGTTGAGGCAATTATTTTTGTGGTTGAGATAATTAATTTTATAATTGCGTTAATTATTTTTTTTAATTAAGGTAATTAATTGAGGTACTACTTTCAATCGATTTTTTAATTAAGGTTATTATTTTTAACTGAAGTAATTAATTTGTTAATTGATTTGATTAAATAGCTAGGTTATTCTATGTAGACAAAGGAAAAAATTAAATCCAGAATGGAAAAAAGTCAAGAAATGTGGTGAAGAGAGCAGAAATTATTTTTTGTCAAATAGGGAAATAATTTTTTTTAATTGAATTGAATAAATTCAAATAACAATTGACTTAACAATTGAATCAATTTGTAGCTTATATATGCATGCAGTTTATTTTTTAATTGGAACTCGGTTTCCCTCTTTTCTTTGCCTTATTGAAGAAATCTAAGGACAAATAGGGAAGCTGTGGTCTATTAGTATGGAAGTTATGACCTTATTAGGCTAGGCCGATTATTTAGGTTTCAAGACATAGTCAAGGTTGTGAAAAGAAAAAAACATAAATATTTTTTCAGCAGTATAATAACGTAGAGATTTTCTTACGAACCTTTCGTGTAAGTGCTGATATTTGCGAGGATGTCTCAGTTTAGAGCTATAATAACATTTCTAGTTTCAAAATGATCTGCATTAGCTGGAATTTGTACATCTGACTCTTTTCTGCTCTACCCAATAAACCACAGCAATTGCAGGCAACCGCTGTCGTCTGTTTTAGGGATAGACGATTAATAAATATAATCAAAAATAATCGAAACATAATAAGAGTGGCGGAAATAAAATATTAGAAATTATTCCAAAATTTTCATTTTATTTCAGGCTTACACTACTTCATTCCTTTTTGTGAATGATTTCAGCTATTACAATTCTAAGTCTATGCTTCCTTGTGTACTTGAGATTGTTAGTTAATTTAAGTAAATGTCACCAACACACAAATATATTTCCTGCCAAGTAATAATTTTGACTTATTTCCCCTTCTCTTTCTTTTCTTCTTCTTCGCCTATCTTTGCAGGTAAATTCCATAATTGTTTAAAAGCTTTTTGACAATTACTTTAATTTTATTCGTCGGCGTGACATAAAAAATGGAACATTTTAGTGGTAAGTCCCCATCATCTGTCAACCGAGTGCCACACACACCCGTTGCGGCTCCTGCATACACTACTCCGCCCCGCCCCTTTTCTTTCGGCGGCAGCATCAGCAGCAGCATAAATATTGTCTGCTGTGGTGGTGGCCAAAGCGTTTAGTAAGCGAAATTCCATTTTTATCATTTAAAAAGCCCACATAAATCTTGGGAACACGAAGATGCTGGTACTGTCTGTCCGTCCGGCTGGCCGGCCGTCTGTCTGCTTGTTTGTCTGTCTGTCGGCACGCTGGTGGTTTCATTACAACTGTTTTTGTGTAACTTCTTGCGCCTTTCGTGGTTAATGGGCACCGCTTGGTGCTCTCGCTTCCTCCTCGGGCTGCTGTTAACGAGTGTGGCAAATAGCGCCAGTTTACAACCATTTCTAGCAGCGTGCATTGGTTGGTTTGTTCCCTCCATCGGAATTCGGAATTTCTTTTATGTTGCTTTCTGTGCTATATGACGTATGTTGTTTTTGCATGCAATTCTGATTGATAACAGAGCGTTTTTTTGTTTCCTTTTTTGGTGGGATACACTCAAAGAAAATGCCATGAAGAAAGCAACTCCTCAACTGTTTCATCTATGTATGAATATTACTTTCGATTAATGAATTAATTAAATAAATTAGTTTTAAAGTTTCCTGTTATACAGTCTGCCACTGTGGAAGGAATCAGAACTAAAACCGTGAAAATAGCAAATCATACATATATGTAGACGAATATACTCTATAGTGGAAAAACAGAATTTTTTAAATATACTCATTTTTATAATTTTTTCGTTTTTTTAACAAAAAATAACTTGTAAATATATGTATTAAGCATTTTCGTCCTTAGAGCATATATTTGACATAAAAATACATATAAATATACACATAACTAAATCGGGTATTCCGATCTCTAATGGAATTTGGACTATGACTTTCTTATGGCAAATATTCTCCTCTCCTTTTTATGGGTTTTTGGCCTTTGACTGATTCGATGCATTCGAATTATTGGAGCGGAAAATATTTTTTTAAAAATAATTGCATAATTCCTTTTATTTTTATTGTTTAGCGTTTTTATTAAAAACTATTTTGTAAATACGTTCTACAAGCTAAGTAGGTTTGTTTAATAAAAATATTTTTTAAAAATTTATTTATTATTTCATAATTTAATTTATTTTATATTATATTTTTTATTTCATTAAATTTTATATATTTTTATTAAATTTATTTTAGTTTGTTTTAATTTATTTATTGGAGCGGAAAACATTTTTTAAAAATAATTGCATAATACCTTTTATTATTATTGTTTAGCATTTTTATTAAAAAATATTGTTTAAATACGTCCTACAAGCAAAGTAGGTTTGTTTAACAAAATTTTTTTTAAAAATTTATTTATTATTTCATAATTTTATTTATTTTATTTTATTTTATTTTATATATTTTTTATTTCATTAAATTTGATATATTTTTATTTTATTTATTTTAGGAACGATTTTATGAAAACAATTATTTTCTGTTATTTTTTTTAATATTTTTTTGGTTATTATAATAGGATAGGGTTTTATTAATGGGATACATATTTTGTATATAAAATAATTAACAAACATATTTTGGAAAACATGTATATTTTTAAGAAACAACATTTTATTTGAAGACTAAAAAAATTTATATATTTTAAAATCAATTTTAAATATTTTAATAATATTTGCATTTAAATAATGGAAAATTTTTTATTTAAAAAAAGAAGCAAAAATATTATGGAAAATAATAATTATTTTGAATAAATATTTTATTTTATTAAAAAGAAAAATATTTTTAGTTGAGAAATTTAAAAAATATTTTTTATTTAAAAAATTGGAAAAATATTTCTGAACAAAAATGTATATTTTATATATTTTCTTTATTTATTGTATATACAATTTTATATTTTAAAATAATTTATTTTATTTTTGTATAAAAAAAGATTTTATGAGAACAATTATTTTTAATTTTTATTAAAGAGATATTTTAGAAAATAAATATCTGTTGAAGAAAAGTTAATTAAAAAAGTATATATTTAAAAAATATAATTTTATTTAAAAAAATGGTAATATTTTTATTTAAAAAATAAGCAAAAATATTTTGAAAAATAATTAGTATTTTGATGAAACAGCATAATAATTTTTGTTACAAAATATATTAAAAACACAAAAATATTATTTATTTATATGTCATAAAAATAAAATAAACGACATAAAAAAATAAAATAAATGTCATAAAAATAAAATAAATATATTTTTGTTATCGAAAATATTTTTTTTTACTTTTTAAACTGGAAATGTTTTCGATTTGTTTAATTAAAAAAATGTTTTTTATATTAACAAAAATATTTTGGAAAATAAAAATATATTTTGACGAAAAAAATTATATATTTTAAAATCAATTTTAAATATTTTAATATTTAAAATAAGTCAAATATTTTGCATTTAAATAATGGAAACATTTTTATTTAAAAAACGAGCAAAAATATTATGGAAAATAATAATTATTTTGAATAAATATTTTATTTTATTAAAAAGAAAAATATTTTTAGCTAAGAAATTTAAGAAAAATATTTTTTATAATAAAATATTTTTGAACAAAAAATGTATATTTTATATATTTTGTTTATTTATTGTATATATTTTATAAAGTTTTATATTTTAAAATAATTTATTTTATTTTTATATAAAAAAGGTTTTATTAGAACAATTATTTTTGATTTTTATTAAAGAAATATTTTAGAACGTAAATATATGTTGAAGAAAAGTAATTATTAAGTAATTAATAATTAGTAAGTTATTATTTTTTTTGTATATACACATGTCAAATATTTTTTTAATTAAAAAAGTATATATTTAAAAAATATAATTTTATTTAAAAAATTGGTAATATTTTTAGTTAAAAAGCAAAAATATTTTGAAAAATAGTAAATATTTTGATGAAAAAACTTTTAAAAATAAGAAAAATATTTTGATCTTTACAAAAATAAGAAAATATTTTATATTTACAAAATCGAAAACATCTTTAGTTTAAAAAGTAAAAATCAAATTGTTTTAGATAAAAAATATATTTATATTATTTTTATGAAATTTATTTTATTTTTATGGGGTTTATTTTATTTTAATATGGCGTAAAAATAAATATTATTTTTGCGTTTTCAACATATTTTTTAACAAAAATTATCTTTATTGTCTCTTTTTTGTTGAAAAGAGAAAAAATAACATAAACAAATAAAATATGTACAACAAATGAGATAACAAAGATAATTTTTGTTACAAAATATATTGAAAACGCAAAAATATTATCTATTTATATGCCATAAAAATCAAATAAAAATAAATGTCATAAAAAGAAAATAAATATATTTTTGTTATCGAAAATAATTTTGTGTACTTTTTAACTGGAAATGTTTTCGGTGAGTTTAATTTAAAAATGTTTTCTTATATTGTTATGATGTGTATAGTTGACCTGTTTGATTTTAATGTTTTGTATTATTGTCCGGCTTAAGGTCTCAAGTAAATAAAAACAAGATTTTTTTTTTTTTTTTTTTTTGAAAAATAAAATAATAAACAAACAACATCTTGTTTTTATTTTCTTATATTTGTAAATATAAAAATATTTTTTATTTCCTTTAATAAAAAATATTTTTCTTATTCTTAAAAGTGTTTTTTTTTTATCAAAATATTTATTATTTTCCACAATATTTTTGCTTATTTTTAAATAAAAATGTTTACAATTTTTTAAATAAAAATATATTTTTCTTAATATTTTTAAGAAAAAATAATATATTTTTTCAATATAATAAATTATTTTTTTAACTCAAAAATATTTTTTAATAGGAAAATATTTGTTTAAATAGCAAAGTATTTTAGTATTTAAGTATATACAAAAATATAATTACAAAAAAAATATTTTTAACAAATATAAATATTTTTTTCTTTTAAAATTGGAAACATTTTTATTAAAAAAATGGAAAATAAATATATTTTGAAGAAAAACATTCCATTTTCTGAATAACATTTTATTTTTTAAAAAGTTAAAGTTTTTTATATTAAATAAAATAAGAAATTTTTTTCAGTTTAAAAAATATTAAAAAAAAATATAATTTTCCTCTCTTTCTCTCTTCCTGATTTTCACATTAATCTGATCGTCTTCGTACTTTTAAATAATCACGATCTGGCATTTTCCCTCGAGCCTAGCGTTTTTAGGCTCTCCCTTCCCTCTCTCTCTCTCCGTTGCCAGTCTTTGACACCGAGATTTCGTTCAGTGTCCAAATGCTTCGTATCTATCCATCCATTCATGGTATACCAGTGGATACTGTTTTATAGTTTCCATTTAAATGATTTGCTTTTTGCAATTTTGACCTCATGTTTTTTGTTGTTGTTGTTGTTGTGTCATTTTTAGTGTTCCATGTTTGTTTCTGCTCCATTGGGGCTACATTCGTTTTATGTCTGATTTCGTTCGTTGTTTGTATCTTTTTCCATTTTCCCCAAATTATTTTACGTGATTTATGATGATTTTCACTACAGCTAGACTACGTACTTACGAGTGTATGTATGTCTGTCTGTTTGTCCAAAGAGAAATTTCAATTTATCTTTTTTGCCGTTTTAGTCGGTTCCCATTCCCAACGTGAGTTGAGTGATGAGTTGTAGTCCTTAGCATGAGTGATGGCTTTCTCTGGGGACTCTTTATTCTGTGACAAGAGATGACTTCTTCGGGTGTCATCATAGGACAGAAGTTATTGTCTGCCTTCATTCCTTATACTTCTCAGCCGATCTGCGTCTCTTGTTTTAATGTATTCCACTTCACGTTCTGATATGACCAGACGTTTAATTATTTTTTTATTTTTTTTTGTGAATAACAATTGTATTGCTGTTGTTGTTGTTTTCTCTTTCGTATTGTTACAAATTCATGTACGTTTTTTTATGACCCTGAGAGTTCAACAAATGTGTGGAAAATGTTGTTCTCCCGAGACTTGTTGTCCGACCATTTTGTTGCTGCAATATCGATATGTAAATTATATTCAAATTAAGCGATTCCAACCGAACATCATGACTGTGCGAATTTAAGCGAAAACTTTAAACTACTTTTCTCCCATATGGAGAAAATTGCAATCAACCAAGCGGAGAAAATGGGAAAGTACTTGGCCAGTAAACTTTTTTGTTTAATTCAATTAAAAACTTAATGGAATAAATTAAAATATTAATTGTATGAATTAATAAGGTTATAGAATGAATTTAATATAATTTATTGAATAAACTATAAAATAAATTGGTTTTATGAAAAAAAAATAATTGAAAGAATTAAGCAGTTAATTGAATGGATAAAAAACAATTAAATTAATTGAATTGATTAATTTATTAATTGCACTTTTTTGTCGGTTCGAAATCACTACCACAATGGTAATCGAATTTTTATTGAAACAATGTCAATTGAAACGTTTAATTCTTCTCACTTTTAAAATTGCTTCCACAAATGCTCATTCTCAGTAATACAAAATTTTGCTTTGCCTCAGACTTAGACAAAAAAAACTCGTAGTAAAACATATTTTTAAGTTAGAAAATATATTTGTTCTGATGATTTTTAACTGAAATTCTTGCTGATTTTGCAAAACAAATATAGAAAAAAAATCGTAACAAATAGAAGCCATCATTTCACCACTTCCAAACTCACACAGCCAAAAAAAGAGACATGTACTTTAAAGTTAAAAAATAATTAATGTAATCATTGCGAAAATCAAAATAAAATAAATGAAATTGTAAAAACTTTAAAAAATATAAAGCGGCCATACCTCTTTAATATTTTAAAAGTAATAAATAAAATTATTTATTATAATAAGTAAAATTTTTTCACTGGTAAATTGGTCTTAATTCGTAAAAAAAATGTTTCTATTTTTTTCCCAAATATATTTATTTATGTGAGGGTCAAAAATCATACCGTTTGACATCTATAAGCTATAGATCAAAGCATATCTTGAGCCAGAATCAAATATGGATTTCAGAAAGAAATAAAACAGACGAAAAAATAACAAAAATTAATATTATTTTCCTATTTGTTGTCAGACAAAATATAGATTTTGGCCCTGTGCAGCGATTTTTTTCCCAAACTACCCCAGTTCAAACAAGTGAAAACGGCGTTAAGTTCGGCCTGGCCGAACTTTATATACCCTCCACCATGGATTGCATTCCACAGAGAGTGTCGGTGTTCGTAGAAGTGCAGTATTATTACAGGAAAATATAAATTGTTTAATATACCCAAACCAAAACAAATACAAATATTAAATAAAAAATATTTTATAAATAAATATAATATTTAAATTATTTCAAACCATTTATCAAAAAATAAATATTCTTATATTTATATTTTCAAAAAGCTTAAATACCATAAATATTGGTAGAGAGTGGGTGCTACAGTTGGTTGTATTTCCATTCTATTTTAATTCCAAAAGTACAACTTTTGAAAATCCATTATCAGACGTACGTAGTGCAAAATAACCTAACTTCATGATTTAACCAATCTTTGCCGTAAAAGAAAAGTTACGAATTTGAAAAAAAAACTTTCCATTTTGCGTCTGCATGCAGTCAGAGGAATGTATACTCCGAATTTCATGACTCTAGCTGCGGTCATTTGAATTCAGTTTTAAAGAATTTCATATTTAATTTCATTATTAAATGTGTAGCGGTTTGGTTGGTACCATTTTTATCCCTCCATACCTATTGTATCCCTTAAAGTACGAATTAAAAAAAAAAACTTTTATTTTTCATGTCTACGTAGTCAAAAGAATGCATACTCCGAATTTCATGACTCTAGCTGCGGTCATTTGGTTGGTACTATTTTTATCCCCTTTTTTCATTTTAACCCCAAATTGTACGAATTTCGAAAAATCAGTTTATTTTCCGTGTCTACACACTCAGAGGAATGTATACTCCGAATTTTATGACTCTAGCTGCGGTCATTAGATTTTCATTATTTCATTATTCTAGGTCCAGCCGTTTGGTTGGTACCATTTTTATCCCTCCGTACCCATTGTATCCCTTGAAAGTACGAATTTGGAAAAAAACCTTTTATTTTTCATGTCTACGTAGTCAAAGGAATGCATACTCCGAATTTCATGACTCTAGCTGTGGTCATTTGGTTGGTACTATTTTATCCCCTTTTTTCATTTTAACCCCAAAAAGTACGAATTTCGAAAAATCAGTTTATTTTCCGTGTCTACACAGTCAGAGGAATGTATACACCGAATGTCATTATTCTAGGTACAGCCGTTTGGTTGGTACCATTTTTATCCCTCTATTCTATTTTACCCCTTAAAAGTACGAATTTTGAAAAAATACTTTTATATTATGTATCTACTCAACTAGAGGAATGTACACACCGAATTTCGTGTTTCTAGCTGTTGTCGTTTAATATGTACCATTTTTATCCCTTTTTTGCCCCATTTCACACCCTACAAATAAGAATCACTTTATGGTGCACTTTTTTGCTATAAGGGTAATGCGCATACAAAATATCAAGCAAATATAAACAGACATATTCAAAAAACATGCTTAAATACGCTAAAATATTAGGGATTATTATGGGTATTTTTAGTCCTTGTGGAGGAAACATTTTTCCCTTTGGGCCGATTTCGCCCCGTTTCAATCCCAACCGATCTACGACTATAAGACGCATTTATGGAAAATTTGAACGTTCTAGCTCCTTAGATGCTAGCGTGCTTTCAACAGACGGACGGACGGACAAACATGGCTAGATCGTCTTAGAATTTTATGACTATCAAGAATATATATACTTTATAGGGTCTCAGGTCGATATTTCAAGGTGTTACAAACGGAATGACAAAGTTAGTATACCCCCATCCTGGAGGTGGAGGGTATAAAAATATGAGCAAAGGATATTCGATAAATGTATTTTTTGAGAGTTTATTATGTCTTTTCAAACGTTTAGATGACCAAAATTGTATTTGCATTTATAAACAAACAATTCCGTCGATTTCTGCGCAACCTCACACTAGAGTACAGAGTTTTTTATTTAGCAGTTTTTTGCATAGAAATTTGTATCACGAATTGATAGACCGGAAAATGCAGGGGGGCCAAAGCATTCCCGAAGGTTTGACAGACATGGATTTTTTATTACTACAGTGTAAAGAAGCGACCATAAAAGATTTGGCAATTTTACTTATAGGGAAGTGGTGGAAATATCACTACCTTTTTCGACCTTAAAAATTGCAGGGGGCCAAAGCCCCCACGTAGACTTGCCAGACAAGCATATTTTTTCATCTCACAATGTAAGGAGGTGACCATAAAAGTTTGGGCCGATTTACTTATAGCGTAAAGAAATTCGATGTAGGCCCCGGCCTTTGCCCTGTCTGGCACGCACTTTCCATTCCCTGATTGGTGTGGCTGCTTGGTTGGTAACTCGCAGGGGTAAGAGCTTTCATATATCCCATGATAAAATGGTGTAAATGCTACCCATTTTTTGCGACCTTAAAAGTCGCAGGGGGGCCAAAGCCACCCCCGAAGGTTTGCCAGACTTGAATTTTTTTATTCTTTCCAAAAATAAAGGAACATATCCTAAAAGTTTAAGCCGTGATACTTATAGTGTAACCAAACACCGTTGCTGGCTCCCGGACTAATAGGTTTGACTTCTTTAATTTATATTGGCACCCTAACTCGAATTCTGAAATTCTGTTTTTATTTTTTTTTCTAGCGGAGGTGACTGGTCTTCCAGAAGACTTGAAAAAATATAATTCCCTAACAATAAAATACCTAACAATACCTCCAGGATGGAGGTATACTAACTTTGTCATTCCGTTTGTAACACCTTGAAATATCGACCTGGGACCCTATAGAGTATATATTCTTGATCGTCATAAAATTCTAAGACGATCTAGCCATGTCCGTCCGTCTGTTGAAAGCACCCTAGCATCTAAACGAAAGGAGCTAGGAGGTCCAAATTTTGCATAAATACTTCTTATAGTCGTAGATCGGCTGGAATTGAAACTGGACGAAATCGGCCCAAAGGGAAAATTTTTTCCCTTACAAGGACTAAAAAACCCCATAATAACCTCTAATATTTTAGAGCATTTAAGCGTTTTTTCAATAGGTCTGCATATATTTACTTGATATTGGGTATGCGTATTCCCCTTATAGCAGAAACGTGTACCATAATGTGTTTTTTATTCGTAGGGGGTGAAATGGGGCAAAAAGGGATAAAAATGGTACAAATCAAACGACAACAGCTAGAGGAATGTACACGCTTTGTACACTCCTGTAATTTAGTAGGTACATAATGTGAAATTATTTTTTCAAAATTCGTACGTTTAAGGGATAAAATGGCAATAGAGGAATAAAAATTGTACCAACCAAACGGCTGCACCTAGAATAATGAAATTCGGTGTAAACATTCCTCTGATTGCATAGACACGTAAAATAAACGGATTTATCGAAATTCCTACATTTTGGGCTTAAAATCGAAAAGGGGATAAAAATAGTACCAACCAAATGTTTGCAGCTAGAGTCATGAAATTCGGAGTATACATTCCTATGACTGCGTAGATACGAAAAATAAAAGTTTTTTCCAAATTCGTACTTTCAAGGCATACAATGGGTACAGAGGGATAAAAATAGTACCAACTTAACGGCTACAGCTAGAATGATGAAATTCGGTGTGTACATCCAGCTAATTGCGTGGACACGTAAAATAAAGAGATTTTAGAAAGTCGTACTCTTAAGGGGGTAAAAAAGGAAAAAGGGGATAAAAATGGTACCAACCAAATGACCGCAGCTAGAACATGGAATGCGGTGTATACATTCCTCTGACTGCATAGCCAAGCAAAATAAGTAACTTTTTCCAAAATCTTACTTTTTACTTTTACGGCAAAAATTTGTTGAATCATGAAGGTAGGTAATTTTGCACTTGAGATACTGGATTTTCAAAATTTGTGTTTGTTTTGGTTTGGTTATATTCAAAAAATATATATATTTTTGCTGTAATATTACAGCACTTTTACGAAAATCGACAGCCTATTTGAAATGCAATCCATGGTGGAGGGTATATAAGGTTCGGCCCGGCCGAACTTAACGCCGTTTTTACTTGTTTTATTTGTATCATTTTATTTTCTCTAAATTTGACTCTCCTTCAGATCGAATACCTATTTTTTCGAAAGGATTTGGTGGTACTGCAGTTGCTTTGTCTCTCGCTTCACTCTTTGTTGCTCGGCAACTTAAGATGTTATACTGTTGTCGTTACGAAAATATCCTTTCCTTTCTTATACCAAAGGGACGGGGCCACAACACATTCCTCATCAATAATGGCAACTTCGCTCCACTGACATTGACAGTTGTTTTCCTCATGTTTTGTTCTCCAAAAAACAAGTTTATTATGGCCAACAATTCCATAGATACTCAGTCAATAACAATTTCAGACAATAGAAGAAATTCGAACATCTTTGTTTTGAAAGTAAAGAAATAAAGTTATGCCACACAGCACACCACTCATCGAACTGGTGGCTCTCATAACTGTGTGAAGGGACGGGAGGGGAGGGGAAGGAAAGTGCACCAAACAAGCACTCCCACTTGTAGACGAACGAATCCATTCAGCCGCCAGCCACACGCACGCACTCAGTCTCATAACCACATATCAAAAGAGTAATTCAATTTGCAACAAGGTTTCTTTAATAAACTCTTGCAACAGCTCTGGTCGGTGGACCACACGCCCTCCTCCCAATGGTATTGGCGTGGAGCTGGAAGGATGGGGTGGGGGATGGAAGAAGGAAGCTGTGTAGACAACGAGTGCATGGCACTCTGATGTTGCATTTCAATGACGAGGATGGTGACATTGAGTGCAGCACGTTGATTGGATACTTGGTGGGGGTTGGATGTGCTGGTGGAGCTTTGCTGGTTTGATTTGTTTCTCGCTTGAATTGTATTGCGGCAGCATGTGTTGATTGTGTATCGCTTTGCAAAGAAGTAAACATCTTAAATGCTGTGATATCTATCTTCACTTCGATGTCGGATGCCGGAAAGCTAAACCAATATGTGTGGTACAAGTAAAAATACTTTTATTCTGGTATGCATTACCCTGCGAGGGGTTTCGTATCCAAGAAGTGGATTCTGGGTATATTCTTTAAGTGGTGTGGGGGTAGCTGACTTTTTTAAGTCTTCCTATAGAAGTTATTCCTGTTTTCCTAGAGGCGCTTCTTTTGTATAAAGGGCTACCTTAGCCCTTTCTTGTTCTTCCATAGATATTGAGACATATTGAGACTATCACCTACACGCAAATAAAAAATTCGTTATCAGCAAACGAAAAATCCCGTCAAAAGAATAAAGATCGGTAAAATCTAAATTTACTCTTCTTTTATTTTATTTTTTCATCTCGTTCCCCTGAAGTGGAAACTTGTAATTTGTAATTGTAAAGAAAATCGTTTGTCACAAACAAACTTAATATACACCCATCCTATGGTGGTGGGTATAAAAATATCGAGTACTCAATTGAAACATATCGAGTAGTACCGATTAGTCAAAAGAAGGCCTAATTTCCCAAAATAAATTACAAAAATAATCTTTCAACTGTTATGGCAAAAGTACTTCGTTTGAGCCAAATAAACTATGTTTGCTATAAACAAACTCCAAACATGATTTTTATTTACGTGCATCGGCCATTGGCCCTCTTTAAGATCCAATATCTTACCTGGAAAAAGGCTTCAAAACAGTACCTTAGGCACTACTTGACGCTCCGGTGAGAGCGGCCATGAAAACCTTGAAACTGCAAGATTTTCCTCTTTTAGCCCATTAATGGCTGAGAATACAATATGGTATCTTATTTTGACTACCGAAAGTTGTCTCGTTGGCTAACAAGAATTCTGACCGATTTGTCTCGGAAAATTTAGAAGATTGTGCAGACATGTCGGGCAGATTTCCGTGGAAAATTCGAATAGATTTTTCATCTTGTCATACCGAAGTCTAATTTAAATAAAATATACTAAAATTCTCAGATTATTATTTTGAAAATTATCTGACAAATTTATTTGCTTTTTCCACCGATTTCTGAACTAAATCCGACAAAATAGCCGAAGATATTCAGACATTTTTGAAAATATTCTGTGTTGTTTTCTTCCACCGATTTCAGGTCGAAATCGGACAATATAGCCGAAGATGTTTAACCATTTTTTGAAAATATTCTTTGGTTTTTGTGGCACCCTTTCTCCTGTCGATTTCTGTCTTCATTAGGATAATATTGTGGGAAATCATCACAAATGTCTGAAAATAATCTGTATGAAGTTTTGTTTTAAATTATTTATTATGAAAAGAAATATAAATATATTTATAAAATAGACGCTAAAACTATTCTGAAAATAATCTGACAAATTTGACCGATTTCAGAACTAAATCTGACAAAGTAGCAGTAGATATGCAGAAATTTCTGAAAATATTCTTTGGTTTTTGCCGCCCTCTCCCCTCCGACGATTTCTGTCCGAACTCGGACAATATAGTCGAAAATCTGCAGACATGTCTGAAAATAATCTGTATGAAGTTTTTTTAATTATTTATTATGAAAAAGAAAACAAAGAAAGTATAAACAAATAGACGAAAATTTTCTATTCTGAAAACAATCTGACAAATTTACTTTCTTCTTCCTTCGATGTCTGACAAAATATCCGTAGATGACGAGATATTTCTGAAAATAGTTCTGTTGTAATATTCTCAAACGAAATAATCGAAAATCTTCAGACATGTTTAAAAATAATCTGTATGAAGTTCTGTTCTTATGTATTTATTATGAATAAATAAATAAATATATTAATACTAGCAGTACCCGCTGCTTCGCACGCGAAAAAGACAGCTTATTATCCGTCTCTGTTTTATTTGGAAACATAACACTCATATACAGTCAAAGGAATGTGCTTGTCGATGTGCACTGTTTTAGCTGAACTCCCTTCGTATATATATATTGTTATAATTTTCTACCCAGTTTTTAACAAAAAATTACAACCGCAGAGCCTTTTATTCGAAAAGTTTTACATTTTGATGGCGCTTCTACATGGTCAGAGGAATGTACATACTAAATTCCATGATTCTAGCTGTAATCCTAATGTTGGTACCATTTTTATCCTTTTTGGTCCCCTTAAAGGTACAATTTTCGAAAAATCCATTTATGTTGCGAGTCTACGTTGTCAGAGGAATTTACACACCAAATTTCACGACTATAGCTGCAATACTTTAATTGGTACCATTTTTATCCCGCTAACCTCTTATAACTATAATTTTCAAAAAATCCAATTTTACTGCGCTTCTACATGGTCAGAAGAACTTACACACCAAATTTCAAGATTCTAGCTGCAATACTTTAATTGGTACCATTTTTATCCCCTTATTCTCCCGCGCAACCCTTAAAAGTACAAAATGCATTTATATTCCGCTTCTATGTGGTGAGAGGAATTTACACACCAAATTTCGCGACTATAGCTACAATACTTAAATTAGTACCATTTTTATCCCTTTTTGTCCCGCTCACCCCTTATAAGTACAAATTTCGAAAAATCACGAATTTCATGTTTCTAGCTACTGCCGTTTAGTCAGGACGAAGGTTCGATGTTTATCCCCTTTTTGTCCCATTTTACCCCCTAAAAGTACGAAATTCTAAGGGGCCTTCCTGGGACTCTAATTGCCCCAGGGAGAGTGCAAATTTTATAAGAATGAAGCTTTTGTATGGGGGCCTCCTTAAGGAGTGAAGATATAGTCTAGATATGTTTGGAAAAAATGTTGTTTAGGGGAAATTAATGGGGTTCTTACTTGCCTCGCCTCTAGGGGCGACTTTAAGGCAGTTCTGGGCCTTTTATTTATTAAAAAATAAAAAAATATATTGGGACCAGGTTTAAGTTAGAGGGTAGATATGCCAGAGTTACAAGCCGACACACAATTATCGGCGGCGGCGGCTTTCGGCTGATTTGCCGGCTCGTTCTGTCACTCGATCAACCCTATTTATTTGACAATTTTGGGAAAAGAAAGGAACAATTTCTATTTGTTTTTAATAACTTTTCTTTTATTTTTTGGCAAGTAATAGCAAATGTTCCCATAATTTCATATTCACCCTTATCGCGAATAAAAGGGGAATTTTACGTGGAACTTTGTATTTTCCTATCGGCGTGGGATGGCGATCAAATCCAAGTGAGAAAGCGAAGAAACATGAACAAATCACCATAAATCGCGATTGGAAATTTAAGGGAACAATTCATTCCCGGGGAAATTTTATTCGCGATAGATTGATATTATCCCATGCAATTATTTTTGGGGAGTGGGAATCCATTCCAAAATTTTAATATGGATGAATTTAATAAATATTTTTATACCCTCCACCTCCTGGATGGGGGTATGCTAACTTTGTCATTCCGTTTGTAACACCTTGAAATATCGACCTGAGACTCTATAAAGTATATATATTCTTGATCGTCATAAAATTCTAAGACGATCTAGCCATTATCGTCCGTCCGTCTGTTGAAAGCAAGTTAGCATCTAAACGAAAGGAGCTAGGAGGTTCAAATTTTCCATAAATGCGTCTTATAGTCGTAGATCGGTTGGGATTGAAACGGGGCGAAATCGGCCCAAAGGGAAAAATTTTTCCCTCACAAGGACTAAAAATACCCATAATAATCCCTAATATTTTAGCGTATTTAAGCATGTACTTTCAAGGGATACAATGGGTACGGAGGGATCAAAATGGTACCAACCAAACGGCTGTACCTAGAATAATGCAATTCGTGTATACCTTCCTCTGATTGCATAGACAAGTAAAATACACGGATTTTTTAAAATTCGTACTTTTTGGGGTTAAAATTAAAAAATGGGATAAAAATAGTACCAATCAAATTACCGCAGCTAGAGTCATGAAATTCGGAGTATGAATTCCTCTAACTGTGTAGACACGGAAAATAAACTGATTTTTCGAATTTCGTACTTTTTGGGGTCAAAATAGAAAAAGGGGATAAAAATAGTACCAACCAAATGACCGCATCTAGAGCCATGAAATTCGGAGTATACATTAGGGCGTACCTCAAAAAAAAAGTTCGCCGTACACCTTCGAATATGAAGTATTATTGAAAGGTAGTTTCAAAAAAAAAATTTTTATTTTTTTATGCCGAACGTAGGGGTCGCGCTTTTACATTTTTCTATATAACTTGTATTTATAAACGGATTTTAAAGTGTGATACATCGATGTTTTTGTCTCGACGAGGCCGATTTTTTTGTCTTTGAAGTCATTGAGCTCAAGCACCCCCTTCTGGTACTTACCCATCATTTCTCAGTTGCTACTACCCTAATGTACCACTCTAATAATCGAAAATTAAAGCTCGCATAAAATCATGAATCATGTGTGAGCTCAATGACTTCAAAGACAAAAAAATCGGACAAAAACATCGATGTATCACACTTTAAAATCCGTTTATAAATGCAGAAGTTATATAGAAAAATGTAAAAGCGCGACCCCTACGTTCGGCATAAAAAAATAAAAAAAATTTTTTTGAAACTACCTTTCAATAATACTTCATATTCGAAGGTGTACGGCGAACTTTTTTTTTTTTACTTGTAACCTGGTACGCTCTAGTATACATTCCTCTGACTGCATAGACACGGAAAATAGACGATTTTTTGAAATTAGTACTTTCAAGGGATACAATGGTACAGAGGGATAAAAATAGTACCAACTAAACGACTACAGCTAGAATGATGAAATTCTAATTGTGTAGAAATGTCAAGGGGATAAAAGTGGTACCAACCAAATGGGCGCAGCTGCAATCATGAAATTTGGTGTATACATTCCTCTGACTGCATAGACATAAAAGTTTTTTTTTCCAAATTCGTACTTTTTCTTTTACGGCAAAAATTTGTTGAATCATGAAGTGAGGTTATTTTGCACTATGTACGTCTGATAATGGATTTTCAAAATTTGTACTTTTGGAATTAAAATAGAATGGAAATACAACCAACTGTAGCACCCACTATCTACCAATATTTTTGGCTTTGAAAATATAAATATAAGAATATTTATTTTTTGAATTGACGTATTGGTAGCATTACCTTATAAGCGTGGTTTGAAATAATTAAAATATTATATTTATTTATAAAATTAATTTTTCAATATTTGTATTTGTTTTGGTTTGGCTATATTAAAAAAATTATATTTTCCTGTAATATTACTGCACTTCTACGAAAACCGACAACCTCTGTGGAATACAATCTATGGTGGATGGTATATAACTTAACTTAACGCTGTTTTTACTTGTTTTATAATCACTTTAAACCTAAAATATGTTTACGTTTTAGCCACGCCCCTTCTTGTAGCTCCCCCACAATTAGCTCTATCCTAGGTACTGGTGCGTGGCATCCTCTATGACTTCATATTTGATCTGTTTATACAACATGGAAACTGGGACCACGCAACACGTACCTTTTAGTACCTTCCACACAAATTATCCTACCCTTATGTTCTCTGAGAGTGAGGCTATATACAAGTCGGTTTAGCCGACTGAGGCTTACTTGTTTTTGTAAGATTTTGTGTTGTTTTTTGATAAGTGATCGAGTTGATTGATATTTATCCTGTGTGGGGATAACTCATCAGTGGTGCTCGGTATTGAGTAATTAGTCTTAATTTACATGGGCGAATTTCTCTGTAACCTTTCCCTTGACCCCTCGCATGAATTTTGAAGAACACAAACTCTCTCTCTCTCTCTCTATCTCCATATAACTATAGGTAACCGGAGACTAATGGATCTAACAGTGCACTTGTGTCGAGTCGATTTGAAGGCACTTACATATTTCGCTACATGTTATCCTTTTGTTATCGCCGGGTATTATTTGAGCTCAACTTCTAATGACGTCTGAGCTGCATGAATGTCCAATAAAAGTGCGAATACTGTGGAAGGATGTACTTGTGCAACCAGCCAACCATTCAACCATCCCTCCATTCTTATGTTGAAATGTAGGTACCATCGACTTCACTTCAGAGAGCGTCAGAGTAGCCACATATCCTTGAATTGAATTTTGTTTGAATGCAATTCAAGAATTGCAACGGATTCACAGAGTGAGAGAGAGGAGGGAGGACATGTGAATTCTTACACACGGGGACTAATAGTGTTGGCATGTTGGTATTTGTATGTGTGGCTGTGAGTGAGTGTGTGTGTTTTTTGTTTGTCAAACGTCCTCCTTTCCTCAATGAAAATATTGCCTTAAGCCATCAATCATTTCACTTTGGCTTTAACGTAATCTCTTAAGGTTTCCCCTCCATATGTTGGTATGGCATGGCTTGGCTTGGCGTGGCGTGGTTGACAACGCCATGGCAATGATGCCAATGATGATGATGATGCCAATGCTGATGCTGCTGCTGATGAGCATGTTGTCATTCATGTTAACATTGTTTTCCAGTGCAATGTATTTCATGAAATATTTGTGTGTGGCATGAATAGCCTAAGAACATTTTGATAAATTGATATTTTTGTATAACAAACAAATGCAAACACAGGGAGAGGAAGGAGTGGGGAGGAAACCGCGCTAAGACAGCTGAGCATTCCTTTGAATGTCAGTCCTGGTCTTAATATATATATTTACATTTAAGATTATTTTATTTTTTATTTAACCGCAATTTAGAAAAATGCCAAAGATTTGAAAGTTGACATGTCCGTGTTAACTAAGTTAACATGTCCCTGGGAGAAATTCCCTCCCAACATGTTTCGTATATCATTTGAAAAGTTGTTTAAGAAAATTAAATTAAAAATGCAAATTTTCAGAAAATTAAATTGTTGTTTGTCTGAAAAATCATTCGAAAAAATTAAATTGGAAAATATAGAATTTTTTAAAAATATTAAATCGATCATAACTTCTTAAATATAACCCTGGGAGCTAAAAGAAGGATAATTTACGATCACCCAAAAATATAGATTTTTTTAAAAATATTAAATCGACCATAATTTCTTAAATATAGGCCTGGGAGCTAAAAGAAGGATAATTTGTGATCACCCAAAAATATAGAATTTTTTAAAAATATTAAATCGATCATATCTTCTTAAATAGTGGTCTCTGAGCTAAAAGAAGGATAATTTGTGATCACCCAAAAATATAGATTTTTTTAAAAATATTAAATCGATCATATCTACTTAAATAGAGGCCTCTGAGCTAAAAGAAGGATAATTTGTGATCGCCCAAAAATATAGATTTTTTAAATATTAAATCGACCATAACTTCTTAAATATAGCCCTGGGAGCTAATAGAAGGATAATTTGTGATCACCCAAAAATATAGAATTTTTTAAAAATATTAAATCGATCATATCTTCTTAAATAGAGGCCTCTGAGCTAAAAGAAGGATAATTTGTGATCGCCCAAAAATATAGAATTTTTAAAAATATTAAATCGACCATAACTTCTTAAATATAGCCCTGGGAGATAATAGAAGGATAATTTGTGATCACCCAAAAATGTAGAATTTGAGTTTGAGAACCATTTTATATTTATAAAAAAAATTATTATAATTTATATTTATAAAAAAATGTTAGAATTCTAATTTTCGAGATTTCCCTCTTTATTTGAAGAATTATGTGGTTATTGTAGGTTGGACCAAAAATATCTAACCCTTAGCTGTCTCCAAATATATTTTCATAATCCTTTTCATTGATATATCTTTAGGTTTTTTACCCTCTCCTGCATTTAACTAAACCATAAGAAAACAACTTGTCGCCGCTACTTGAAATTCCACAGACAAATATCCGTTTGCTTGAAAGTGGAATTTTTATTGATTGAAATAAGCTAAAAGTTTTGTCGACTTCCCCTTCCCTACCCTGCTGCAACAGCAATCTAGTGTGTCTAGGCCAGAGAGATAGAGAAAGACAACTTACGCGTTATGCCAACCGGAAATTGAATAGTTTCCGGTATTGAGGAAACACGCACAAATATTGCCAAAAAAAAACAGCACAATACACGTACACAATCAACAATACAATCACACACATAGACGAACACATAATCGAGTACACACAGCAGGCGAACACACAATCAGCAATACAATCCCAGTGAACCATATTTTCTGATTTTCATCAGACAATCAGACGTAACAGCAAAAATGTCTTCATTTAAACGAATATTCTACAAATATTGTGAACTATTATCATGTGATGCTGTACGTTTTGCTATAATTTTTAAAGAGAATTATGCTTTATGTTGTACCTTCACATGGTCTGATGGGATTTTTTTCATGTGACATTTATCCGACAATGTCTGTACATTGTCTTAAGCAAAGGTTTTTGCTTCTTTTCTGACGGAATTTTAATTGTCTTGTAGTTTCAATCGCGAATTATGCTTTATGGTCTTTCTGCACATCCTCTGATGGGATTTCTTTTTTCATACGACAATGTCTGTACTTTGTCTGAAGTGAATGTTTTTGTTTATTTTTTGTTAACATTTTAATTGAATTCGTTTTGATGGCGATTTATATATTAGATAATGCCAGGGATGTATTCCGAAAACTTTTTAAATTGATTGTCATTTTAAAAGCATGTAGGAATTTTGCCAAATGTATTAAAATAAAAATCGGTTTACACTTTACAAGAAAAAATAAAAATTTTCTGTACGAGACAACAATTAATTTTTGGGTGCATATTTCAGGCATATGGATACATAAAATCAATAGAATTTTTTATGGATATATTTTGTTTTCTAAAATTCGAATTTTCTCCGATTTGAACTGTAACATTGGTAATACTGGTCCGGCCACACCCGCTTAAATGTCCAATTAAAGGTAATTGTGGCGGCTACAAATTCTGAGAACTTCACTTTCATGTAGAAAAACAGTGGTTTAGGAACAGTCTTCAAACAAATTTGTATTTTTTTATAAATTTAGATTTTTTCATAAAATTCGCGTTTAAAGAATGAAATTTGGTTGAAAGAAAAAAATAAAAATTTTCTGTCCGAGACCTGCAGTAAATTTTTGGTGCATTGAGGCATATGAATTCATAAAATTAATAGAATTTTTTTTTACTAAAATTCCAATTTTTGCCAAAGATACCTATAGTATTTGTACTCTCACTTTGGAAATATAGGTCTGATTACACCCGCTATATTATAATGGCTTAAATTCACTGAGAACTTCACTTTCACATAGAAACAGTGGTTTAGGTATAGTCGACAAAAATTGAGATTTTTTTTTCAAAAAAAAAAAAAAAATAAGAGAGTAGAAAATGTCAGAAAATATTAATTAAAATTTTTAATAGCGGACATTCTAACGAAGAAACAGGTGTCTACATTTAAAAAATCTATGGATAAATGTAGAAGTTGAGGTCCTTTTTGTAGATGATATTTTTACTCATATTTTTTAAATCGTGATTTTTTTTAATTTTGTTTAAATAGTTCTAAAAACTCTTTTTAGAAATAGTCGACAAAAATTGAGATTTTTTTTAAAAAAAAAAAAAAAAAAAGTAAAAAAAATAAAAATTTCAAAAAAAAAAGTGTAAAAAAATGCCAGAAAATATTAATGAACATTTTTAATAGTTAACATTCTAACGAAGAAAATAGTGTCTACATTAAAAAAATCTATGGATAAATGTAGAAGTTGAAGTCCTTTTTATACCCTCCACCTCCAGGATGGGGGTATATTCACTTTGTCATTCCGTTTGTAACACCTTGAAATATTCATCGGAGACCCCATAAAGTATATATATTCTGGGTCGTGGTAAAATTCTAAGACGATGTAGCCATGTCCGTCTGTCCGCCTGTCTGTCTGTTGAAAGCACGATAGCGGCCGAACGAAATGAGCTAGGAGGTTCAAATTTTTCCTAAATGTGTCTTATGGTTGTAGATCGGTTGGGATTGAAAGTGGACGAAATCGGCCCAGAGGGACTGAAAATACCCTTAATATTTAGAGTATTTCAGCATGTTTTTTGAACATATTACCTTGTATTTACTTGATATTTGCAATGCGCATTCCCTTTATAGCATAAAAGGGCACCATAGAGTGATTTTTATTTTTAGGGGGCGAAATGGGACAAAAAGGGATAAAAATGGTACCTATGAAACGACAACAGATAGAAACACGAAATTTGGCGTGTACATTCCTCTAATAGAGTAGATACATAATATAAAAGTAGTTTTTTTTTAATTCGTACTTTTTAGGGGTTAAATGGGGATAGAGGGATAAAAATAGTACCAACCTAACGGCTGCACCTAGAATAATGTAAATCGATATATACATTCCTCTGATTGCGTAGACACGTAAAATAAAAGAACTTTCCAAAATACGTACTTTTTGGAGTTCAAATGGAAAAAGGGGATACAAATAGTACCAACCAAATGACAGCAGCTAGAATCATGAAATTCGGAGTATACATTCCTCTGACTGCATAGACACGAAAAATAAAACGTTTTTTCCAAATTCGTACTTTCAAATTTCAAAATTTATACTTTTGAAATTAAAATAGGATGGAAATACAACCAACCAAACGACTGTAGCTGTAAATCCCCCAATATTTAGGGTATTTATGATTGCTCCCTTATATTTACTTTATGAATTGAAGTATTATATCCATTATATATATATAGTATACAAATATAGGTAGCCTTGGCTTAGTTAAAATATTTTCTAATAAAAAATTTTCGAAATTCGTACTTTTAAGGGATATAATTAAAAAGAGGGATAAAAATGGGACCTACCAAACCGCTGAAGTTGCAATTCGGTGTATACATTCTGACTATGAAGACTCGAAAAAGATTTTTTTTTCGAAATTTGTACATCTGGGCGGAGAATGGGGCGAATGGGGATATCTTTAAAATTTATACTTTTCTTATCACTTTGTCTGTATCTGAAAATGCTTCTTTCTAATGGCGACTGACAATCGCCTAATATTTAGGCATGTTCACTTTCACAATTTCAGCATTTTATTTATATATAGTAGTCGATTTTAAACAGTGCGCATAAGTATACATTACAGTTTGAAATAAAAAACAAATATAGTAATGTGCATAAAAATATCACAATTTTCGTAATATGGTACTGTGCCTCTACGTAAAGTCGACATCCTTTAATCTGCTGGTAATACTGTGGAATGCACTCCGTGGTGGAGGGTATATAAGATTCGGCCCGGCCGAACTTTACGCCTTCTTACTTGTTGTAGATGATATTTTTACTCATATTTTTTTATCGTGATATTTTTTTAAAATTTGGTTTAAATAGCTCTAAAACCTATTTTAAAAATAGCTAACATAACATATTATATTAGTTTGTTCTTGTTAACATTCTAACAAAGAAATCAACAGAAACAATCTATGGATAAATGTAGAAGTTATGACACTTATTGCAGAAGTAGGAGAATCTAAAAACAATCGTGAAAACAACATGTACTTCTACAATAAAGGCTGGCTATAACTTTTACATTTAACCATAGATTTTATTCAAAGGCCTTGTTTTATTACTGAAAATGTCAGCTATTAGCAAATAAAACAAAATATTCACTTATATAATTTATAAATAGCGTTTTCAAGGTATTTACACAAAGGTCATAATAAAGTCATATGTTTTTTAATTTCTTTGGTGTCTACAAAGCGGTGCATAACTTCTATATTTATCCACATATCTTTTACGTATATATCTTATTTTCTTTGTAAGAATTTTAGCTATTAAAAAATAAGACAAAGTAAATTTTTAATTTTTTTTTCTTAAATTTTTATGGTTTTTGTCGTGGCAGTAAAAAAATATATTTTTTCGAAAACAACAATTTTCCCTAATTTGTTGAATTTTTTGTTCCTAAACCTCAGCTTCTACGTGAAAGTGAAATTCTGAACATTTGTAGCCATCGTAAGTAGCTTTAATTTGACATATAAGCAGTTGTGGTTGGACTAATATTTACAAAATGGGAGTACAATAAAAGTACCTTAAATTTTAGTAAAAATTAAAAAAAAAATATCCATAATTTTTTATAACTGAGTTCAGAAAGTCAAAATGCATCAATAAATATTATGCATAGCACTTCGGTAACAATTTTACAGCTTGTTTTCTATCAGATTATTTTCAGAAAAGTCGGAACATTTTCGGCCCTATTTTATTATTTTTTTATTAAGTCAAGTCAACAAATTGGTGGTAGAGGTCGGCAAGAATGTTAGATTATTTTCAGAAAAGTCTGAAAATTTTCTCTCAACCCTTCGACAATATTTCTATTGCATTGTCTTATCAGACTTATTTTCTTTCAGATTTTTTTCAGAAAAGTCTGAACATTTTCGGTCATATTTTTAGTGTTAAGTCAAAAATTGCGTGGAAAGAAAGGTCTTGAAATTTTCTATCAGCCCTTCGGCGAAAATTTTATTGCATAGTCTTGTCAGACTTGTTTTCTATCCGACTATTTTCAGAAAAGTCGCAACATTTCCCGCCATATTTTTAATGTTAGGTTTAAAATTGAGTGGATTAGGGCGGCAAGAATGTCAGATTACTTACAGAAATGTCTGAAAGTTTCATAATAGATATAGATAAGAAATCGATGGAAGAGGGAGGGCTTCAAATATGTGCGATTATTTTTAGAAACATCGGAGTATTGTTGGCATTTATGTCCGACTTTGATTGGAAATCTATCAGAATTCCCTACGAATTTCCTCTCGAATTCAGGCAGACAAATCTTTATAATATACCGAATTTTCGCAGACAAATCGGTTCGATTTCTAGTCAACAACAGAATTCAGGCTGACAAATCTTCGCAAACATCCGAATTTTCGCAAACAAATTGAGGCAGGCACGGCTTTTCAAACTTCCGAAAATTTTGTCGAAGGACTAGGTATAATATTTTCTGATAGTTTTTGGATTTTTAAACTCGAGAACGATGCAAAAAATTATGGATATTATTTTTTAAAATTCTATTTTTTTTTCTAAAATTTATGTTTTTTTTCTCTAAAATTTATGTTTTTTCGAAAGTTTAATTTTTTTAATTTTAATATTTCGAAAATTATTTTTTTTTCTAAATTTTAATTATTTTCTATTTTTTTCTAAAATTTAATTATTTTTCTAAATTTTTTTCTTTCCAAAATTTTTATTATTAATTTTTTTTAATTTTTTTTCTAAAATATATATTTTTAATTTGTTTTTAATTAATTTTAAAATTATTTTTTCTAAATTTTAATTATTTCCTAAAATTTTTTTTTTTTCTAAAATTATTTTTTTTTCGAAAGTTTATTTTTTTAAAGTTTAATATTTCGAAAATTATTTTTTTTTATTTTAATTATTTTCTATTTATTTTTCTAAAATTTAATTATTTTTCTAAAATTTAATTATTTGTCTAAATTTTTTTCTTTCTAAAAATTTTATTATTCCCTTTTTTATTTTTTTTTTTTCTAAAATGTATTCTATTTTCTAATTTTTTTTCTAATTTTTTTTTCTAATTTTTTTTTAAATTATTTTTTTTACATTAATATTTTTTATAAATTTTAATTATTTCCTAATATTTATTTTTTTCGCAAACAAATCCGCACGAATTCTTGTCAACAACAGAAATCAGGCAGACAAATTTTTATTACCTACCGAATTTTTCCAGACAAATTCAGACGGACACAACTTTACAAACTTCCGATTTTTCATAGACAAATCTGTTCGAATTCTTGACAACAGCAAATCGCCGCCAACTTTCAGTAGCTGGTCAACTTTTTTCCGACTTTCTCTTCCATTTCCACTGGAATTCGAAGAAATTGTTCATTGGGAACACGCGCGAGCACACATACAATCGCATCACACAAAATCATAAAGACACACACACACAGATTCAGCTACTCGTGAAGGGTAGCACTCACCAGGTTTCGCTACATTTGCCATGGACTCCAGAGAATTGGAATCTTTTGTTGGCATCATGTTTACCTCCTTCCTCATCCTCACAGGATGGAGGAAGAAATTAAATGCTTGCAACAAAATGATGATGCCACAACGCACAGCACCACACAACAATGCCAAGGCAAAGCATAAAAACGAAATCAGCCATTGAAGCGTTAATGTGTTGTTCGCCATGAAATTTTGTGGGTTTTCAATGATGTCTGTGTGATGTCCTCGGCGTCCTGGGCATTGTTGTCATCGTCGTCGTTGAGCCAAACTTTGCTGAGTGGAACAAGGACGAGTTCTATTTTGAGAATTGTTGTTATGTTTTCTATCTTATCAACAATTTAAAGCCTTTGTGTATGTCTTCTTCTTCGTGTTCTTCTTATTATTATTTTATGTTTTAAATTTTATTTATGTAAATGCGAGACGACGACATGACATTCAATTGAAAATGTGATTAATTGTTTATTAACCAACCAACCAAACAACCAGCCAAAGTGAGTTCATCTATCCATCTATCTGCTGATATTGAAATGTAATCTCTGCCCAAAAATGTCCTCCCCATCCCCTTTTCTGTTCAGCAACAAAATTAAGTCTCGTTCTTTGTTAACCATCAATTACGCATCTTGACAAATATGTAAATAATTCCTCTTTTCACATGAAATTAACAATATTTATACAGGCGTATTTAATAATGATGAATAGCATCGGCAGGATTGCCAAGTTGAAAGGGGGATGGAGAATTTGGCAAGGAAGGTGGGGAAAGGGAACTCATCTAAGCTCTACGTAAGGAAAAATGTCCCAGGGACGTTTCAGGAGCAACATAAGCACAGATAGAGAGAAAGAGAAGAAATATTAAATGTTTAACTGCAAAAAATTATATATTTGGTGCAATGATTACACTATGCAACAGAAATTTTGTCGAATTACTAGGTATAATATTTTCCTATAGATTTTTTTATGTTTGGTAATTTTTTTTCTAAAATTCCAATTTTCGCAGAAGGTATTTTAAATACACTTTTACCTTTGGAAATATAAGTCCAATAACACCCGTTTATATATTAAATTATGATGGCTACAAATTTTGCGCATTTCACTTTCACATAGCGACAGTGGATTAGGATCAGTCTCAAAAAAATTGAAAGACAATGATTCTTTAAAAAAATTATAATTTTTAATGGCACGAAAAAACATAAAAATAGGAAAAATATAAAAAATATTAGTTTTATTTTTTAATAGATAAAATTCCATGGATAAATGGAGTAGTTGTGGCACTCTCTATAGACGCAAAAGATTTATTTAAAATTATTTAAAAAAAATTGTCGGCCCAAAAAAAAAAACAAAAAAAGTAGAAAAAAAAGAAAAATTGAAAAAATTTATAAAAAATTAGAAAAAAATATATTGGAACAGTCTCCAAAAAATGAGAAATCTTTTTTTAAATATGAAAATCGGATATAGTTTAACAGTTAATTTACAAACAAAGAAAACTAGGTCTAGGTAAATTATTTATGGTTAAATATAGAAGTTATGACACTCTTGGTAGACGCCAAAAGAATTAAAAAAAATCAAAATAGCACGAAAATCTCTTTTGTGAATTAAAGAACAGAGTATATTATTTTTATTTTATAATATCTAATCACCTTAGCAAAGAAAACAAGGGCTGAAGAAGATCTATGGATACATGTAAAGGGTGATGCTATAGGAAAGTTTTTCAAAAAAAAAAAAATAAAAAATAAAATTCAGAAAAAAGCATGAAATCTTTATTTGAATCGATAGTACGGTCCATAAAATTTAATATTTGAAGATTATTTCATGCAAATGTTGACCTTGACTGCGCCTCAAATGGTCCATCCGCTTAGTCCAATTTTCCGCTTAGCCAAAATTTTCCACGTTGTTGAGTAACAGAGGCCCAATTGCTGCGAACGGCGACGAATCGATAATTGATGGTCATCATTAACACTGGCCTATACAGCTGCGATATTTTCTTCAGTTCGCACTCTACGTAAGCGTGTTGGTGGCTTAATGTCCAACAATGTAAATTTGGTGCGAAATTTAGTCACAATAGCCCGAATAGCCGCTTCAGTGCGTCGATTAAACTGACCATAAAATGGAAGCGCGCGATGAACTTTCTTTAACGGAGCACGCATTTTGATAATAAAATTCAATAATTCGTTTGTAAGACGATTCATGGCTAAATTATAGACCAAACTGAAGATGTTTGACAGTGAAACAAAACACGAAACGTGCGTCAGCTGTTTAAACCAGTGTTGCCAAAAAGATAATAGCTAAAATATCACCCTTTAGAAGCTATGGCCCTTATTGCCTTCATTTTTCCTTCGATTTTCAGAATCCCCTTACTTTTACAATAAGGGTCACAACTTCTTCATTTATTCATAGATTTCAAATAGGCCTTGCTTTCGTCGCAAAAATCCCAGCTATTTTAAAATAGACCTAAACATATTGTCATCTAAATTCTAAAGTGGGCTTTCCCGCTATTTTCATAATTTAAAAAAATTGCGTCATAAATTCTAAATTTATTATTAGATCTTTTACGTAAAGACATTGTTTTTCCTTGTTAGAAAGTATATTAAAAAATAGAACAACATAATTTGTGGCGATGTTTTCATTTTCTATGATTCTTTTTATTTTTTTATTTTTATGATTTTTTTTGTTATTTTTTATATTTTTTTTTTATTTTTTTTATGATTTTTATTATTTTTTATGACTTTTATTATTTTTTATGATTTTTATAATTTTCAAGATTTTTATTATTTTTTATGATTTTTATTATTTTTTTATTATTTTAAAGATTTTTAATTTTTTTGATTTTTCTTATTTTTTATGATTTTTTTTATTTCTTTCAAAAAATTCTCATTTTTTTGGAGACTTCCTAAGCCACTGCTTCCATGTGAAATTCGCAACATTTGCAAGCATCATAAATACCTTTAATTGAACATATAAGCGGGTGTGATCGGACTTATATTTCAAAAATTAGAGTAAAAATATTAAAGGTACTTTCGACGAAAATTGCAATTATAGTACAAAATTAAAAAAAATCATCCATAAAAAATGTTTGTGTGTTATATCAGAATGCCTCAAGACACACAAATAATAAATGTGTTTGTTTCGGACACAAAATTGTTATTGTTTGTTTCATAGCGTTATATACAGCTGGAAATAAGTTTACACAAGGCAAAAACATCCTTACATGTAAACCAAATAATAGTTCCCGAAATTAGATTTCAGGGTGAGGGAATGTATTCGCTCAGACCAAAGGTATTTAGCTGGAATCTTACTGCGTAGATGTAGCACATATAAGGATACATTTTTGGACCTGGAGAAGACCATATTTTTTACAGGACTTTAAATATAATACAAAGGATATATTTGTCTTAATAATTTATTTTCATACTTTCGAGAGCCCTACTAAGGCGATATTCAAGTTTTCCGCCTTAAATAGTAAAATATGAATAAACTAAATAACAGATATTCTTGTCTTTCATTTGATACACATATCACCTTTATATGACTTGTTGAAGCATGAAAATAAATTCGAGAATTAATTGTCTAACTAAATTAATCTCTATGAAAATTGGTCATGTTCAATTGAACCGGTTAAGCGAATTATTATTCTAATCCATTTCTTGATACTTTTTTATTTTTTATTTTAAAAATCTATAAACTTATTGTAAATATATCTTTATGAAGATGGACAAAGACTACCAAAGACAAACTATGTTCAAATATAAGAAAAAATATGGAAATCTTAATGGTAAAAACAATGTATCGACCTAAAAGCCACATTTTCAAAAGATCTTAATGATACTTGTCACATATCACCTTTATTGTACTCTAATAATTTGCTCATACATATGTCTGCCTTGGTATGCGTTGTTTCCCTGGGTAGGCAAATCTTATTATAATTATGAAATAGCAAAATACAAGTTTTATTAAAAATTTATAACATTTTGGAAAGGCCGGAGCAAGAGCTTTAATAATATGTAACAAACAAATAATAGTGAATCATTGCTTGTGTTTCATAGCACGCAAAACTAAAAATATCATAAAAATTGACATTTTTGAGAAAAAAACAATTTTTATTGAAAACGACGTAAAATCTACAAAATTTGAGATATAGTAACGGAATTTTAGAATTATGTAGAAAAAATACATCCAAATATAATGGCTAACAGTCTTTCTCATTATCCTCCCAACTAAACAGCCAAATTCCCAAAGTGGTGAATATAGGTTCAAAAAATTGGAATTTGTACTAAATTTACATTACTTTATTTATAAAAAAGTATACCATTTTGGAAAGGCTGGAACAAAATCTTTAATAATATGTAAAATACAATAAATAGTGAATTACTTTTTGTGCTTCATAGCACATAAAATGAAAAATATCATAAAAATGGAGATTTTTGGGAAAAACGAGTTCATATTGATCTCAGCATAAAATGTACAAAAATTGAGATGTATGCATGAATTGGATTTATGTAGAAAATTAGTCTAACATGTTTCTCCTTACAAAATATTTAAATTCCCAAAGTGGGGAAAATATATTCCAAAAATTGAGATTTTTAGTAAACATTATTCACCAGGAATGTGGTTATACTTCTTCCTGAAAAAGATGTCAACCTTTGAGGCTAAAAATTAAATTAAACATTTTTTAATTGGTGCTTGGCGATTTATGATTTTTTATGATTTTTTTGTATTGAAAAATTTCTAATCTTGGTGAGGACCTACCGGGATGGTCCGTTGGCCAAAATGATTCAAGAAGGCCACTAAACGCTTCTAAATTAAGTCGTCGTCTACAATAAATAACAGAAATTTGCAGCTAAGGGAAGAAAGAAAAAAATATAAGCGAAATTATGTTATGGCCTTTGGGGGGAAAACGATTCTCAAATAGTTTTTTTAATTTAAAAAATTGGCAAGGGTACGCTGGACAGCCAAATGACTCAGGAAGGGCAGTAAACATATCTAAATTATGCCTTCTTCAGGATATTTTCACATGCTGGAAGAAACAAAAAAAATACTAGCGAAGCTATGTTAAAACCGTTTTTGAAAAAGAAAAAAACCTTTTGGAATAATTATTAATATTTTATTTATATAAAAATTACTTTTACTTTTTTTGTTCGCCGACTATTTTTTCACACCCCCCCCCTCAATTTTGTGTGACATTTTAACACCAATTCGAAAAAGTATGAAATTAATCGCAAAATGCTTTTTAAGTATTGACTTATTTCTAGTATTTATGTTGAGTTTTTCGTTTTGGTGTCTTCAGAGGCTTAAAGTCGAATTGTATGGCAAATATTTTTGTAGAACATTTTGACCCGTTAATCCCCTTTATTTTAAATGGGACCAAAAAGACCTCTATGGTGACCAGTTAGAGGGTTAAAATGTTCCACAAAAATATCGCTCGTAGTGTTCTCAATAATATTGCTGAACGCATCCTATACTTAAAATGTACGGATCACAAGGTTTTCTATGTCTAAGCACCTGTTTTAGAGTGTTTTAGCCTTTTTCATAAAAGCCATCAAAAAGATCCCTTTAGTGAGGAGATAGAGGGTTAAAGTTTTCCACAAAAATGTCGCTCGTAGTGTTTTAAGTAATACTGCTGAACACATCCTATACCTAAAATGTAAGGATCACAAGGTTTCCTTTTGGCGTTTCATCATAAGAATTTTCAAAAGGGCGTTTTTTACGCTTTTGCGCAAAAGGGACCAAAAAGTCCCCTATGCGGCGGAACTAGAGGTTTAAAATGTTCCACAAAAATGTCGCTCGTAGTGTTTTAAGTAATAGTGCTGAACATATCCTATACCGAAAATGTAAGGATCACAAGGTCTTCTATGTCGATTCATCATAAGAATGTGTAAAATGGGCGTTTTACCCATTTTGCACAAAAGGGACCAAAATGACCTTTATTTTACTAGAGGGTTAAAATGTTCCACGAAAATGTTCCTCGTAGTGTTCTAAGTAATATTACTGATCAGGATGCCTATGCTGATTCATAGAAGGAATGTGAAAAGGGGACAAATGTTTTTTTACTCTTTTGTACAAAAGGCACCAAAAAGACCCTTTTAAAAAGAGGCTAGAGGGTTAAAATGCACCACGAAAATACTCCTCGTAGTGTTTTAAGTAATATTGCTGAATACTTGCTATACTGAAAATGTAAGGATCACAAGGGTTTATATGCTGATTTATCGTAGGAATGTGCAAAATTGAGGAAGGTGTTTTTTTTGCCCTTTTGCACAAAGGGACCAAAAAGACCCCTACACTGCGAAGCTAGAGGGTTAAAATGTTCAACAAAAATGTTGCTCGTAGTGTTCTAAGTAATATTGCTGAACACATTCTCTTCGTAAAATGTAAGGATCACAAGGTTTCCTATGCCGAATCATCATAAGAATGATCATGATAAGAATGAATATTTCCCTCCTGTATTGGCCCCCTTCTTATGGAGGTCATATAAGTAAACTTTCAAAACGCCGATACACGTATACTCTTTTTTTACCCCCTCTAGTAGAATTTCATGTCAGAACCTTGTTATTTTCTGCGTTCCACAGTGTTCTGATATCGCAACATTAAAAAATACGAACCAACCTTGTCAAAAATACCATTTTTGGTCTTGGATTTAAAATATCTCTTAAATTAAATGAGGTAAGCGCATTTTTGGTAACCAAAAACTTGACTTGCCAAAACTTCCTTCTTTAACATTCACTAATTGTAAATTTCCTGAAATCCTGATTTGATTTCGAAAGTTGCCCTCTGTCATTTCAAAATTAGGCATGGCCGAGGTAACCAACATTGGAGGGTCATCCAGCAGTTTCTATCAGCACTAGGGTTCCAAAATTTTGCAAATCATTTGGAAAACACCTCTGCTCTAAGAAGGTGAAATTTCGTAAAAATATATTTTTCCTTTCAAAAGTTATAGAATTAAAAGCAAGAAAAATCAATTTGGAAACACTGTGCACCGTTCTATCCGGATTTGGCAACCAAAGTCTTGCCAAAACTTCATTCTCCTGAATTTTTTTAACATTCGCTAATTTCAAAATTGCTTGGACCCCTGATTTGACTTCCTTCCTGTCCTCCCAGTCTTAGACCTAGATGTCCTCATAATTGAGATACCGGAAATGTCTTCAGCTTGACATTTATTTCCGTTTCCAACCATGGTTATGCAAATCTCACAAAACAAAAACAAATATAAATATCTATCAATCTTTTGTCTGAATTCCTCAGAGTCGTCGGTGTCAGCCAGTCGTCTTAATTTACAACGTTGGCATTGTTATCAACTTTGAACTTCTCCCCAGGATGTGAAAACATCTCATCTTATCTTATCTGTCTTCTCTGCTTTGTTTGTTTGTACATCGTCTACTGTTACAAAAAACAAATACATATACATTAACATATATTTACATAAACCTACACACCCACAAGAATGAAGTATCACATGCACATGGCCATTTGTCCTGAAAGAAGTGTTTAAATATTTGTAAAGAGAGAGATATATACTTTGTCAAGTGAAATGAAGAAATGATGTCGATGTCGTTGTATTTCTTGGTTATTCCTCTTTCCAAATAGTAATTTATGACAGTGGTCACTTTGTGAGGGATTTCCCAAATGTTGTCAAGGAGGGGAGAGAGGAGGCAGCCAGTACAAATATGTACATATGTATGAGTCCTTAGCTGCCGATGCTTCTATGTCGTCCTTTCATTTCGATTTGTTTATCGTTTCATATTTCTGAGTCGCATTTGTTTGCAACGATCATAAATTTTCATTTTGAGGGTGAAATGGATTGAAATGGATGTTTGTAATATTTATCATATTTCACAACAAACACAAAATTGAATTGTGTTCGAAAAAGGAGAAAAAATAAATATAAAAAATAATGTTGTGAGAGAAATTTCAATAAAATTTTATTTTTATTTTCACACTGAAATTTATGATACAATTTTGTTTAGATAAAAAATTGTAAAATGTTGATTTCACCTTTAGCATTCATGGCCAACAACATCAGAACATTGGAATATGGGAGGGATTCCGTATTAAATAAATGCGAAAATTTCAAAGATCTTTTGATGACAATTGATGGGAAATATTATTTCCAGAAGAATTGTTAGCATTTTTATCGAATAAAAAAATTAACTAAAAATAATTTTTACGTGTTTCTAATGTAATACATTCACCTATTTCGTTCGAGTTTTTTCATCTTATCAAGGAAATTTTGTGTTTTTGGTAGTGGAAGGGAGGAGAATCACATTCAACTATCAACAACACTTTGTCTATTTATGTATTTCGTATCTTGTGTGGGGATAACTCAGTGGAATCAATGGAACTTCTGTACAGCGAGCCCTTTAAAACTCAAATCGGATCGAAAATGTGAAAGTTAAGCGGATTTTATAAAACATGCATTTTAATAATAGCACTAGCATCGTTTAAAACTAGCTAGCTCACGAATGCAGTGATAAATTAAAACTGTTTTGGGACAGCTATTAAACAAACTAAATATTAATTTTGTCGTTTTTCTAAGTTGTTTTAATTATTTCTCCACGTGTTTATAATTGTCGTAGACTAAGTATCAATAAATCGATCACGAAACTTATGGAGTTTTTTACTGTCGCCGTTAATAAAAATTAATAAAAAAATATTTTTAAAAAGTCGAAGCGGTCCCTTTTTATTTAAATTTTGCAGGAAATAAAGACAACTATATTTTTTTGTAAAGATTTGATAATTTTTTATTTAAAGTTTGCTTGAAAATCACCAAAAAATATATATATTTCTATCTCTTAGCAGAAAAAAGTTACGGATTTTTTTAAATTTCCTTATTAGTTATTCCATGTCCAGCGCACGGTGGGGCGTCGTCTATACACTCAGAAAAAAGTGAACTCTATAATGAGTTAACATGAACTAAAATTTATATTTAAAGCAATATTTCCTCAAATCAAGTTCGAACTTTTCCTTGGAAGTAGTAAATGCTTTGAACTTGATTCTAGTTAAATTTTCTTCAAGCCAGATAAATATTTACTCAAACTGAGGAATATTCCAGTTTCAAGTTTTTCCTCAAACCAAGTACATTTTTACTAAAGCTATGTACAATTTTGCTGAAATTTTCCTAAATCTAAGTAAATTATTCCTAAAACTAAGTAAATTTTTACTAAATTTAAGTAAAATTTTCCTAAAACTAAGTAAATTTTTACGAAATCTTAGTAAAATTTTGCTGAAATTTTGCTAAAAGTATGTAAATTTTTTTTTACTAAAATCAAGTAAATATTTACAATTAAAACAAGTAATTTTTTACTTAAACTGAGGACAATTTTAGTTGATACAAGGAAAAAAGTGTACTTCAAATAAGTTCAATTTAACTAATATAATTCAAACAAATGATTTTGGTTCAGAGTATCCAAAACTAATACAAAAAATAACAACATGAAATATTTCTCAAAAGTTTCATGAAACCACTGCCATAAGGAGATGAGCTATCACTCCATGATAGCTGCGAAGGCAAGAGAGGCACCTTCGCAGTGGCTGTTTAGATTAATACTTGAAGTATTTAAGAAATAAGTCTGTGCAAACGAACGAGAATTGCTTCTTAGATTAATATTCAAGAATTTTCTAAACAATTTTAAGTGATTTTTTATAAGTGTACGAAGAACTCGGCATAAATTTCAGTAAACATATTAACTTACTTTTAGGAAAAAAACACATTTTAAGTTAAAATTTCCTAAATGGATTTTTTCCATATAAAAAATTTATGAGTTTTTTGTTCTTACTTAAAACCTTGGAAATAATCTTCCACACAAGTATGAATTTACTCAATTGTAAAAATTTTTTATTAGATCCAAAGAAATGTTTTTAAGTAAATTTGCTACCCTATTTCTAGTAAATGAACTATTTACTATGGCTTTGAAAGAGGGAAACTTTACACATTTTTAATTAATTTTCCAACCTTTTAGGAAATTTTTACTCAACTGGAGTAAAATTGTTGAACTAAATTGTAGTATGGATTTTACTCGGATTTATGAATGCTATTTTTCTGAGTGTAAAAATTTTGAATGGCACCGTTGCAAAATTTTTGACGCAAAATACCTTTGAAAACAGGTAGACCTTTCAAATATCGTACGTGCTTACAAAAGTTTTGTGGACAAAATTAAAGTTTCTCAACCTACTGACAAACCAATTAACAGTGGGATGGTAGTATTTTTTGTGGCAAAATGCCTTAAGAAACAGCTACACCTTTTAAATTTGTACATATACTTATGAAGCTTACAGAATTTGATTAGCAAAAAAAGTTTCTTAACCTACTGCCACGCCCACTTACAGTGGGATGGTAGTTGGTTTTTTGAAAAAAAAAAAACTTTACAAAACAGATAGTTCTTTAAATTCCGTACATTTACTTATGGTGCTCACCCAAGTTGTCTACCAAAATTTTAAGTTGATCAATTTTCTGCCACACTCACTTACAGGAAGACCTTTGAAATGTATTGCAGTTATCTTGATTACTGTTAATCCTTTCAAAAAACAAGTTGTCATCTGGTTTCAATTTTTTATTTTTGGTAATTTTGAAATGTTGACAACACGCTACCATTATTACTTTTTGAAAATGCGTTAGTTCCAAAAATTATAATCTGGTCCATCGTGGCTCATGTAGGAAGGAGTATCATAACATATATTCATAAAATATTACATATTACGCTAAATTTTGTGAAATACGGATTTATAGTACACTGGATAATTTGTATGGACGGTACAAACTATATCCACTGATATTAAAATACCCCTGTTTATTAAAAGCGGTATTTGCGCAAGGAGTTGTGTAGGGTATCACATAGACGACCACGCTCAATTTTAGCCTTTGCTATACATTAATTATAAACTCTTCTGTGAAAATTCGCGGAGATCCGTGACATTTTCTAACCGAAATTTTACAATATCTGCACTTTTTTAAATTAGATTTTTTAATAATTTATGGCAGTTTGCTGCAGCCCATTCTACCGGCATATTAAAGTGCACCTTTTAACCTTTCTTCACATAGAAGCGCATTAAAATCGCACCTTTCGAAATTTGTACTAATAAGAGGTGTCCCGCTCACATTTATACAAATGGTACCAGCTAAAGTATTGCAGCTAGAATCTTGAAATTTGATATGTAAGTTCTTCTGACCATGTAGAAAATTGAATTTTTCGAAATTTGTACTTATAAGAAGTGAGTGTGACAAAAGGGATAAAAATAGTACCAACTAAATTATTATAGCGCATTAAAATTGGATTTTTCAAAATTTGTACTTTTAAGGGTTACGAGGAATAAAAAGGAATTATAATGGTACTAATTTAAGTATAGCAGCTATAGTCGTGAAATTTGGTGTGTAAAGAACCGCAAATCCAAAAAGGGATAAAAATAGTACCAACTAAAATATTGCTGCTATAGTCGTAAAATTTGAATCGTAAATTCCTCTGACAACGTAGACTTGCACCATAAATGGATAAAAAGGATAAAAATGGTACCAACATTAGGATTACAGCTAGAATTATGAAATTTAGTATGTAAATTCTTCTGACCATGTAGAAGCGCCATCGAATAAAAGGCTCTGCGGTTGTAATTTTTTGTTAAAAAGTGGGTAGAATATATATATATATATATATATATATATATATATATATATATATATATATATATATACGAAGGAAGTTCACTAATATTTTACTATTGTACTATTTTAGAAAAGAAAATCAAATAAATACCATAAATACTAATAAATACTAAAAAAATTTACACAACTTAATTTTACTGATATTATGTAGTGTTAATAATTAATAAAAAATAAATATTTGAAGTACATTAATAAAGCAATATATTTGTATTTTTTAAGAAAAGAAATTTCAATTGTTAAAATTATGCAAAATTAAACATTGTTTATTTATAAAAGTAATAAAAACCAAAAAAAAAAGTTTTTTTCCCCGAGCCACGATTCGAACCCGGGACCTTCTGGGTGCTAAGCGGACACCTTACCGGGATATAAACATATTACTAACTTTTTGGAAGTTGTTTAAAATAACTTTCTCAAAAGTGGGAAAAATTCGCATTTGGATTTTGAGATGCGATTAAAATGTACTTCCTAGGGAAGTACTTCCAATTTTTTTGCTGGGTTATTACAATTTTGTTAATTTTTGATTAATTTAAATATCTGTATTAGTATTTTCTAATTTACAAAAAAATTAGTAGTTTGTCAATGTCAAAAATGAAACAAGAGAAAAAGTAGTAACTGTGGCAGCATGGTTTGAAAAAACGAGTTGCCACCTGGGTCCAACTTTTTACGTTTTGCCATTTCAAAGTGTTGGCAACAACCTGCCATTATTATTTTCTGAAAATAACTTATTTCAAAAATGGACTTTTTGCTTCTCAAATTCGAACAGCGGTACGATTTTTGACCTCGATAGCTGCGATTGTTTTGAAAGTCATCTCATAAAGTGATAGTCACTGCCTGCCTGGAAATATTCCAGTCAGTCTTCTTTGGATTTCTGTCTGGTTTCCCCTTCTCTATGTCTTGTTCTAGCCTGTAACTCCTGAATTGCTTGCTCGATTTTAATATAATATACTTAGTTTTGAAGGTAATTTTACAATTTTATTTCTTTAATTATGATTTTTGATTCATTAGTTTTGTTTTTGAATTTTTAAAGTAGTGTTCATTAGGCTGGATCGCGGTCAAATGGAAATACCCCTAAAAATCATGTTTTTCCAGTGTATTTTTATACCCTCCACCTCCAGGATGGGGGTATACTAACTTTGTCATTCCGTTTGTAACACCTTGAAATATTGACCTGAGACCCTATAAAGTATATATATTCTTGATCGTCATAAAATTCTAAGACGATCTAGCCATGTCCGTCCGTCCGTCTGTTGAAAGCACGCTAGCATCTAAACGAAAGGAGCTAGGACGCCCAAATTTTCCATAAATGCGTCTTATAGTCGTAGATCGGTTGGGATTGAAATGGGGCGAAATCGGCCCAAAGGGAAAAATTTTTCCCTCACAAGGACTAAAAATACCCATAATAATCCCTACTATTTTAGCGTTTTTAGGCATGTTTTTTGAATATGTCTGTTTATATTTGCTTGATGCGTATTACCCTTATAGCAAAAAACTGCACCATAAAGTGATTCTTATTTGTAGGGGGTGAAATGGGGCAAAAAAGGGATAAAAATGGTACACATTAAACGACAACAGCTAGAAACACGAAATTCGGCGTGTACATTCCTCTAATTGAGTAGATACATGATATAAAAGTATTTTTTTTTTCAAATTCGTACTTTTAAGGGGTAAAATGGGAAAAGAGGGATAAAAATGGTACCAAGATAACGGCTGTACCTAGAATAATGAAATTCGGTGTATACATTCCTCTAATTGCATAGACAAGTAAAATACACGGATTTTTTAAAATTCGTACTTTTTGGGGTTAATATGAAAAAAGGGGATAAAAATAGTGCCAATCAAATAACCGCAGCTAGAGTGATGAAATTCGGAATATACATTCCTCTGACTGTGTACACACGGAAAATAAACCGATTTTTCGAAATTCGTATTTTTTGGGGACAAAATAGAAAAAGGGGATAAAAATAGTACCAACCAAATGACCGCAGCTAGAGTCATGAAATTCGAAGTATACATTCCTTTGACTACGTAGACATCACTGTGTATACACGGAAAATAAACGGATTTTTCGAAATTCGTACTTTTTGGGGACAAAATAGAAAAAGGGGATAAAAATAGTACCAACCAAATGACCGCAGCTAGAGTCATGAAATTCGGAGTATACATTCCTTTGACTACGTAGACATGAAAAATAAAAGGTTTTTTCCAAATTCGTACTTTCAAGGGATACAATGGGTACGGAGGGATAAAAATGGTACCAACCAAACGGCTACACCTGGAATAATGAAATTCGGTGTATGCATTCCTCTGATTGCGTAGACACTTAAAATAAACAGGTTTTTCGAAATTCGTACTTTTTGGGGTTAAAATGAAAAAAGGGGATAAAAATAGTACCAATTAAATGACCGCAGCTAGAGTCATGAAATTCTGAGTATACATTCCTCTGACTGCGTAGACACTGAAAATAGACGAATTTTTCGAAATTCGTACATTTTGGGGTTAAAATTGAAAAAGGGGATACAAATAGTACCAACCAAATGACCGCAGCTAGAGTCATGCAATTCGGAGTATACATTCCTCTGATTGAGTAGGAATCGGAAAATAAACGAATTTTTCGAAATTCGTACTTTCAAGGGATAAAAATAGTACCAACTAAATGACTACAGCTAGAATGATGAAATTCTAATTGCGTAGAAACGTCGAGGGGGTAAAAATAGTACCAACCACATGGTCGCAAGTGGAATTATGGAATTCGGTGTATACATTCATCTGCCTGCATCGACACGCAAAATAAAAAGTTTTTTTTCCAAATTTGTACCTTTTCTATTATGGCAAAAATTGGTTGAATCATGAAGTTAGGTTATTTTGCACTATGTTCGTCTGATAATGGATTTTTTGGTACTTTTGCTATTAAAATAGAATGGAAATACAACCAACTGTAGCACCCACTATCTACCAATATTTATGGTATTTAAGCTTTTTGAAAATATAAATATAAGAATATTTATTTTTTGATTTGAAATAAATAATGGTTTGAAATAATTAAAATATTATATTTATTTATAAAATTATTTTTTCAATATTTGTATTTGTTTTGGTTTGCCTATATTAAAAAAATTATATTTTCTTGTAATATTACTGCACTTCTACGAAAACCGACAAACTCTGTGGAATGCAATCCATGGTGGAGGGTATATAAAGTTCGGCCCGGCCGAACTTAACGCCGTTTTTACTTGTTTGTGTTAAGTTTTCTCATTTTTTCTGAAATAATAGACCTTTGGAAGCACTTTAAATATACATTTTGATTCTTGTTTTAGAGTAACTTATTTTTGTGCAGTGACAACTGAAAACTTTTTCGTATTTGGTGGTAGTATTTTACAAAAAATAAATAGCTGCAGTCAATACCTTTCGAATGATGCCTAAATGTTGAACATCGGAATGAACTTGACGTCACAGCACTCATTTTTGCAAAAAGAGTTTGAAAATTTTCGCTCTGAAACCCATCGCCTGCATTAAATTATTTCACAAAAACTTTTTCGTATTTGGTGGTAGTATTTTACAAAAAATAAATAGCTGCAGTCAATACCTTTCGAATGATGCCTAAATGTTGAACATCGGAATGAACTTGACGTCACAGCACTCATTTTTGCAAAAAGAGTTTGAAAATTTTCGCTCTGAAACCCATCGCCTGCATTAAATTATTTCACAAAAATGGAGTCAGTGACGTAATTTTACGTCCGATATTCATCATTTAGACATCATTCGAAAGGTATTGATTCCTTATATTTAGTTTTCAGTACACCTCTTACAAAATGTTTTCAAGAATTATGAGTTTTAAGAGCTGTCATCTTGAAAACCCACGAAAACATCAATAATAACGTCCAATAATTCTAACAATGAGTTATTCTAAGACAAGCATAAAAAAAATTATTTGAAGTGATTGCAACGGTCTATTATTTATGAATTTATTATTTATGAATTACACGATTTTTAGAGGTGCTTTCATTTGTGTTTAATTCACAGATGGCTTGACCCAGTGACAAAATATTTTGTAGATCATAATTAAACAATCCAATATTCATTTTTGGTTGGTGACCGCAGCAATTTATTTTCGTGACCCATCCTAGTGTTCATAGGCGTCCTTTTAGTAGTGACTGTTTGAATTTGGAAAAATTGGGAAAAAGAACCCATTTACTTTTTTGCAAAATCAATTAAAATTTCAGCTGTTATTTTTTTTTCACAAAATACTCTCACAAAATAACAAAACTATGAAAAATCAACAAAAATTGCCATAAACGTCCAATAAGGTCTATAAATTCAGAACAGAATGGACAAAACTACAACGTAAAAACTACATAGTTTTTATAAGTGTTTTCTGGCGCGTCACAGACAACTTGACTTGAAATATTTAGCAAATCATAATTAAAAAATCCAATTTTCACTTCATTGACTAGAACTTATTATTTATTTATTTGTATGGAAAGTGAGTAAAAGTAGAAAAAATATTTTTTAAGATATAACAATTTTCTATAAAACTAGATTTTTCTATAAAACAAAGCAGGTCAACAAAAACCAGTATTTGTATCTAATAAATATTATTTTTTAATATACTTTATCGCAATTTCTTCTTTATTTTCTTCATATTCGCATAGAAAAGGACACATTGGCAAACTTACATTTAAATTGGAGCTGAATTTATTGAGTCTTTTGAACAAGAAAAATATATTTTATTCAAAAAATATATCTTTAATTCTGTTAAATTTAGCTAAAGTTTGGTTTGAAGTTTCTGTCTTTAAATTCAACTTCGGTCGTTCACTAAAAATGAAGTAATACTGTGAGGAAATGTGTGTTGGAAGTTATAAAATCAATACAATCCCTTGTGATTACAATTTGTTGGCCATCTCGAAGGACCATTTTAAGTATCGTTCTCCACTATTGATGTGTTTTCCCCCAACATTTTAAGTGTCATCTATTTTTTATTCGCAAGCCTTTTTCTTTATCAACATTTTATTAAAGTTATTCAGTCGTTTTTTATGAAATATATGCACGGCTCCCCAACTACCTTCATTTAATTCAATGACTGAATGAATAAATGGCTGTCCATTCGACTGTCTCTCTCTCTTTCTGTCTGTCTGTCCGTCTGCATGGCTGTCTATCTTATCTCCTTTTGACGTCCATACACAACACATGTCTTTGATTTTATACAACATGTCCGAGAGTCCTTTTGTTGTTTGTTTTCTGTGCGTTGTGCAAAATCAGCAAATTCTTTGCTATGGCAACAAACTCTGGCAATTGATATGTTAACACAAACAGTTAACACAGGGCCATCACAGTGCACACAAAAACCCTTTAAAAAAAAAAAACAACTGACCACACTGGGAAGTAGGAGGAGGAGAAGTTGGTGGGCCACCTCATTGTCTGGGTTTTTCCCGCAACACAAACACACTCTGTGAAATGTAACTTAATCAAGGTGTTGGGTGGTGGGATGAGGAGTGGACATTAGGGCGTACCTCAAAAAAAAAGTTCGCCGTACACCTTCGAATATGAAGTATTATTGAAAGGTAGTTTCAAAAAAAAAATTTTTATTTTTTTATGCCGAACGTAGGGGTCGCGCTTTTACATTTTTCTATATAACTTGTATTTATAAACGGATTTTAAAGTGTGATACATCGATGTTTTTGTCTCGACGAGGCCGATTTTTTTGTCTTTGAAGTCATTGAGCTCAAGCACCCCCTTCTGGTACTTACCCATCATTTCTCAGTTGCTACTACCCTAATGTACCACTCTAATAATCGAAAATTAAAGCTCGCATAAAATCATGAATCATGTTTGAGCTCAATGACTTCAAAGACAAAAAAATCGGACAAAAACATCGATGTATCACACTTTAAAATCCGTTTATAAATGCAGAAGTTATATAGAAAAATGTAAAAGCGCGACCCCTACGTTCGGCATAAAAAAATAAAAAAAATTTTTTTGAAACTACCTTTCAATAATACTTCATATTCGAAGGTGTACGGCGAACTTTTTTTTTTTTACTTGTAACCTGGTACGCTCTAGTGGACATATCATATCATCTAAGAATAGACATTCGCTAACAATGGAGAGGGGGGGGGTCAAAAAATAATGGGCTAAAGTGTGAAAGGAGGGGTTGAGTCTGAATTTCATCACATGACGATGACATGTTCAAAGTTAATTTTTGAACAAATTTAAGATATTTAACCAATCACCAATTAAGGCCAACTAATACTGATGGAATTAGTAAGTGGTAGAGCGCTTGAAGTGGGCAAGTTCATGGGAAATTCCCCTCGAAACTTTTCCACTGTGTTCAGCCTCTCACTTTCATGTCGCCAGGATAACCAAATGGAAAATGGACACATGTTAAATCCCAGCCTGTCATTGACTTTCTCTCTAGTTTTTCTCGTCTGATTTTTTTTTTGATATGGTGGGTGGGGTGAGTGTGTGTGTGTCTGATCTGAAGAAAAAGCTAAAATCAACACTTAATACAATCACTTCTGGGGATTCGATGAAAAAAAAATATTGTTTGACTTAAGGAGGGGTGGTGGGGGGGCACCATCTCCTTCTTGTGGGATTTGGCCGAAAATAACACTTAAATAAGGGTCACCCCAGAAGCCAATGGCAACAGGAACAAGGCCGTCCAACAAGGCAGCAACATCAGCACTAAATACAAATGAAACAACAAACGGATGGATGGATGGATGGATGACCGAACGGACGGACGGATGGAATGGACGCTTGGGCCGTCCTATGAATGTATGAATGACTCTCTGTGTTGATGAGGATAATTCTTTTGCTGCTGCTGGTGATGATGATGGTTCGTCCTTTCTGTCCAATCAAATTGTCAGCCACCAGTGTGTTGTTATTTTCTGTGAAAGTTTCGCATGAAAGTTCATCACACACAGGCTCTTAGGCACACGGGCACACACACCTACACACACCCACACCCATACACACATTAATGTTGAACATAAAATTATTCGTAGTCTGCTGATGATGATGAACACCAATTTTTGATGATGTTGTTGCTGTTGACCACAGTGTGGTCGGACGATGTGAAACTGTGGTACATATAGGGTGACATTAATAAAGTTTTCAAAATATATTTCCAATAGGATGGATTCTTTTTGAAAAAAAAAATTGATGGAATGAGCCATTTCCGATGATTACACTGTGAAACAGACTTGCCAGACGTGGCCAGATTTGTCCCCAACTATGGGGATTTTATGAAGGTCAAAAGGACAAAAAAAATAAAATGGAGACAGGGGATTTCATACAAAATTTCGAATATTTTGTGGGGATATTCGCAGTATTTTGGTCAAAAGTACAAAATATTGAAATGTGGACTTGGGATTTTTGTGGGGATTTCATAAAAAATTTCGAGGATTTTGTGGGGAAGTATTTTGAAAAATATTTAATTTTTGAATTTAACTGAGAATGCAAATTTTGACTACAAAAGTGTATAAATTTATTACTTGTTTCAGAATCGGCACAGTGGTTCAGAATCAAAATCCATTGTCCAAAATTCAATAACTTTTGTTCTAGCGCACATTTTTGAGTTTGGTAAAAATTTAAATTAGACAAGGACCCAAGAATTTTTTTTTGAAATATTAACATTGACATCGGACAATCTATATATATATAGAAGAGTTGCGTTACTGACTGACTGACTTATCATTGACCAGCCCCCAGACCAATCGGCTGAAGCCAGGCTCATGAAATTTTCTGGGTAGTTCCCAAATATGACGCAGACGTCGACTAAGAAATGGTTTTACTAAATTCGTACTTTTAGGGGGTAAAATGTGACAAAAAGGGATAAACATCGAACCTTCTTCCTGACTAAAGGGCAGTATTATAAACATGAAATTCGGTGTGTTCCTTGCTATGACCATGCAGACGAGCTACAAATTGGTATTTTTCGAAATTTGTACTTTTAAGGGAGGAAAAGACAAAAAGGGATAAAAATGGTACCAATTTAAGAATTGCTGCTAGAATCGTGAAAATCGGTATTTACATTTCTCTGACAACGTAAACTTGCAATATAAATTGATTTTTCGAAATTTGTACTTATAAGGGGTGAGCGGGATAAAAATGGTACCACCTAAAGTATTACAGCTAGAATCGTGAAATTTGGTATGTAAATTCCTCTGACCATATAAAAGGGAAGTAAAATTGGATTTTTCGAAAATTTTACTTTTAATGGGGCTTGTGGGACAAAAAGGGATAAAAATGGTACCAATTAAAGTATTACACCTAGAATAGTGAAATTTGGTATGTAAATTGCTGTGACCATATAAAATTGAATTTTTCGAAAATAGTACTTTTAAGGGGCGTGCGGGACAGAAAGAGATAAAAATGGTACCACCTAAAGTATTACAGCTAGAATCGTGAAATTTGGTATGTAAATTGCTCTGACCATATAAAAGCGAAGTAAATTGGATTTTTCGAAAATTGTATTTTAAAGGGGCGTGCGGGACAAAAAGGGATAAAAATGGTACCAACTAAAGTATTACACATAGAACAGTGAAATTTGTTATGTAAATTCCTCTGACCATATAAAGCGAAGTAAAATTGGGCGCGGGGCAAAAAGGGATACACGTTGTACCAATTTAAGTATTGCAGCTATAGTCGTGCAATTTGGTATGTAAATTCCACTGACAACGTAGTAGCGCAAATCTAAATGGATTTTTCGAAATTTGTACTTGTTAATGGTGAGTGGGACAAAAAGGGATAAAAATTGTACCAACCAAAGCTACAATCGTGAAATTTGGAGTGTAAATTCCTCTGGCAACGGATAAAAGTAGTACCAACTAAAGTATTGACAATTTAGAAGCGTTAATCTAAAATTTTTTTTCGAAATTTGTACTTATAAACGGTGAGCGGGATAAAAATAGTACCAACTAAAATAGCAAATAAAATCGGAAAACTAGCAAAGAAAACAATGTCTATATGTAAAATGACTTTGTAGAAGCATAAAAAAATAAAAAAAAACATTTTCTAAATATGTTGTTAAATAGCGCGCGAAAAATTATTTTACAAATCAGATAATACAATATATTGTTGTCTTTTATAAAACTTGGGACCTTAAAGATGAAAACATACATATAGGGGTTATTATGATCCTTATTGTAGAAAAAAGTCAATTAAAAAAAATCTGTATTTTTGTACAAAGTTTTTGATTAAATAGATTTATGACAAGAAGACAAGACCTACAATCACCTACATTTATCAATATATTTTCTGCAACGAGCCCTTGTTTTCTTCGTTACAAAACATTATTTTATCTAATTTTAAAGCTGATTTTCTCGCAATTTAAACAAAAATCATTTTTTTAATTCTCTGTTTTTTGTTTTTTTTTTTCACTGAACCAACACTCAGGGGATGTCCCCTGTAAATGCAGCGCATTGCGTTTGCGGAAGGAAAATACGACGGAAATCGATTCCACATACGTATAGTGCGGGCGAAGAACGAACGAAACGAAAAGAATCTTTCGCAAGCTGTTATGCTTGCAAAAGATGCTAAGAAACAAATTATTTTTTTTTTTAGATTTTTTCTAAAAAAATCTTTTTGTTCAAATTCTATTTTTTTTTTTCAAAAAATTAAATTTTTTGTCTTTTTTTTTTTCAAAAATTCTTTTTTTTTGTATTTTTTTTTTAAATTCATTTGTTTTTCCATTTTTACCAAAAACTCTTTTATTCTCAAAAATTCTTTTTTCCCAAAAATTCTTTTTTTCCAAAAAATATAGTTTTTTTTTGTCAAAAATTCTTTTTTGTCAATTTTTTTCAAAACTTCTTTTTTTGTGTATTTTTTTATTATTATTTTTTTTATAAATTCTTTTGTTTTTCCATTTTTACCAAAAACTCTTTTATTCTCAAAAATTCTTTTTTTTTCCCAAAAATTCTAGTTTCTTTGTCAAAAATTATTTTTTGTCAATTTTTTTTTCAAAAGTTCTTTTATTTTTCAAAAATTCTTTTTTTTTCTAAAATTCTTTTGTTTTTCAAAAATTCTTTTTTTTTTCTAAATTTTTTTTCCAATTTTTTTTTTCTAAAAATTCTTTTTTTTTTTTTAATTTTTTTTCCGAAAATTCTTTTTTTTTTTAAATTATTTTTTTCCAAAAATTATTTTTTTCTTAAAATTTTTTTTTACCAAAAATATTTTTTCTCTAAAAATTCATTTATCTCCAAAAAACAATTTTTTTCACTGTTTGTATATATATTTGGTCCGTTAATTTGTTTGTGTTGTCATTTATTTTTGTTTAAGACCAAAGATTCTGTCAGCAGAACACAAAAATACCAAAAAGCCACAGTGAGACCTTTATTTGAAACATATAAACAAAAATTAAAAAATAATATATTTTAAAATAATAATTTTTTAATTCGTGATTTTTTTAAATTCACAATTTCTTCAAAAACTATTATTTTTCTTCAAAACAACTCATTTGTCTTCAAAAATCTTTTTTTTAATTTTTAGATTTTTTTATAGTTTTAATTTTTTTAAATCGTTCATTTTGCTAATCTTTCTGTTTTAATGTTTTTATATCATTTTTTACCTACCATCAAATAGCTCGATAGTGCTATATCATAGAACAAAGTGTGAATAAAAAATCATCTCTTATGTATATTTAAATATTGTATATTTTTGCAAATAATTGGGTTAATAAATATAGATGTGAATTTGAGAAAATATTGATCAATATCGTCAAATATCTAACATATTCGGTAAAATAATTTCATTATGCATGCCTTGACACAGTTAAATGCAAAGCCTTCTGCCAAATATTAATACATTTGGACTTTTACAACAAATTCATTAACGTGTTATTCTCTTCAAAGATAATTGTTCTAGGAGTGATAGTATAGAACAGACATCGACATTGATCTATACTGAGAAACCAAATTCGAACAGTCAAAGCTAAGCTCTGGTTAGAACCATTGGCCTAATAACTTATTTACTTAGGTTGGAAAAACTTCAGTTATATGAAATTTTATTAATTTTTTTAATTTCAAATATTTCAAACATACTAAAAATACAGTTTTATTCGAACAAATTTCCGAATTGTCACCTCCCCCATTATCATTAAATACATTTATCATATTCCTAGATTTCGGTTCTGTGACTCGAGTCAATTTCTTTTTGACTTTTTGTCGCCCATTACAAGTCATTTGCAAACAATTTTGTTTTCGGTGGCCCCTCTGTTCGTGTTCCACTCACTGTGTGTGCCGTTGATGCTTCGCTTCGTATTGTTGTCTTTTGCTGTATCAACATTATCGTCATCTTCATAATTTCTTTTGGTCTTAAGTGTTTGAGAATGTTTGATGGCAACGCCAAAAACAACAACAACAAGCGTCAGCAGCCGTGGCATTAACAACAACACACAATTTTTTCCCTCTAAAATCTTAGATGGCCGACACCCCGTTTCGCCAGTCAGTTGACGTACTCAACCGCCACCAACTGGCAAAAGATGTTGTTGGCGTTGTAGTTGTCGTCGTCGTTGTCGCTTTTAAGAGACACTTTATGTCAGCAAAAGTGGCAAATGAAATTTTATTTGGCCAAAACATCTTAAGACTTTGAGCAAATTTATGAGCATTTGACAACCTTTTTTTTCCATTTCATTCATTCATATACTCCTCGTGGCAGGCCAAGTACCACCGACACCATCATCAATTCCTACACCAACAACACCAGTGTCAGTAATAGCAGCATCACCATTGTGCCACTCGACAGCCTCCGCCCACCATCACCACTCATAATTTTCTCTGGTCTTTTATTTCTCTTCCCTTTTCCGGTTCTTGTTATTGCTGCTGCTGCTGTCGTTGGAGCTGTTGTTGTTGTTGTTATTGCTGCGAAAAATCTCTAAAAATTGGTATTTAAACTGGCAAACTGGCTGAATGGCCATAGAAATTCGCCTGGGAATCATAAGAGTTGGCTTAAATGTCAATCGAGTCATGGGAAAATGGCGATAAGGACCAATGCCAACCAGCCAGCCAGCCATCCAGCCAGCTCGGCTGTGATGTGGGTGTTTTGGCTTTGCCATCAATTTTAAAGTCAAATTTCGGTTATTTAAAGTCAACTTTAAATGGGTTAATCGATAAAGACCAACTGTGTTGTGCAAAGCCAAAGAGTCACTTTTGTTCTTTTATTAGACATAGCGTGGCGGGGAAATCTGGTTAATGTTCCTAATAAAAAAGCAACAACAATTTTAAGGGGTTTACAATTTTCTGAAAGCTGAGAGCCATAAACATAACCGGAGCTAATTTGTAAAAGTCCTAACGAAGGAGGCAGAATTTTGATTTTTTTTTTGAAATGGTTCAGTTCGTTTTCTCAGTGGAAAAAAATATCAGCGAACCATGGCTGCAGTTTTCGTTCAAATGTTTGGAATGTTTAGACACTCACAAGGCCTCATTTCTAATTATAATTGATTTTGTTTCGAAAAAAGTGGAAATAAAACTGAATACTCTACCACCAATTTCCCTTCAAATTATTTTTAAAGCCATAATAAGTCACTGAGAAGAAACGAAAAAAAATTGTCCAAGGACATTTATTTATTATAGCATTTTAATCTTGAATAAATATTTAAAAAATATGGATTTTTTTGTACTAAAATTTCCGATTTTTCTCGAAAACATCTTCGGTAGTTGTATTATAATTTTGGCTGTATAATACCGATCATGCCCGGTTATACGTTAAACAGAAGCTTAGGATAAAACTGTACAAATCTTCTGAAATTCATATTTGTCTGAAAACAATGATTTAGGAAAATCCAAAATCTAAAAAATAGAAAAAAAGTATTACGCTATGCAACAAAAAAATTTGTGCCATACCTAAAGAAATCTTTTTTGTGCGCATATTGTGGCATACTGAATCATCAAATCAAAACAAAATAGTTTTTATGGCTATTTTTCTAATTGTTTAATAAAATTCTAATTTTCCACAAAACACCTCTAATTTTGGAAACTATTTCGAATTTCGATTCTCTGAGGCAAAGTTGTAGCTCTTGTCATAAAGAACAACAATTGTGAACATACAAAATCAATAAAACTTCATCTTCAAGGTCAAAATCGCAGAAATCTTTAAAAAATTGATTTTTTAACCTTTTTCCCCTATTCAGGTCCATAGGTAGCAAACCTTTCAGAATTCGAGGAAACAATCAACTACAAAGAACAAATATTGTGAACTTATAAAACCAAAAAACTTCATCTTCAAGGTCAAAATCGCAAAAAAACTTAAAAAATCGTTTTTTAACCTTGTCTCCCTTGTTCAGGTCCATAGGTAGCAAACCGTTCAAAATTCAAGGAAACAATCAACAACAAAAATGTACCTAAGATCTCAATGAACAACTTTCTAGAACATATGAACTTCCTAGGAATGATTCTAATACCGTTTAAGTAGGTATCTTGCAGGACTGTTTCTGTTAATGGTCAGTCCGACTACGGTGCGTATGAATGATATTATCCTTAATCAACAGCACGTATACGCCACCTACACACACTACAGCCAATAAGATTTGTTCGACGACATTTGCGATGCTGACCTTGACCTTGAAGATGAAGTTTTTTTTTTTTTGATTTTATATAATATATATGGGCATCTCCCAAAAACGAGCTACCAAAAATGAAATGAAATCAGACCACACTAATAGCTTTTAACTTTATTTTTCCTTATTTTGACAACTTTTTTTTATTATGAAGCTTGAAGTTAACTTGTTCTCTTTTATTTTTATTAAAAGTTCATGTGTTATAACGGAAATTACTACTTATTTTTAACTACGAGTATACGAACAAACTATATCCTCTGACCTTCATTTACATGTATATAAGGAAAAACAACGTTCTCAAAAAATCGCTGAACTTTGTATATTTCTATAAGACTTTCAAAAGTAGTGCTCTTTAAGCGCTTTAGAACACTAAAAAGGCTGATCGACTTTTTCAGTTTCTTTCTTGTTTTTGACGTAGCTTAAGGCGTGCGAATGTTGCCACTGGGAGATGCCCATTAGGGCGTACCTCAAAAAAAAGTTCGCCGTACACCTTCGAATATGAAGTATTATTGAAAGGTAGTTTCAAAAAAAAAATTTTTATTTTTTTATGCCGAACGTAGGGGTCGCGCTTTTACATTTTTCTATATAACTTGTATTTATAAACGGATTTTAAAGTGTGATACATCGATGTTTTTGTCTCGACGAGGCCGATTTTTTTGTCTTTGAAGTCATTGAGCTCAAGCACCCCCTTCTGGTACTTACCCATCATTTCTCAGTTGCTACTACCCTAATGTACCACTCTAATAATCGAAAATTAAAGCTCGCATAAAATCATGAATCATGTTTGAGCTCAATGACTTCAAAGACAAAAAAATCGGACAAAAACATCGATGTATCACACTTTAAAATCCGTTTATAAATGCAGAAGTTATATAGAAAAATGTAAAAGCGCGACCCCTACGTTCGGCATAAAAAAATAAAAAAAAATTTTTTGAAACTACCTTTCAATAATACTTCATATTCGAAGGTGTACGGCGAACTTTTTTTTTTTACTTGTAACCTGGTACGCTCTAATGCCCATATATAAGATATAACTTTTGTTCTTTATGACAAGAGCTACAACTTTGTATCAGGTCTTCTATCACGTATTTGGGCTTCTATCACGTAGTGGTGTTATATTTCCATGACTTAAAAAATTACACACAATGCAATAGAATATTTTTTTGTATTTTTATTTATATATATATATATATATTTGATAAAAATCTATCGATAAATGTAGAAGTTATAGTCATTTTGCAATGTGTGCTTTGTTACTTGATGCGATTGTTTTTGAAGGCTATTGGAAATGTTAGTTTTGATTCTCATTCGTTTGGGAGAATCATTCATTGACTTAGAGAATCACCCGGGTATTCGAATAAGCCTCCTGAAGTCGTTCGTCATGGTCCAGAAATCATGATAAAGGTTTTGTACATTTCATGTTTTATTTATTTAGTTTATTCATGCTATATTGTTAGGGGGAAATTTTAAATATATATATATGAAATTTGAATAATATTTAAAGTATTTTTAATAGATATTCTCCTCTTTCATTGGACACCCGTATCATATGTATAGCAATGGAAATTAATGTAAACTTGTATCACAGTGTTACGACGGAAATAAAACAAGCGAACAACTAATAGTTTTAGTGTGTCGACTTAGTTCGGTGGAATATTTTGTTTATCAGCGCTTCTCATTGAAAATATGTGACCGCTGGTACTAATATGAACCCTGATTTAAGTCAAAGACATACATTCGTTGCGAAAGTTCTGATGAGATGGGGTAGCGCCCATCGAAACTGCGCAGTCAACTTTTAGCTGCAACAATAAAGGTCTCACTTGCCTTTTTGCTAATTTTTGGGTTCTGCTGAAGACTTCAGCACAACCTTTTGTCTTAAACCAAAATAAATGACAAGAAATATATATGATTTTTAACTTTTTCTCCCCAAAGCGAAGATAGTTATTTACTGTATTTTTATAAAAGGCCAAAATACATCTACAAAGTAATATTTTTTTATTTCATACTCCTTAACTTTTAATTTGTTTTTTTGTTTTTTGATATTTTTTCTCAGAGGGAAGGAACATTTTTAAAGTATTTTGTTGTTGTAATTTTGTGAATATTTCTTTTCGTCGAGAGTATATTTTTATAATATTATATTTATAATTTTATATATATTTTTATTTTACCATAATAATATTTTACCAAAATACATTTACAATATAATTTTTATTTTCTATTTTTTAATGTTTTATAATTTATTTTGTTTTAATATTTTTTTAGTTTTTTTTTCCCCCGAAGGATAGACATTAGGGCGGGTTGATTTTTTTGAAATCGTATTGCAAAAACGAAAACTACATAAAATTCTAAGAAAATTCTCCGAAGAAATCATTTATCTAAAATAAAATCCTAAACCGCGTCTCTCGACTTAAATATTTTTACTTGGGTGAATATTTTTATTTTAATAAAAAAATATGTTGAGTGTAGAAAAAATATAAAGTGCAAAAGAACTACCTTACTAAACAATTTTATTCAGAAAATTCGATTTTTTTTGGAAAAAGCTATTTTTTTGGAAAAAGCAATTTTTTTTGGAAAAAGCTATTTTTTTTTGTAAAAGCTATTTTTTGGAAAAAGCTATTTTTTGGAAAAAGCAATTTTTTTAATTTTTTAATACATATGGTCATTTCCATCATGTTGAACGTGCCCGTCGTACACATTTAAAGTGACAAAAAGGTCAACATGCTCCTCTCAATTAAATATACAGGGGTTTCCAACAAGAGGTGTTATTTTGGTATTCAAAGAAAAATGTAATTTTTTTAGATAAATGATCGGATGTTTATTTCATAATAAAGAGGAAAATGGCCGCCTCGATCACGCATACATATCCTTCATGAAAGTTTCCAATCGCAGAGTGGCTGCCCTATGTCCTCGATAGCCTCACGAATTCTATCTTTGAGGCTGGGCTGTTGGCGTAGAGCTTATCTTTCACGTGGCCCCATGGGAAGAAGTCGCAAGGTGTTAAATCACAAGATCTCGGTGGCCAATGAGGCGATCACACTCTTCGAGAGAGATAACACGGTCCGGAAACTTTTCCCGTAATAGAGCAATGTTTTCGTTGCTTGTGTGGTATGTAGCGCCGTCTTGTTGAAAGTAAACGTTGTCCAGATCAAGACCATCCAACTCCGACCATAAAAAAATCATTAATCATCTCTCGATAACGCAACCTATTCAGCGTAACTGTTGATCCAACCTCATTTTAGTAAGGTCCAATGACCCCGCCGGCCAATAAACCGCACCAAATAGTCACACGATGAGGATGGAGAGGCTTCTCAACAATACCTATTTGGTTTAACCGAGGCCCAGATGCGACAATTTTGCTTGTTGACGTTGGAAATGGGTCTCATCAGTCAAGATGATTTTTCGATGGAATTCCGGATCATTTTCATTCATGAATTTTAATGGTTTCAATGCGTTGTTGAAGCGTGTATCGTTCTTTCTTTAGTAATGGCGTTGTTCTACTTGTCAAATGTCAAAGAATAAAAACTTCAAAGGTGACAGCAACCAAAATACCGGGTGATTCAAAATAACACCTCTTGTTGGAAAACCCTGTATAATTATTGATAATATCGATTTGGGCAATTTTTTGTTTTCAATATAATTAAAAAAGTAAGGCATTCCCTCGTGACAAAAACAGAAGTGATTTTCGAGGCCAACAATTCACACGCCGATTTCAGCAAAACCTGTGCCAATATTTCAATGTGATTTATTTTAAAATTGAAGTGTTGTGCACTGATGTCTTATAAAAATGGTTTTAAGTAATTTTGTGTTTTTTTTTTGTAATTTAGTTTTAAGTCCTGCTGAACGTTACATGTCACACGGGATATTTTTTCAATCTTGGCATTTATGTTGTTTATTACGAAATTATGGATAATATATTTTTGTAAAAATCAACAGAAGTATTCAATGTATTTATTCTCACATAACAAGCCATTTTTTTCTCAATTTATTCTTTTGAAATTTTAGCTGACCTTTCGACTTTCTCAACGCCTTTTCCGCGTCTGTCTTTGCTCAACTAGATTTAAATCGATCACTAATCAAACAACACGAAATAACTACAATAAATTCAGCCTGAATTGTTTCTGAAAATACCCTTTTGGAAAATAATTTGAATATATACTATTTACTCAATTTTCTCTTTGTGATAACCTCTTCAGTATTTACGCACACCTCTACAATCTTTATAAATTTTTAATTTTTCCCCTTTCTTTTTTTCCAGGTATGTTGTAAGCAATTATCCCCTGCAAACAGGTAAATCGAATATATATAATCTTCCATCGAATATTTGAAAAGTGCGAAATATGGATATTAGACATTAGAAATATAACCGTGTTATGATAATCATCACTAGGTTGATTGTGTCGGCTTCTCGAAAAGATCTTTGCTCATCATTAGCTTTTTTGACACGACTAGAAATGACCAGGAAATCTAATTGTCTCCTGACTTTAATCTTTATTCTAAGTTGACAGTGGCAAGTGTTCCAAAGTTCCAAAGCTCCAAAGCTTTCAGCGATCTCCTTGTACCACAGCTTGCAAATTGTCCACACATCTTGTGTCTGAAGGTAAAATACTGGCGCCCAAAGATTGAATGGAATACCCATTCATCGCTTTTTCAAAAACTATCTGTTTAGAACTAAATTTTAATTCTACTTCAACTACATTATACAACAATTTAAAGCTAAATATCCTCTTTAATTTCCTTTAGCAGCCTGAGGGAAACTTATATTTAACTATAAGATTCACCAACTGCAAACTATCGAATAATAGACAGACGGACAGATACGGACACAGACAGACATTTATGGCCAAAAAATAAAAATTCAAACTATCCTCATTTTGGGGGAGCACACTTGCCTAAATGTATGCTTCATACTTATATGGCGTTTCTTCTTCTTTTTGTTTCCCGTTTCTAGAGATACTCTCATTTCCGTATCAAGTATACATTACCCATTGAAGCATCAGCCATATAAACAGCCACACACACCGATACATGTAGCCGTGCATGGTCAGTTGCGGGAAATAAGGGGCCTGCTAAACACGAAATGCCTTATATATTTAAATATCCCAGCAGGTCTTCTCACTCCCATAGTTGTCACGAAATGTCACTATGCCATTAGGAAATAAATTTGCATTCTATATAAAATATAGATACAAAAAGGTCTTGAGCCAGGATAATTTCCCAGTTTGAATAAAATTCACAGAAACCAATTTTATTTAATTCATTTAACTTAGTGACTGGACACCGAAATGGCCATAGAATTGTGACAGAACAAGTGGGGTGCCCTCTCAATTTTCGATAATTAAAATAATTATCGAAATTTGTTTTCAATTTTTTCTTACAATTTTCGATTTTGAGCCCATTGTAAAGAAAAGAAAAGGATTTTTTGCAAACTTGAGCGTCCGACAAATCGAAAACTAAGCGAGATATGGATAATATGACCATAAATTTCGCATAACAAAAATTGAGAAAAAATATTAAAAAATATAGAAATATAGAAAAATCGATGGGCATGTTAACGAAATCTCACTTAGTTATGGAGTTATCAAACGTAAAATTTTTGAAATTTTTAAATGACACCATGCCATTTGTAAATAAATTTGCACTCTATTAAATATAGATGCAAAATGGTCTTGAGCCAGGACAATATCCCAGTTCAAATCAAATATTGATTACAGACCAAAAAAAAATACAAACGAAAAAACTAAACAATTTTTTTTGAAAAAATTTAAAAAAATATTGTTTTTTTTTTTGTGTAAAATTAGCTTCATAAGAAAAAACGGGAGAAATATAATTTTTCGATAACTAACAGTTATCGAGAACTAAAAAACGTATCAGTAACTTGAGCGCCTGATAACTCAAAACTAAGCAAGATATCGATAACATTTCCATCAATTTGGCTAAAACGTTGAGAAAAAGTATTAAAAAATATATATTCAAATTATAAAATATATATCAGAATAATTAGAAAAGTTAATGGGCATGTGTAGAAGTTTCGCTAAGTTATTGAGTTATCGAAGGTTAAAATTTTGAAAAATATATATTGATTTTTTTTTTTTTGTAAAATTAGGTCAATATGAAAAACGGAAAAAAATTAATATAATATATAAATATATTCAGATTATTTCGAATATTTCAAAAACAAGAACAATTTGAAATCATGTTTGGTTATCGAGTTATCGACCGCCTGATAACTCGTAAACTAAGCGAGATAACGATAATATGTCCACCCATTCTTCTTCTTCGCCAACATATTGTGAAAATATATATTCAAATTATTTCAAACAGGAAAAATATTAGTAGGCCTGTTATCGAAATCTCGTTAAGTTATCGGACATTAAAGTTAAAAAAATCAAAAAAATGTATTTTTTGTAAAATTTGGCTAATAAGAAAAAACGGGGAAAATATAATTTTTCGATAACTTATAGTTATCGAAAACTAAAAATAGTACCTATTTTTCGATTTTTTCTTGTTATTTTCTATTTTGAGCTCATTGGAACCGAAAAGAATTCGTTTCTTTCAAATTTTGCTTCCGATAACTCAAATACTAAGCGAGATATCGATAACATGTCCATCAATTTTGCAATAAAATTTAGAAAAAAAAATTATTAGAAAATATATATTCGATTTAAATATGTATATGTATAAAAATAAAGAAAACATTAATGGACATGTTGTCGAAATCTCTCTTAGTTATCGGGTTATCAAACGTAAATGATTTGAAAATCGGAAAAATATTGTGTTTTTTTTTTGTAAAATTATGTCATTGAAAAAAATTATTTTATTTTTCGATAACCCATTGGAGAATAGAAATCGATTTTTTAACTTCCGATAACTCGAAAACAAAGCGCGTATCGACACCATTTCCTCATTTTTCCAAATAATTGAAAAATATTGATGTACATATAAGAATAAGAAAAAAATCTTATAGAAATCTTGATTGGTTATCGATTTATCGAAGTTTTAAATTTAAAACAAAATGGAAAAAGTAATGTTTTTTTGTAAAATTAGGTTAATATGAAAAACGGAAACGATAATAAAAAGTTTTTCGAAAACTAACAGTTATCGATAATTAAAAAAGTTTTTTGTAATTTTCGATTTTGAAGATTTGAATTTGCAAGGTATGGAGAAAATATATATTCAAATTATTTCAAAATAAGAAGAAAAATTGTAGGGTATGTTATCGAAATCTCGTTTAGCAATAGAGTTCAGGGACGTTTAAGTTAAAAAAACATCAAAATGTATTGATTTAAAATATTGATCGGAAAATAAAATTAATCGATAACTAAGAGTTATCGATAACTAAAAATTATCGATAACTATTATTTTTTTCGAGTTTAAGACCATTGAAACGATCCAAATTGTCTTTTTTAAACTAAGCGAGATATCGATAACATGTCCACCAATTTTTTGTTCGCCAAAAAAAAAATTAAAAAAAAATATTTTAAAAATCTATTGAATACCTTCTCAAAGCAGTTTTGCCAAGTTGCCCATAGTTATGTTTGTGGCTCTCCTTTATGGAGGTATACTCCAAGAAGATCTAACATTACACTGCATGCAATTTGCTATGACAATTTTTATTCGCTTTAAATGTCCTCTGTTTGCCTTTGCAGGCCCCTGCTGGCAGGCCTCTCAAAACTCCTCATTCCGCTGCTAGAGCTATGGTTGTATTCCTGGACAGCCAACCACCCACATGCACATTAAACTTACAGCCAATTGTTGGCCCCCCAACCTTATGCCTATTTCGTATCTGTTGATTGCGGGGTGGCTTTATAAGTTTGGTAAAAATCAAACATTTGGTGAAATGTCATTATTTTGATTAAAATAGATTTTAATTGTAAATAAATTTGCATTCTATGAAATATAGATGCAAAATGCTTATGAACCGGGACAATCCAAGTTCAGAACAAATATTGATTACAGATCAAAATAAAACATACGAACAAATTAAACCTGGATTTTATTATTTAAAAAGTGCTCTGAATTTTTATTTATTATATATCTGAATTTTTTATAGAATTCAAGAAATAGACAGACACATTTTATATTTTTGTTGCACAGTTTAATCACATGTGAATTTTCTATATCCCAAATTCGACAATTTTGTCAATCGACGAAGCCATAGAGCTGAAAATCAGCCTCATCAGCCTTTAGGAGAATTTGTTCGTAAACCCCAAAATATTTTTAAAAATATTGCTTAACAATGCAAACGAAGTAGTTGCTTCTCAAATTATTAAATTAATTTATTATTTTATTTTTTAATTTAAATTTATTTATTTTATTATTTATTTTCCAAATCTAAATTCCCATTTGATCCTCGTTTCTACGGAGTAGTTCATGTGTGATTGTATCCAACTCGTAAATTTAACACTTTGCCAAGGAAAAAAGGCACAACGACAATAGATAAGGGGAACTTTTAAAAAACCGGGGAAAGGACGTGGGCGAGCAAAAAGGAAAAGAAGGAGGAGCCACTTCGACCATAGAAGACTACGAATTGCCAGTATCATGGCCATGCAAAACTTACTTGTTCAAGTGTTAGACAGCAAACTTTACTTAAACATTCCAAAGGTGGGCTGGCTGGTCAGGGTGGACTCCAAAAACGGATGCCTTCCACGTGGCCCATCCATGCCATGGGTTTGGTCTGCCCTCATGCTGTTCATTGATGCGGTGATACTGCTGTGTTGCCTTGTGTTGTGTTGTGACTTATGTGGTGTTCTATGGATTTGGTGTGGTTTACAGATTTTTGTATAATGTCCTTAATTTGGATATTGCTGCAGTTACTGGCTGCTGTTGGCTTCAATTGTTTATTCGAGGAACCGGTTTTCCAAAGCTCAGGCAGAATGAACGATGTGGTGGTTTCCTCTATCCTCTACCCCCTTCCCACTGCCGGGATTGTAGCTACCTTTTGTTATTGCTTGTATCTCTCTGTGTGTTGTGGTGTTAGTACTCGTTTTTTCCTTCTTCTGCTACAAAAACTCATCAATTACATTTTGGTTTCTGTGGTCTTCTGGGACTGGAGATGTAATTAAATTATTATAGTTCGCATAATGCCATGATTATTATTATCTTTATTTGTTTAACTTGTTATCCAACAGAATATTTAATTTCCACGTAATGTGGAAGAAAATTACCGAAGATATTGTGATTACATTAATGGATGTATTTGGTCTTTTTTGGTAACACCGCCAACAAATTCAGTGGCCGCTCAATTCGTGGAACTGCTGTTGTGGTGAATATTTTTGGAGAGGGTCAGTCTATGAAACGTCCTCAGCAACTTATTGCTTGAAAGTCATAGATTTTTATTACAAACCTTGCAATATTTATTTACTATGACAATCTAGTCCAAGGAATCTATATATCTAATTTGATGATTCTATTAGTTCGGTACCAATTTCATCTTTTTATATTTCGCGTCCAACGTATATCTCGAATTTCATTATTCTAACAGTAACCGTTTGGTTGGTACTATTTTTATCCCTTTCCCCTATTTTCACCCCAAAAAGTGCGAATATCGAAGCATCTTTCTATTTTTGACATCTAAACAATCAGAGCGGCGTATAAACCAAATTTTATGTTTCTAACCACAATCGTATTTTTATCCCTTTCGCTCCGTTTTTCTCCCTAAAAGTATAAATTTCGAAAAATAATTTATACTGAGCATCTACACATTCCAAGAAATGTACCCAAAGAATTTTACAATTCTAGAAGCAACCATTTGATCGGTACCAATTTTATCCCCTTTTAGCCATTTGGACCCAAAAAGTACAAATGTCTAATGATCACTTTATTTTTCGTGTCTACGCAGTCATTGCGAAGAATGCAGTGAATTACATGATTCTAGCCGCAACTATTGGTTGGTACAATTTTTATCCCTTTCGCCCGTTTTACCCCTAAATATATACATTTGAATAAATCCTTTTTGTTGAGCGTCTACAGGTTCAACGGATTGTGTCCACTGAATTCCAGAAGTAGCAGTTGTAGTGGTATGTCGGTACCAATTTTATCCCTATTCTCATGTTGACCTAAAAAGTGTAAATATTGAAAGATATCTCTAGTTTTTGCATTTATGTAGACAGGACGACATATACACCGAATTTCATTATTCTAACCGCAACCATTTGGTTGGTACAATTTATATCCCTTTTCCCCGTTTTCTCCCTGAAAGTATAAATTTAGAAAAATAATTTATGTTGAGCATCTACACATTCCAAGGAATATACCCACTGAATTTTACAATTGTAGCAGTAGCCATTTGGTCGGTACTAATTTTATCCCTTTTTTCCCACGACGTATACAGCGAATTTTTTCTCCTAACTGCAGCTATTTTGTTGGTACCATTTTTATTCCCTTTCGCCCGTTTTCTCGTAAAAGGCCGAATTTGTCATAATTCGTTTAATTTTACTAATCTAGACAGTCTGAGGGGAATATACACCGAATTTTATGATTTTAACTTTTGGTACCAAATTTTTCCCCTTTTTTCTTATTTTGACCCAGACAGGACGAATATCGAAAGATCTTTCTATTTTTCGCGTCTACACAGTCATAGTGACACCGAATTTCACTGCTCTAGCTTCTAGCAGTTTCTTTGGTACTATTTTTATCCCCTTTCGATTCATTCCCCGTACCATTTTTGGTACCTTTCGCCACGTTTTACCCTAAAAGTAAAAATTTTAAGAAATTGCTTTACATTGCGTATGAATGGGAAAGGAATGTACGCACTGAAGTTAATGATTCTAGCAGCAACCATTTATTTGGTACCAATTTTATCCCTTTTCCCCACTTTCACACCATATGCGATAAATGAATTTTTCTTTATTTTTCGAATCTACGCCTTTGAAGGATTGTACACGCCGAATTTCATGATTTAAACATGAGCCGTTCGTTTAGTACTTATTTTATCCCCCTTTCTCCATTTTGACCCTAAAAGTACGAATATCGAAAGATCTCTTTATTTGTCGCATCTACCCAGTCAGAACGATTTCTTTCTTTTAACTGCAGTCATTTGATTGGTACCGCTCTTATCCCATTTCGCCCCATTTACCCGTAAAAACATAACTCTCATAATTTTACTAATCTATGCAGTTGGAGGGGTATACACACCGAATTTCATGATTTTAACTTTTGTGCTTTGTTTGGTACTAATTATAACCCCTTATCCCCATTTAGAGCATAAAAGTACAAATATCGAAAGATTTCTTTATTTGTCGTGTTTACGAATTTCATAATTTTAACTGTAGCCTTTTTTTGGTACCATTTTTATCCCTTTTTACTCCGTTTCTCCATAAAAGCAATAATTTTTTAATAATTTCTTCATTTCAATTATCTAAGCAGTTCGAAGAGTGTAGCAATTCATGCTTTTAACTTCAACCGTTTGTTTGGTAGCATTTTTATCCCTCTTTTTCCCACTTAATCCCTTAAAACTACGGTACCATTTTTATCCCCTTTCGGCCCATTCCCCGAATTTTTAACAACTGTTTTCTTTTACGAATCTACGCCGTCCGAGGATTGTGCACACAATTTCATGATTTGAACTTCATCCTTTTATTTGGTACCATTTTCATGCCATCATTTCCCACTTTACCCCTTAATAGTACAAATTTAGAAATATCCATTGGTGTTACGTTCCAACGGAATTGGAGAAATGTACATACCATATTACATACATAGGTACTAATTGTAACTCTTTTTATCCCTTTTCACAGCCTAAAAGGCCAACGCGGACAGTGGTTCAGAATCAAAATCCATCGGCCTAAATTCAGTAACTTTTGTTCCAGTAAACATTTTTGAGATCTGAAAAAAATTTAAATTAGACAAAGACCCAAGGATTATCTTGACGTTGACATTAAAATTCGGGTAATCAGATATATTTTAGAAATTAGCCCAAAGTTGACTACTTATCGCATTATTCGATTTAAAAAAATTATGATTTTTACAATATTTTACGTGTTTGTCCAAAAACCGTAAATTTTTTGTGATATAGATTTTCAAGTTTTTCAGATTTTGGAAACTGAAAAAACGTAATTTCTTTTTTAAACTTTGTTGAACTGTTTCTCTCACATTTTAAAAGGTTTTGCACTCAATTTGTATTATCAGAAATTGTGGTTTCTTCGTTTCTTTGTAATAAATATTAAAAAATTCCCTTTTAACCGTAACCGTTTTACAGGGTATATCTTGCCGATATTTGTCTCCTCGAAAGATAGAATTTTACTATGACCAAAAATATATAAAATTTGTGGTGTCTATTATGAATATTTCAAGAGGTTGTTAGATATATATAATAAGATAACATATATATATAATAAGTTTATAGCTTTTTGGAAGAAGACTTCATCTAGATAAACTCAAGACAATGAGGATATAGATTACTACAATAATTCGCTCAGCCAGATCAGTAGAATATGACAAATTCTCATAAAATTTGATTTATTTAAACAATTAATTGTCGCAATCCAAAACACCACATTCAAAAGTAAAAATTGTATTTTCTCTACGGGCATATCTGCTAAAAATAAAATTGTATTCATGTGATCCTCGATCATATTTAAAGAATGGCCGTTATTTTTCTAAAAAAAATAAAATTTTTCGGATTTGATTTAAACTGGGATATTGTCCTGGCTCAAGACCATTTTGCATCTATAGTTAATAGAATGCAAATTTATTTACAAATGGCATGATAACATTTATTACTTTGATGCAAACTACCACGATCATGATTTCGACCATGTCAAAAGTCTTTTCAAGTGGCTTCGCAGCGACTTTTCAACATCAAACCCGGCCTCTATAAGGAGATAATTCTCACAAACGAACGAGAAGCACAACTCACTTGCCGAATTTGCTTGTAAAAAATCGCACCAAGTAATAAAGCACACATGCCATCTTACAAGCATCTCATTGAGTTGCATATGTAAGTATGTGTATATGCAGGTATAGTTACCCAGCAAGACTTTTGCCGTGCCAACGCTCATTTGTCTTAGTTTTTTCGTTTGTATTTTTTTGGTCTGTAATCAATATTTGATTTGAACTGGGATATTGTCCTGGCTCAGGACCATTTTGCATCTATATTTAATAGAATGGAAATTTATTTACAATTTTTCGGATTTATTTTCCCCGGTTTAGGAGTTGTTGAATCTGTGATGTAATGCACACAAAAAATATTTTTAGGTCTCGGAAATAGAATTTTTATACCCTCCACCTCCAGGATGGGGGTATACTAACTTTGTCATTCCGTTTGTAACACCTTGAAATATCGACCTGAGACCCTATAAAGTATATATAAGTATATATAAGTATATATATATATATATTCTTGATCGTCATAAAATTCTAAGACGATCTAGCCATGTCCGTCCGTCTGTTGTAAGCACGCTAGCATCTCAACGAAAGGAGCTAGAACGTTCAAATTTTCCATAAATGCGTCAATCGGTTGGGATTGAAATGGGGCGAAATCGGTCCAAAGGGAAAATTTTTCCCTCACAAGGACTAAAAATACCCATAAAAATCCCTAATATTTTAGCGTATTTAAGCATTCTTTTTGAATATGTCTCTTTATATTTGCTTGATATTTGGAATGCGCATTCCCCTTATAGCAAAAACGTGCACTGTGATTCTTATTTGTAGGGGGCGAAATGGGGCAAAAAAGGGATAAAAATGGTACATATTAAACGACAACAACTAGAAACACGAAATTCGGTGTGTACATTCCTCTAAATGAGTAGATATATAATATAAAAGTATTTTTTCCAAATTCGTACTTTTAAGGGGTAAAATGGGAATAGAGGGATAAAAATGGTACCAACCAAACGGCTGTACCTACAATAAAGAAATTCAGTGTATACGTTCCTCTGATTGCATAGATAAGTAAAATACACGGATTTTTCAAAATTCGTACTTTTTGGGGTTAAAATGAAAAAAGGGGATAAAAATAGTACCAATCTAATGACCGCAGCTAGAGTCATGAAATTCGGAGTATACATTCCTCTGACTGCGTAGACACGGAAAATAGACGAATTTTTCGAAATTAGTACTTTCAAGGGTACAATGGTACAGAGGGATAAAAATAGTACCAACTAAACGACTACAGCTAGAATGATAAAATTCTAATTGCGTAGAAACGTCAAGGGGGTAAAAATGGTACCAACCCAATGGGCGCAGCTGGAATCATGGAATTCGGTGTATATATTCCTCTGAATGCATAGACACGCAAAATAAAAAGTTTTTTTCCAAATTCGTACTTTTTTTTTTTACGGCAAAAATTGGTTGAATCATGAAGTTAGGTTATTGTGCACTACGTACGTCTGATAATGGATTTTCAAAATTTGTACTTTTGGAATTAAAATAGAATGGAAATACAACCAACTGTAGCACCAACTATCTACCAATATTTATGGTATTTAAGCTTTTTGAAAATATAAATAGAAGAGTATTTATTTTTTGAATTGACGTATTGGTAGCATTACCTTATAAGCGTGGTTTGAAATAATTAAAATATTATATTTATTTATAAAATTAATTGTTCAATATTTGTATTTGTTTTGGTTTGGCTACATTATATATATTTCCTGTAAATTTACTGCGCTTCTATGAAAACCATCAACCTCTGTGGAATGCAATCCATGGTGGAGGGTATATAAAGTTCGGCCCGGCCGAACTTTACGCCGTTTTTACCTGGTATTCTTCTGATCCTCCAGCGAAATTAAGGAATGACAGTTATATGTTAAAAAAATACTATTATTGGGATTTATTTTCCCCGTGTAGGATTAGTAGAATTTTTATATGCTAATTAATGTACACAAAAAATATTTTTTAGGTTTCAGGCACATTTTTTGTTGCATAGTGTAATCCGGAAAAAAAATCGTCAGTGGCTGCTTCAAAAAGGGAAATGTTTTGATATCTACACATCCTGCAGTACCTTCAAAATAATATCGATCTTCTTCTACACTTAATAAATTATTAAGAAGTGTCCCACTTCTGAAGGACATTTTTATTTCCTGACCTTCCTCGTGTGTGCTCTATACACCCAGCTACCAACTTCCTTGCGTTATGGTGGCCATCACACCCTCCAGATATTGTCATTGAGCACTTAAAGATAACAATACGGGAAGTGACCCACTTCTGAACCCATTTCCCTCCCCCATATGCACACAAAAGCCCAGTGACTGTGCACATAATTTTCCAAGTCAATAAATTAAGTAAAGCAAATAAAATAATTTCGCATTAAAATTGTTTCCCAAAAACCATTTACTTTTCATAGCACATAATGCTCAGCTGAACACAATGCTGCCCCTATCATATTGTTCATCGCCTTCTAGCCCTCTCTCTTTCCCTCCCTCCCCTCTTTCTCACTTTCTCCCTTTAGCATTTATTCAAATAATAAAGCCATAATTCACCAATATGTGTGTGTGTGCGCGCGCTGAACTACAGTGCATTAGTGTGGAAAATTGATAATTTTCCAATAAAAATCACTCAAGCAACAATGCAAAATTGTGAAAGAAAAGAAAGAATGCAAAATAACGAGCGAATGCATTACTTGCTACCATATGGTTGCATACTTCAGGGAGGGGGTAATTATTAAGAGAATTTAAAGTATACTACAAGGAAGAAGATGATACCAAGGCAAACATTTCAATGAACTCACAGATAATTTCAGTTTCATATTTAATATTGTTTGTTAAATATGTATATTTAAAATTTTATTTCAATTTCCGTTATGACCATCCTGGCATATGGTAATTAAATATTTATCTAAATGTAAATAAACACAGCAGATATGCCTGTTTTCTTTACATACATATTTTCGGAATATTCATTATTGATATTTCGTTTTCATTGCAATTAATATGAATTATGCATGCAGCTCCTCTGTCAATTATTGGAAATTTTCCATTGTTTTGGCCTGCGATTACAATCAATGTTGAATGTGTTGCTGTGAAATTATTACTAATTTGCAAATATGTACATTGTGTACATATGCTGTGGATGTGTCATTGTCATTGTAGCATACTTTTAGGGTTGTTTGTTTTTGTAATAATATTGCATATGAGCAAGGGCGCACAAGCGAGCAGCATACGCTGTAGGGTGGAATGATTTTACTTTGTCCAGGGAGACTTGTTATTTAAATATTTTTAATTATTAATTTATAAGGCATATAAATATAAAGTATATTATTATATTCTAATTTGGATCCATGGATTAATGATCCAGACAATCAATGTTCCCCTCAAATCCTCTCAAATCGATTACTTCGAGCATCAGCTGGCAGCAACAGAGTCCAATGAACAAGGTGGATTTCATCTAAGCTGTGCAGGCAGGAATATTCATTTTCTTATAGCTGCATATGCTGGACATTGTTTAATAACGTCATAAAATTGCCAAGATCAAAATGAAAAACAAATGTAGGGTCCGCCAAATAACTTTTTTTTAAAATGCTATAAAAAAACTACAAAATATTTTCTCAAATTTCTTTTTTTATTTGAAAGTACAATCCTTCCGGTTAATAATGGAAAATAATTTCATTCAAATGGCTGCTGAGGGCACCCCACAAATAATAGTCCAACGGTTAAATAGTTGAAAAAACGTTAGATGGCGGACCCTTTATAACAATTTCTTTAATTTTAATTGATACCGATGTTTTATTCATATATATATATTATATCTACAGCCTTCTTTTGTTCGCCGACTTATAGTGAAATTGGACGTAGAATATTTTTTTCCATCTAAAATTCACTTTTGTGGGACATTTTAGTACCAATTCGAAAAAAGTACGAATTTAACCCTAAAATGTATTTTTAGTTTTTGACTTATTTCTAGCATTTAAGTGAAGTTATGAGTTTCGGTGTATTCAGAGACTCATAGAAAAATTTTATTGCAAATATTTTTGTAGTATTTGTATTTTGACCTGCTAAACCTCTGCTTTGGGGGTGTTTTTAACCTTCCACAGAAAAGGGGCCAAAAAGACCTCTACATTGGGGAGCTAGAGGTTTAAAATGTTCCACAAAACTTTTTTCTCGTAATGTTTCAAGTAATATTGCTGAACATATTTTATAGCTAAAATATAAGAATCGCAAATGAAATTTAATAAATAAAAAATAAAAAAATAATAATAAATAATTTCTTCTTTAAATACCCAAATTGGTACGCATATTTTATTTATATATATATTTTATCTACAGCTTTCTTGTGTTCTTTGACTTATAGTGAATTTTGACGTAGAATATTTTTTCCATTCACACCTCCAAGCTAAAATTTAGTTTTATGGGACATTTCAGTACCAATTCCAAAAAAGTACGAAAATAGGTCTAAATTGAATTTGAAGTTTTGATTTACTTCTGGTATTTAAATTAAGTTTTGAGTTTTGGTGTATTCAGAGACTTATAGAAGAATTTCATGGCAAATATTTTTGTAGAATATTTTCACCCGTTAAACCCTTGTTTTAGGGGTGCTTTTTATCCTTTGGCAGAAAAGGTCCCTATACTAGAAGGTTAAAATATTCCACAAAAATGTCGCGCTTGCTGTTTTAAGTAATATTGCTGAACACATCCTATACTTAAAATGTAGGGATCATAAGATTTCATATGTCGATTCAAGAATGTGCAAAAGTGGGAAATATTTACCTCCTTTCAAAAGGACCTGAGTTTTGATTTTTTTTGCCAGTTAAGTTGACATTTGAGTTCTAGTGTATTTGAAGACTTTTGGTAGAATTTTATGACAAATGTTTTTGTAGAACATTTTGACTCGTTAAAACCCCATTTTAGGGATGTTTTTTACCCTTTACACAAAAGGGTCAAAAAGGTCCTTATATTGAGGTGGTAGAGGGTTAAAATTTCCCACAAAAATGTTCCTCGTAATGTTTTCAGTAATATTGCTGAGTACAAGCTATACTTAAAATGTAAGGCTCGCAAAGTTTCCTATGTCGATTTATCATAATAATATGCAAAAGGGGGAAATGTTGACCTTTCTCTAAAATGAACTATGTTTTGACTTATTTCTGGCATTTATCTTAAGTTTTGAGTTTTCATGTAATCAGGAACTTTTGGTAGAATTTTATGGCAAATATTTTTGTAGAACATTTTGGGCCTTTAAACTCCCATTTAAAGGGGTGTTTTTACCCTTTTGTACTAAAGGGACCAAAAAGACCCCTTTATTGAGGAGCTAAAAGGGTTAAAATGCTCCACAAAAATGTTGCTCGTAGTGTTCTAAGTAATATTCCTGAACTCATCATATACTTAAAATATAAGGATCACAAGGTTTCCTATGCCGATTCATTATAAGAATTTGCAAAAGGGGGAAATATTCACACTCTCCCCCCCCCCTAATATTACCACAATACGTAATTTTGCAAAACCCTTCTTTCTGAATCCATTGTCAGAACCTTGTTCCTCAATGTTATTAAACAATCAAAATATTTACAGGACTTTTAATTTTCAAAAGGATATAGGTGTTTTAATAATTTATCAGCGTACTTTTAAGAATCATGCTAAGACGATATGGGTATCAAATGAAAAAGAGGAATATGCTGTAAAAATACTTTAAACTACATGTTTCTATCTGCATTAGTTTGGCATTAACATCCGTTTCAAGTTTATACTCTTAAAAGGGCAAAACATTAATAAACTAAGGGAGAAATTTTGAAACGGTTGTTAATGCCAAACTAATGCAGTTAGATGCTTGAAACTGTTATTATTTTTAAAAGATATTCTTATCTATCATACTATACTCATATCGCCTTTTTATGACTCGCAAAAGTACGAAAATAAATTATTTAAACTTCTATATCCTTTGGAAATTAAAAGTCGCGTGAAAAGGAAGAAAAAATCCCCAAATGAAACTGAGCACACAGTTATTCTACATATGATCTCTACACCATTTGCAAGTGTAATTCAAAAGACACCATTTGAAATTCAAAAAATATGCTCATATTGCATATATGAAAACATTACCAAAGATCAAATTTCAGAGTATTCCGATCGTCCGTATATAAGTTATAAAATCTTTAAATTTAAATAGGTTAGAGTTATTTGCGTGAGAGATACGTAAATTTGTTTTCTTAACAGCAGAATATTAAAGTTTACAGAAATAAATAAATGCTACCCAACCTAATGTATATTTTGCTTAAATAATTTTGTTTACCATTTTTGAATTGCCAATGGAATAATTTTTGAATTACAAATGGAATAATTTTTGAATTTCAAATGAAAACTTTTGAATTCCAAATGTTGTCTTTTGAATTACAAATGACGAGTTTTGAATTGCAAATTACGAGGTTTGAATTACAAATGGACAGTTTTGAATTTCAAATGATGTCCTTTGATTTTCAAATGGCGACTTTTGAATTCCAAATGTTGTCTTTTGAATTTCATTTGACATTTTTTGAATTTCAAATGACAAGTTTTGAATTTCAAGTGATATTTTTTGAATTGCAAATGGAATTTTTGAATTTAAACTGGTGTCTTTTGAATTTCAAGTGATGTCTTTTGAATTAAAGGGTGATTTTTTAAGAGCTTGATAACTTTTTAAAAAAAAAAAACGCATAAAATTTGCAAAATCTCATCGGTTCTTTATTTGAAACGTTAGATTGGTCCATGACATTTACTTTTTGAAGATAATTTCATTTAAATGTTGACCGCGGCTGCGTCTTAGGTGGTCCATCCGCTTAGTCCAATATTGGCATTTCCACGTTTTTGAGTAACAGAGACCCAATTGGTGCGAACGGCGACGAATCGAAAATTGGTGGTCATCATTAACACTGGCCGATACAGCTGCGATATTTTCTTCAGTTCGCACTCTACGTAAGCGTGTTGGTGGTTTAATGTCCAACAATGTAAATTTGGTGCGAAATTTAGTCACAATAGCCCGAATAGCCGCTTCAGTGGGTCGATTAAACTGACCATAAAATGGAAGCGCGCAATGAACTTTCTTAACAGAGCACGCATTTTGATAATAAAATTCAATAATTTGCAAGCGTTGTTCGTTTGTAAGACGATTCATGATGAAATGTCAAAGCATACTGAGCATCTTTCTCTTTGACACCATGTCTGAAATCCCACGTGATCTGTCAAATACTAATGCATGAAAATCCTAACCTCAAAAAAATCACTCTTTATAATTGAAAAAAGGAGTTCCATGTGTTGTCTTGTTGAACTTGATGCTTTTGATTTTTGAAACAAAAAAATATTTGGGGTTTTATTTGAAAATTCTAAATTTCAAGGACTCGATGAATTGAGGGAGGAAGTTCCTTAATTGGATGTATTTAAAATTTATCAATTATATATTTTTTCTATATTTTACTACACTATAATTTTGTAAAATTGCTCCGCCCTAATATAACCGCATACGTATATCTGTTTATATCTGTTCATATGCACATAATGATTTGTAATTATTTAACTCTCATTTGCGTATTATATTCTGCTGGTCGTTAGTTTTAATGTTTAACAGCCAATATAAAATCGTTTATGCAATTACACAAAGTGGCAATTACAATCGGTCGAGAGTAAATTTAAGGCCTAAACAACTCTAATATATTCAGAGTATTTCGCAGAATACTTAAAATTGATGCTAAGAGTTTCATGAGAACTTCCAAAAAAAGTGTAATTATAACAAAATAAATATTGATATTTTGTATTCAGATCATGTGTCTCTTCTCTCTGACTACTTTCTTCTGGTGAAACTATATTTGTCTAATAAATTTTATCAATTTTATTGAATATATTTTTAAGCCATAAATGTCAAAGTCAGACTTACACTTACACATTGGTGAAGGGTTTATATTTGAATAAATGCTAAAAGGAGAAAGTGATAAACAATATGATAGGGGCAGCATTGTGTTCAGCTGAGCATTATGTGCTATGAAAAGTAAATGTTTTTTGGGAAACAATTTTAATGCGAAATAATTTTATTTGATTTACTTAATTTATTGACTTGGAAAATTATGTGCAAAGTCACAGGGCTTTTGTGTGCATATTGGGGAGAGAGGTTGGTGTGTTCAGAAGTGGGACACTTATTTTATTGTTCTCTCTTTAAGTGCTCAAAGGCAATATCTGGTGGGTTTGGTGACCACTTTAACACTAGGAAGTTGGTAGCTGAGTGTATAATCAACACAAGAGAAAGGTCAGAAATTAAGCAGGCTCTTAAGAATTCGTTCTCCTATAAGTCATCGTTGTTATTATTAATATAAAATTCTAAATTATTATTAAATAACGACAGTAATTCCATAAATATTTTCGATTTGAACTGGGATATTGTCCTGGCTCAAGACCATTTTGCATCTATATTTAATAGAAAGCAAATTTATTTACAAATGGCATGGTGACATTTATTACTTGGCTGCAGACTACCACGATCATGATTTCGACCATATCAAAAGTCTTTTCAAGTGGCTTCGCAGCGACTTTTCAACATCAAACACGGCCTCTATAAGGAGATAATTCACACAAACGAACGAGAAGCACAACTCACTTGCCGAATTTACGTTTAAAAAATCGCACCAAGTAATAAAGCACACATGCCATCTTACAAGCATCTCATTGAGTTGCATATGTAAGTATGTGTATATGCAGGTATAGTTACCCAGCAATACTTCTGCCGTGCCAACGCTCACGGCAGAAGTTCGTTTGTATTTTTTTTGGTCTGTAATCAATATTTGATTTGAACTGGGATATTGTCCTGGCTCAAGACCATTTTGCATCTATATTTAGTAGAATGCAAATTTATTTACAAATCAAATATATGGAAAGGAATTATCCCTCTTTGGAACTTCAAAGAGGAATCTAAGAGATTTTATTAATTAATATTTACACGAAGAACGTGTAAATATTTGTGGAATATAAAATTTAAGCTGAATAGATGTAATCCATTATTATTATAGAGAGGGTCATTTAAAAGATTAAATTAGAATCGGCTATAAAAAGAAAGGAGTGGTTGAACTATGTCATTTAATAATGGAACACAATATCATTCATATGACTACCACGACTGGCTCGGCAGTACCTCATCCGATCAGCCCAATTTTCAGTAAATGGTCAGCCCAAAATCCACACTAAATAGAGGATGCTTTGGCTTCTCTGTAGTCACGTGTAGGTTTTCTGAACCCCATATTTTGCTTATTGACATAGTCACCGGGGTGAAAATGAGCTGTATGAAGCCTGAACTGAAGGCCGATCTCCACTCTAAAAATTTCCACGTAAGCTTTTAATATTTCCCAATTTTTTTCGAAGGTATAGCGTCCTATTTTGCAAATGTCAAACATAAAACTGAAAATAAAAATTAGTGTTATTCTACTTTCCAAAGTCAAAGTAATCGGTTGTTCAAATTTTCAAATACATCCCCTTATTATTTTGAAATTCTAGAGAATTTCCTTATGTACATATTGAATTCAAATGGTACCGAAAGTAAAAGTGGGATGGAAAGCCTATCAACTTTTCCCCTTAAGAAGTGGTGCTAGGGGATAGGTATGTCTGGCGAAAATGTTAGGGAGGGAAAATTATTGGTGGCCAGTCTTCCATGTCTCCCCTCTAGAGGCTACTGTCGGGCGGTATGGGACCTTTCTTTAGTCTAAAAAAATTATAAAAAATAAAAAAAAATGTCTGGGTGCCACCGTTAGGGTTCAAGGTATATTTTGAAAAAATATTGGAGTTGAAAAAATATTGCGGTGGGAGCAAATTATAAAAATGTAGTTTTTGTATGGAAACACCATTAAGGATTGGTCATAGGGAATAAGTGTGTTAGAAAAATGTTATCTTGCATTTAACCCAGGATTGGGGCGACTCACGGGCAGTTTGCTCTCAAAAAATAAAAAATCGTATGGGGACCACCTTTGGGGTTCCGGATAGATAGTTATGTGCAGAGAACATATTTGAGCTGAAAAAATTGTGTGGGTTAGTCATACATTTGACTCCACCAGCGGTGGTTGCAAACTTTATAAAAATTTAATTTGCGTATGCCCCCTTAAGGAGTGGTGAGTGATAGAGGGTATGTGTGTTCGGAAAAAATGTTGGGGAGGGGAAAATAAATGGGGTTCGGTCTTACAATTAACCCTTTGGGGCGACTCAGACGTTGTTTTTGGGCTTTTTGTGTATTTTTACCCTTTTTGCCGCCACTTCTGACCCCGATGAAAGCTCACTTACACTCACCACACCACCCTAATTTTTTGGCCCATGCATTTTTTCCAATCCTCACAAAATTAGTGGTTCTAGCATATCGAAATCGAAAATTCCAAACCGACAGAGATCTTTGATTTTTAAGCCCTAATTCTAAAATAACTCCCTTATAACACAGACATAATAAATAACAGACAAAATAACAATGGATTCTGATAGAGGGGTAGAAAAAGAATACACGTGTATAGGCCTTTTGAAAGTTTACGTATGGAGATCATTTTAGAGGACGGTGGTCAAAAAAAAAAAAAATCAAAATCTTATGAGGAATCGTTTCATATGCCGTGATCCTTACATTTTAGGTATAGGATTTGTTCAGCGATATTACTTAAGACGCTGCTAGGAAAATTTTTTAACCCTCTAGCGCCTCAATGTAGAGATATTTTTGTCCTCTTTTGTGAGAAAGAATAAAAAGTAAACCTAAACAGCTTTAACGGTTCAAACTGCTCCACTAATATGTTTGTTGTAAAATTTTATTATTTAAAACGAGCACCTCTACATTAGGGTCTTTTTGGTCCCTTTTGTTAAAAGGGGTTAAAAACACCCCTTAAACAGGGGTGAAAATGTTCTACAAATATATTTGCTGCAAAATTCTATTATATAAAACACTACGAGGAACATTTTAACCCTCTAGATCCACAATTCAGTGTTTTTTGTCCCTTCTGTGCGAAAGGGTAAAGCACCCCTAAAACAGGGACTGAACGGGTTAAAATGTTCTACAAAAATATTAGTTGTAAAGTTTTATTATTTAAAACACTACGAGGAACATTTTTGTGGAACAGTTTGACCCACTGGCGCCTCAATATAGGGGTATTTTTGGTCCCTTTTGTGAAGAAGGGTAAAAATACCCTTAAAAGAAGTGGTTTAACAGGTTAAAATGTTACACAGAAATATTTGCCATGAAATTCTACTATAAGTCTCTGAAACTTACTTAAGTTGTGTGCGACTAATAAAACGTTTAATTCATTTTAGGTATAATTTCGTACTTTTTTTTTGAATTGGTACTTAAATGTCCCACAAAACTGATTTTTAGAGGGTTGATGTGAATGGAAAAATTATTCTACATAAAATATCACTATAAGTCACCGAACAAAATAAAGCTGTTGATATTATATGTAAAATAAAATATCATTACAAATATTAATATATTTAAACAAGAATTGATTTATAAAATTTTTCTTTTTTATTCATTAAATATCGTTGTTATATTTACACTTTAAGAATGAAAGGTGTTCAGCAATATTACTAAAAAACTACAATGAAATTTTTTGTGGAACATATTAACCCTCTAGCTCCTCAATGTAGGGGTCTTGTTGGTCCCTTTTGTGCAAATGAGTGTTTTAACTGGTCAAAATGTTATACAGAAATATTTGCCATGAAATTCTACTATAAGGCTCTTCAGATACCAAAACTCAAACATCAACATAAATGCCAGAAATAACACAAAACTTAAAATTAATTTTAGGGTTAATTTCGTACTTTTACCGAATTCACCCACAAAACCGAATTTTAGGGGTGTGATGTGAATGGAAAAAATATTCTACGTCAAATTTCACTATAAGTCAGCAATCAAAAGATAGCTGTAGGTATAATATATATAAATAAAATATGCGTACCAATTTTGGGTATTTAAACAGGAAATTATTTATTAAGTTTTTTCGTTCATCTTTTGGTAGTTCTATAACGTTATCAAACAATATGTGTAACGATTTTTTTTCAATAAAAAACGGATTTTGATAAAGGGGGTTTAAAAATAATATACGTGTATCGGCGATTTGAAAGTTTAAGGCCATTTTAGAGGTGGTGGGTCAACATTTCCCCCTTTTTCATATTCTTATGATATATCGACATATGAAACCTTGTGATCCTTACATTTTAAGTATAGGATGTGTTCAGCAATGTTATTTAAAACACTACGAGGAACATTTTTGTGGAATACTTTAACCCTCTAACTACTCAATATATATAGGGGACATTTTGATCCATTTTGTATAAAAGTGTAAAAAACACACCTAAAAGCGGACTCAACGGTCCTATGTTTGCTGCTCCTGTAAACTTCTCGAAATGTTGTTACATTGTTTTGGCGTTTCAGGTGCCGATATATGAGTAAATGATGTCTTTTTATTTTAATTAGCACTATATTAATATTAATAGTAATAAATTCCTTATAAATATGATATTCTAAAAGTTTTTCATAATCAAATTTTGCCTCAAAATTTAATTTATCATAAGCGTTGTCATGCTATGTTGATTTTAATTAAGATCTCTTTCACTCTCCCTTGATTTGCTTGTTACTCTGCTCATTATTTATAAATGCAATCCCATCCGAGGTGATGTGATGCGTTGACTTGAGTTTGAGGCAATCAACTCTCAGTACCTATTTGAGGAATGTTAATGAAGCATTACTGTCAGCACCACACACAGTAACTAATCTGTGATTAGGTATGTCTGCTGGTCCTGGCCGACTGGCTGGCTGGTTGTAAACACAAATATCCGTTTCATGTCCTGGCACAATGGTCATGATAATTATTTGCCTTAACACCCGACCAGCAGCAGAACAACCATCGGCAACCAACCCACCTCAAACCATCTCGGCCTCTTTGTTTGCTTTTTTTTGGGGGGGTTTTATTATTTGCTGTCGGTGTAGTTGTTGTTGTTTCAGTTGCTGCTGTCTGTTGTTATTATTTTTGTATTACATGAAACTAATTTATGTTTGTTTTTTCTTTTTTTGCAAAATCATGTTTCAGTCATGTTGTACCTGACTGAATGAAGCGTTTCTCTTTTCTGCTTCATTTTATTTTATTGTTGCTGAAATGAAACTGAAAAAGATTCCAAAGTGCCGGCCCCTCCCATTCATTTTCATACGCTCGAGGAAAATGTTGACGAAATGTATGATGGACCAAGGACAACAACAATAATCAACATGAAAAATCGGAAAATATATTTTTCATAAAAGTCAAAGTCAATGCTGTGATGTTTAACCCAAAGAGTGCGTTTATTGAAAACAAATTTTGGCCGAAATGAGGTAGCCTCCAATTGACTCAGCAGTTGATGTTACACGACCATCCGCTTCGTTATCGCTTCTCAGTTTTCAGCTAGGTGGCTATGACAACAAGCAAGACTGTCGCTCTAGAAAAGGTTCTCAGAAAGTGTCAGTTTGTTGTAGATTTTTGGCATAAATGGCCCATTTTCAATGAAAATTCAGCTGGAAACGCCATTTCAGTAAATGGTGGGCAGAGGCATGATAAACTTGGGCAATCTTTGAGTTCAGCAGAATGTCGCGCCGTGACATACAGCCACAATCGACGTTTTGCGCACTAACTAAAAATATAAAATTTTGTCAAGCGCTATGCATAACATTTTCTGATGTATTTTGGCTTTCTAAACTCAAAAACGATATAAAAAAATTATGAATACTTTTTTTCAACTAAAATTTAAAATTTCGCCGAATTGAGCTCTCATTTTGGAAATATAAGACCGTCTAGCAGTACCCGCTGCTTCGCACGCGAAAAAGCCAGTTATTTGTTAATTTTATCCGTCTCTGTTATTTATTTATTTATTTAATTTTCTTTTGGTGGATATAAAGAGTGATTTTTTTGAGGTTAGGATTTTCATGCATTAGTATTTGACAGATCACGTGGGATTTCAGACATGGTGTCAAAGAGAAAGATGCTCAGTATGCTTTGACATTTCATCATGAATCGTCTTACAAACGAACAACGCTTGCAAATTATTGAATTTTATTATCAAAATGCGTGCTCTGTTAAGAAAGTTCATTGCGCGCTTCCATTTTATGGTCAGTTTAATCGACCCACTGAAGCGGCTATTCGGGCTATTGTGACTAAATTTCGCACCAAATTTACATTGTTGGACATTAAACCACCAACACGCTTACGTAGAGTGCGAACTGAAGAAAATATCGCAGCTGTATCGGCCAGTGTTAATGATGACCACCAATTTTCGATTCGTCGCCGTTCGCACCAATTGGGTCTCTGTTACTCAAAAACGTGGAAATGCCAAAATTGGACTAAGCGGATGGACCACCTAAGACGCAGCCGCGGTCAACATTTAAATGAAATTATCTTCAAAAAGTAAATGTCATGGACCAATCTAACGTTTCAAATAAAGAACCGATGAGATTTTGCAAATTTTATGCGTTTTTTTTTAAAAAAAAGTTATCAAGCTCTTAAAAAATCACCCTTTAGATAAATCTAAAATAGTAATTTGGAAACATCCTATTATATAGCACTCACACACAGTCAAAGTAAGTTGTGCTTGTCGATATGCACTATTTTAACTGACTCCTTCGTATGTATAATTTTTATCATTTTCTACCAAATTTTGAACAAAAAATCACCACCATTTATATCCTCGATCTCATGTTTCTAGATGCAGCCAGCTACTTTATAACTTTTTGCACTTCTTTCCCAAAAAATACACATTTTGAAAAATCACTATAGGTAAAATGTGTTTTTGCTTCCCCTAAAAATATGTACTTTATTTGGTAACACATTTATTCCTTGTTGTCCCGTATCCCCCTTTTAAGTAAAAATTTTGAAATATCCATTTATGTTCCGCGCTTACGTAATTAAATGATTGTACAACATTTTTATCCCTTTTCGTCCCGCACTCCCCTTAAAAGTACAAATTTCGAAAAATTAAACTACTGCGCTTCTACAAGGTCAGAGGAATTTACACACTAAATTTCACGATTCTAGCTGTAATACTAAAGTTGGTACCATTTTTATCCCTTTTTGTCCCGCTCTCAACTTAAAAGTACAAATTTCGAGAAATCCATTTATGTTGCAAGTCTACGTTGTCAGAGAAATTTAAACACAAAACTTCACGACTATAGCTGAAATATTTTTGTTATTGTTTGTACAAATTTCGAAAAATTATTTTAGATTATTCTTCTTCTTAATTGTCAATACTTTATTTGGTACTACTTTTATCCGTTGCCAGAGGAATTTACACTCCAAATTTCACGATTGTAGCTACAATTTTTATCCCTTTTTGTCCCACTCACCCTTAATAAGTACAAATTTCGAAAAATCCATTTAGATTTGCGCTACTACGTTGTCAGTGGAATTTACATACCAAATTTCACGGAATTGGTACAACTTATATCCCTTTTTGCCCCGCGCACCCCTTGAAAGTAAAAATTTCGAAAAATTCAATTTTACTTCGCTTTTATATGGTCAGAGGAATCTACATACCAAATTTCAAGATTCTAGGTGTAATAATTTAGTTGGTACCATTTTTATCCCTTTTTGTCTCGCACGCCCCTAAAAGTACAAATTTCGAAAATCTAATTTTACCTCGCTTTTATATGGTCAGATGAATTTACATACCAAATTTCAAGATGCTAGGTGTAGTACTTTAGTTGGTACCATTTTTATCCCTTTCTGTCCCGCTCACAAATTTCGAAAAATCCATTTATATTGCAAGTCTACGTTGTCAGAGAAATGTAAATACCGATTTTCACGATTCTAGCTGCAATTCTTAAATTGGTACCATTTTTATCCCTTTTTGTCTCTTTCCTCCCTTAGAAGTACAAATTTCGAAAAATCCCTATTTGTAGCTCGCCTGCATGGCGAACCTCACCGAATTTCATGTTTATAATACTGCCCTTTAGTCAGGAAGAAGGTTCGATGTTTATCCCTTTTTGGGCCATTTTACCCCTGAAACGTACGAATTTCGTAAAACCCTTTCTTAGTCGACGTCTACGTCATATTTGGGAACTACCCTGAAAATTTCCTGACCCTGGCTTCAACCGTTTGGTCTGGGAGCTGCTCAATGATAAGTCAGTCAGTCAGTAACGCAACTCTTTTATATAAGGGGTGATTTTTTAAAAGCTATAGGAAAGTTTTTCAAAAAAGGGACATAAAATTCAGAAAAATGCATGAAATCTTTATTTGAATCGATAGTACGGTCCATATAATTTAATGTTTGAAGATTATTTCATGCAAATGTTGACCTTGACTGCGCCTCAAATGGTCCATCCGCTTAGTCCAATTTTGGCATTTACACGTTTTTGATGAACTTTCTTAAGAGAGCACCATTTTGATAATAAAATTCGATAATTTGCAAGCGTTTTTCGTTTGTAAGACGATTCATGGTTAAATTATAAATGTTTGACAGTGAAACAAAACACGAAACGTGCGTCAGCTGTTTAAACCAGTGTTGCCAAAAAGATAATAGCTAAAAAATCACCCTTTATATATAGATTAAAAGTACTTTTGATGTTCAAATGTTATGAATTACACTTTCACATAGAAACTGTAGCTTTGGATCAGTCTTCAAAAATTGAGAAAAAGTGTTTTTTTTTTTTCAAAAAATATTTTTTTTTGGTGGCACGATAATAAACCCATAAAAATTTAAAAAAATTTTTTTATTTTATTTTGTAATAGCTAACATTATAAAGCATAAAACAATGTAAAATAATCTATAGATAGGTGTTGAAGTTATTACACTTAAATGATTTTTAAAAATTATGATTTTTTCATTATCGTTTAAATAGCGCGAAAACCCCCTTACAGCAGAGTAGGACTGTTTTTCTTAAAGCCGAAATAAGAAGCTGCAATAAAAAAAAACGTTTGAATTTAGCCTCGATAACCATAAATTCTATATACTTACATTGGATAATTAGGCAGGCTACTTCCAACATTTTTAACATAAAATTTTTATTCAAAAATTGATATAACAATTTTAATATATTTTTTTAGTTTGTATTTAGTTATCACAGCTTAGTTATCCAGTCTTAAAAATAGTCCTAATTTATTTGAATAAAATCTATGAATAAATGAATTTTAATGAAGAATTTTTGTCGTCTTCACGTATGACTAAATCAAAATGACATAACTTCTACACTTATCCATAAATTTTCTTCAAATAGACCATGTTTTCATCGCTATTATAAAATAAGCAAGATCCCAGCTATTATAAAATGCAAGAGAATATTCGCTTATCTTCAATGTAAATTATTTTATATTTAACCACAAATTTAGAAAATCATAATTTTTATATCCTCACTCTACAGAGTAGGAGGGTATATATCATTTGGGACAGAAAAAAAGTGTAACGCATTGAAGGAGTGACTTAAGACCCTAAGTATAATTGGACCAAATCCGTTTCACGACCTTTTAAGTTGTTTGAGCCATGTCCGCCCGTCCGTCTATCTGGCTGGCTGGTATACACGATAACTATCGAAAGGAGTTAAGTAATCAATTCAAACTATGCACATGGTAATATTTTTCCAAAACTTGGTTTAAGTTCGAAGATGTGCGAAATTGCCACACCCCTTCTGGTACCTCCCACACAAATAGACCATATTCCCATGTTCAATTGAAACCTTTGTAACTTCCACACCGATATTCGGAATCACTCATATTTTGGTATTTACTAATGTTTTTATAATTCCATTAAGTGTACTAAATATGTTGGGTTTTTTCCCACGCCCCCTTTTAGTACCTCCCACACAAATCACCATAAGCTACGTAAAATTAAAGTTATTATAACTTCTATACGGATGATCACAATACTACGTTATATTTGATATTTGGCAATGCTTTAATAAAAGTTACATTCTCATGGAATAAGGGCGATATTGTCACACCCCTTCTGGTACCACCTCCCACACAAATTTGCAAATCCTTGGTTACAATAAAACTGATATAGCATCCACACGGGTAATCTAAATCATTTGAAATTGAATGATATTTGAAAAAGGTTTTTATAGTCGCTTTAAACCTAAAAAATATTTACGCTTTAGCCACCCCCCTTCTTGTACCTTCCACACAATTATCTCTATCCTAGGTGATATTAAATCCTTCATCCTTCTATACTGGTGCATGGAATCCGCTATGACTTGCTATTTTCTGATGTTACATTGTTTTATAAATGTAGACGAAATTTGTGACACGTACCTCCTAAAGGGTGATTTTTTAAGAGCTTGATAACTTTTTTTTTTTAAAAAACGCATAAAATTTGCAAAATCTCATCGGTTCTTTATTTGAAACGTTAGATTGGTCCATGACATTTACTTTTTGAAGATAATTTCATTTAAATGTTGACCGCGGCTGCGTCTTAGGTGGTCCATCCGCTTAGTCAAATTTTGGCATTTCCACGTTTTTGAGTAACAGAGACCCAATTGGTGCGAACGGCGACGAATCGAAAATTGGTGGTCATCATTAACACTGGCCGATACAGCTGCGATATTTTCTTCAGTTCGCACTCTACGTAAGCGTGTTGGTGGTTTAATGTCCAACAATGTAAATTTGGTGCGAAATTTAGTCACAATAGCCCGAATAGCCGCTTCAGTGGGTCGATTAAACTGACCATAAAATGGAAGCGCGCAATGAACTTTCTTAACAGAGCACGCATTTTGATAATAAAATTCAATAATTTGCAAGCGTTGTTCGTTTGTAAGACGATTCATGATGAAATGTCAAAGCATACTGAGCATCTTTCTCTTTGACACCATGTCTGAAATCCCACGTGATCTGTCAAATACTAATGCATGAAAATCCTAACCTCAAAAAAATCACTCTTTAGAACCTTCCACACAAATTATCTTTCCCTTATAACTTCCGTATATATGTTCTCTGAGAGTAAGGGTATATACATTAGGGCGTACCTCAAAAAAAAAGTTCGCCGTACACCTTCGAATATGAAGTATTATTGAAAGGTAGTTTCAAAAAAAAAATTTTTATTTTTTTATGCCGAACGTAGGGGTCGCGCTTTTACATTTTTCTATATAACTTGTATTTATAAACGGATTTTAAAGTGTGATACATCGATGTTTTTGTCTCGACGAGGCCGATTTTTTTGTCTTTGAAGTCATTGAGCTCAAGCATCCCCTTCTGGTACTTACCCATCATTTCTCAGTTGCTACTACCCTAATGTACCACTCTAATAATCGAAAATTAAAGCTCGCATAAAATCATGAATCATGTTTGAGCTCAATGACTTCAAAGACAAAAAAATCGGACAAAAACATCGATGTATCACACTTTAAAATCCGTTTATAAATGCAGAAGTTATATAGAAAAATGTAAAAGCGCGACCCCTACGTTCGGCATAAAAAAATAAAAAAAATTTTTTTGAAACTACCTTTCAATAATACTTCATATTCGAAGGTGTACGGCGAACTTTTTTTTTTTTTACTTGTAACCTGGTACGCTCTAATATACATATAAGTCGGTTTAGTCGACTGAAGCTTACTTACTTGTTTTAAAAACTCTTGCGTCTACAAAGAGTGTCAGAAAATCGTCGATCTTTTACATATTAAAATTAAAAAAATATATATTTTTTTTCAAAAATAAAATAAAAAATAATTCAAAAAATAAAAAGAAATGTTCTAACTAAAAACATATTGCCCTAGTTAGAACATTTCTTTTTATTTTTTTGATTTATTTTTTTTTAATTTTTTATATTTTATTTTTGAAAAAAAAAAAATATTATTTTTTTTTAATTTTTATTTTTTTAATATATATTTTAGTTTTGATTTTTTTTAATTTTTATTTTTTTAATTGTTTTTTATTATTATTTTTTTAATTTTTATTTTTTAACTGTTTTTTTAATTTTTTTCTATTTTTATTTTTTACTTGTTTTTTTTACTTGTTTTAAAAACTCTTGTGTCTACAAAGAGTGTCAGAAATTATTCGATCTTTTACATATTAAATTATTAAAAAATTAAAAAAAATATTTTTTTTCAAAAAAATAAATAAATAAATCAAAAAATAAAAAAGAAATGTTCTAACTAAAAACATATTGCCCTAGTTAGAACATTTCTTTTTATTTTTTTATTTATTTTTTTAATTTTTTATATTTTATTTAAAAAAAATATTATTTTTTTTAATTTTTATTTTTTTTTAATATATATTTTAGTTTTGATTTTTTTTTTAATTTTTATTTTTTTAATTGTTTTTTTATTATTATTTTTTTAATTTTTATTTTTTTAATTGTTTTTTTTTTAATTGTTTTTTTTTTTTAATTTTTTTCTATTTTTATTTTTTAATTTTTTCTATTTTTATTTTTTAACTTTTTTCTATTTTTTTGCATTTTTGTGTTTTTTTCGGGCTTTTTTCAGCCAAGACTTTCTGAAAAAGTAATCATCTTTTTCTGAAAAATTTTGGAGACAATTTCTAGCCATCATATTTATCTTCAAGTGGTGTGATCGGAATTTTATGTCCAAAATAAGAGCGCAAGTATTAATGGTACCTTTGACGAAGATTGGAATTTTAGTATTTTTTAAATTATCCATAACATTTTGTGTGTGTTTATTTTCTATGAACCTTTCCCGTAAGGGATCCATATTATACCAATAATCCATTGACGATTCAGGCCCTACACCCGAATATTGAGCAAGTCATTCGTGAGATAGAGCCAGAAAGCTTCATCAAGGTCTTGGATGCGTTAATGAGAAGCAAAAGCGTGCTCCATAAATAATGGACCGTAAATAAATACTTTTTGTTCATTTTTTCTGTATTTAATAAGAAGCTTGTATTTGAACCTTCCTTTAGATACAACTCTCTTTTAATATACCACCTCATAAACATAAATAAACATATATAACTAATATGATACAGGGAAGGGCGCTACAAAATGTATCATTCTATCGGAAGATGTGAATAAGCGCTAAAGTATCATCCTTAAAACGGGGAAAATAAATACTGAAACATTGATTTTTTTTTTTGAAAAATTACCACCATTCCTTAATTTACATAGTGAGTTTAAAACAAAACATTTTTATTATTAGCGGCTATATGTCCGTGGATAAAATTCAATTTTTACTTGAACTACGTGATTTAGGTTTCGAGATTTAATTTTCTAACCAACTTATTTTCTATCAAAATTGGTCATAATTTAGCGAATTGAATGAGAGATTTATTATATATTTGGAATTAATAGATTTCGAAAATAATGACTAACAAGTTTTGGCATATTTTCCAACAAAATACCCAAATTCCAAAAGTGGGAAATATATTCCAAAATTTGGGATTTTTTGTTTTAGTAAAATATGGCAAGAAGTCAACAAATGAGACTAAACAATATTTATTTTCTAATCGACTCTTTGAATCGCTCGCGATTTGAGAATTTTTAGAAACAATTTTTTTTGATAAAAAATTTCAATTTTTGAGATGAAATGAGCATTAAAAGCATCCTCATTATATCTTCTTTAAAATACAAATTTAGAAGCAAAAAAACGTCGTCGTATTTTTGAAAAAAAAAAAAAAAAACAATTAAAAGGTAACTTTTTTATTTTTTGTTTTTGAAAGAGTATATCATCTGGTTGAAGTAACACATTAATCCATTAGTTTATTTAGAATTTTGTAAGCAATCTGTATAAAAAAATCGAAAAAATACCAAACCAACCTCGGCCATAAATTTGAAAATATTCTCTTGTAACCATTTCAAACTTTGTCATGGCGAGGTGACCAACTTTGGAGGGTCAACCAGTAGCCCCCATGCCTGCCTTCGACAGATCCAGTTTTGTAAGACACCCCTGTTCTAAGCACGGGAAATTTTGTCACGATATCTCTTTGTGTTAACTAAAAAACAATTTTTTAACCTCTCATATTGTGATTTGTTTTTTTGGGAAAGCCTTCCAAAAATGAACGATTTTTTTACCTGTTTCATTTAAATTCTAATTATTATTTTAACCTCGAGTGTAAATCTCACTGAAAGACATCCCAAAATAACCATTGCGTTTCCTTTGTAATACATCTTTCATTTAACCTTTACAGCTGTCCGTCCGTCCTTCCGTTTTTGCCTTCATTGCTGTGGACGGACGATCTTCTTCAGCGCTGTCGTTTGTATTTAATGAAGGTTTCCTTCATTAATTCATCTGCAATTCCAGGTGGTCGGTCGGTCGGTTGGTTGGTTGTTGTGCTCTTTTTTTCTGGGTTATTTCATTTGCTTTTATCACAACTTTGAAATCTAATTATAATTACATAGAATTTCGGGGAGGACGACCTAGTACAGTTTTATTTTTACCTGTTTTTTATCCGTGGCTGTGTGACCTTCTTCGTTTGACATGATCCGGCGTTAATCTTTTGCTAAGCTTATTGCCTTCAAAAGCGGATGGAGGGACGGACGGTGTTTGTTTTTTAGACTCAAACGGAAACGGAAATGGTTAAGTCTGTGGTGCTCTAGTGCTTCTAAGTGTGTGTTTGGTTTGCTTGGAATGGCTGTGTGGCTCAAATAATTTTAATCAAATCTCCAACCATGATTTAATAGTCAAAACAGCATTACATGCTTGCTAGCTCTTTCTACATCTACAGCTCCTCATCCTTCCTGCCTTGGCAGTTAATTTTTTTATTGGATTTATTTTCTGTAAAAAAGTGGAAGAAAAATGAAATGACGATGTTGTCGCGTGGCGTTTCTTGGTATCAGTCAGCAGCAGCACAGTGCCGTGGCAACGCTTTGAGCCATTCGAGTTAAGTACTGTTGTTGGAGCTGCTGTTGCTGCTGCTACCATCGCTGTTGTTGCGCCACGACTCAATGGAATGTGTTATGAAATGAAAATAAATGATGGAGAAAAATTCAATTTCAATTTAATTCCTAAACTTGAAAGCGCACGCCAAGCAAAAAAAAAAAACAAACAAACGGGAAGCTGTGGTGATTTGCCCTTATCAACACAGTGGCAGCCAAGAATAATTATTTTACCAAAAATTGAAAATGTTGCGAATTTCATTCTCACCTAGAAACAATGAATTAGGAACAGTCTCCGAAAAAAAATTGAGAAAAACATTGATTTAAAAAAAATCTTTGTTTTACGGAAAAAAATCATAAAAAAATAAAAAATATGTTTGCCAAAATTTCAAATTTCTTCAAAGTACCTCTAATACTTGTACACTCATTTGGTAAATATAGGTCTGATCGCACTCGCTTTTATCTTCAATTAAAGATAATTATGATGGCTGCAAATGTTGCTATCTTCACTTTCACATAGAAACAGTAGTTTAGGAACAGTCTCCAAAAAAAATGAGATTTTGTTCTTATTTAAAAAAAAATTATTTTACTGACACGAAAATCTCCACAAAAATTAGCAAAAAAAAATATTTGTACAAAAAACATAAACATGTTTTATTGGATAAAATTCTTTATTTTTTTTTAATTTTTACTAAACTCTAAGTTTTGTCGTTGGTAACTTAAATATTTGTACCCTAAAAAAATCATAAACAGCAGAAAAAGACTTTAAAAAATATATAAACAGAGTAGTTTCGGAACAGTCTCCAACAAAAAATGAGAAAAATTATTTTTGTCACACATTTTTTTTGCTGACCGGCAAAAGAACTAAAAATTGAAAAAAAAAAATAAAAATCTACACTATTTCGAATCGTTGTGTATAGATTTTCTAATGTATTTTGGCTCTCCAAACTCGAAAACGATATTAAAACATTTTAATGGATAATTTTTTTTACTGAAATTCCAATTTCGACGTAGGTACCTTTAATGTTACAGTATTACAGCTAGAATCGTGAAATTTGGCATGTAAATTCCTCTGACCATATAGAAACGAAGTAAAATTGGATTTGTCGAAATTTGTACTTTTAAGGGGCGAGTGGGAGAAAGAGGGATAAAAATGGTACCAACTAAAGTATTACAGCTAGGATCATGTAATTTGGTATGTAAATTCCTCTGACCATGTATAAGCGCATTAAAATTGTATTTTTCAAAATTTGTACTTTTAAGGGTTACGAGGGACAAAAACGGATAAGAACAGTACCAACTACAATATTGCTGCTATAGTCGTGAGATTTGGTGCGTAAATTCCTCTGACTACGTAGACTTGCAACATAAATAGATTTTCAAAATGTGTACTTTTAAGGAGAGAGCGGGACCTAAAAAGGATAAAAATGGTACCAACATTAGGATTACAGCTAGAATCATGAAATTTAGTATATAAATTCCTCTGACCATGTAGAAGCGCCATCAAAATGTATTATTTTTGGAATAAAAGGCTCTGCGGTTGTAATTTTTTGTTAAAAACTGGGTAGAAAATGAAAAAAATATATATACGAAGGGAGTTCGGCTAAAACAGTGCACATCGACAAGCACATTGCTTTGACTGCATATGAGTGCTATGTTTCCAATTTACTATTTTAGAAAAGAAAATCAAATAAATACTATCCTAAAACAGAGACGGATAATAACAAATAACTGGCTATTTCGCGTGCGAAGCAGCGGGTACTGCTAGTCATTCATATGGCTACCCCGACTCATCCGATCAACCCAATTTTTCAGTACAGCCCAAAATCCACACTAAACAGAGACTCGCTGTAGATGCATTGGCTGCTAAATAGTCACGTCTGGGTTCGTATGCGCAATTTTGCTTATTGACATAGCCACCTAGATGAAAATGAGTTTCATCTGAAAACACAAAAATTTCCCATTAATTTTCTTACAGTTTGCGTTAAAGACTCACTCCTTTGGAAGTAAGTTTTTAATATTTCCCAATTTTGTACGAGCCTTTATAGTCCCATTTTGCAAATATCAAACATTAACCTGAAAATAAAAATAAAAATTAATGTTATTCTATAAATATAAATATAAATTTTTTAATATAGCCAAACCAAAACAAATACAAATATTGAAAAAAATAATTTTATAAATAAATATAATATTTGAATTATTTCAAATCAAAAAATAAATATTCTTATATTTATATTTTAAAAAAGCTTAAATACCATAAATATTGGTAGATAGTTGGTTGTATTTCCATTCTATTTTAATTCCAAAAGTACAAATTTTGAAAATACATTATCAGACGTACATAGTGCAAAATAACCTAACTTCATTATTCAACCAATTTTTGCCGTAAAAGAAAAATTACAATTTTGGTAAAAATTGTTTATTTTGCGCGTATATGCAGTCAGAGGAATGTATACACCGAATTCCAGCTGCGCCCATTTGGTTGATGCCCTTGACGTTTCTACGCAATTAGAATTTCATCATTCTAGCTGTAGTCGTTTAGTTGGTACTATTTTTATCTCTCCGTACCCATTGTATCCCTTAATAGTACGTATTTGAAAAAAACTTTTATTTTTCATGTCTACGTAGTCAAAGGAATGTATACTCCGAATTTCATTTCTCTAGCTGCGGTCATTTGGGTGGTACTATTTTTATCCCCTTATTCTATTTTGACCCCATAAAGTACGAATTTCGAAAAATCTGTTTTTTTCCGTGTCTACGCAGTCAGAGGAATGTATACTCGGAATTTCTCAAAAGTACGAATTTTGAAAAATCGGTGTACTTTACTTGTCTATGCAATCAGAGGAATGTATACACCGAATTTCATTATTCTAGGTACAGCCGTTTGATTGGTACCATTTTTATCCCTCTATTCCCATTTTACCCCTTAAAAGTACGAATTTGGAAAAAATACTTTTATATTATGTATCTACTCAATTAGAGGAATGTATACACCGAATTTCGTGTTTCTAGCTGTTGTCGTTTAATATGTACTTTTTTGTCCTATTTCGTCCCCTACAAATAAGAATCACTTTATGGTGCTCGTTTTTGGTATAAGGGGAATGCGCATACCAAATATCAAGCAAATATAAACAGACATATTCAAAAAGCATGCTTAAATACGCTCAAATAGTTGGGATTATTATGGGTATTTTTAGACCTTGTGAGGGAAAAATTTTTCCCTTTGGGCCGATTTCGCCCCGTTTCAATCCCAACCGATCTACGACTATAAGACACATTTATGGAAAATTTGAACGTTCTAACTCCTTTCATGTACATGCTAGTGCTTTCAACAGACGGACAGACGGACGGACATGGCTAGATCGTCTTAGAATTTTATGACGATCAAGAATATAAATACTTTATAGCGTCTCAGGTCGATATTTCAAGGTGTTACAAACGGAATGACAAAGTTAGTATACCCCCATCCTGGAGGTGGAGGGTATAATTAAAGGAAGCAAAAATACCGCAGAAAATATTATATTATAGGATTTATTACACCGTCGTACAGTTCATATTACATTTGAAACGGTCGATATACGTCTTAAAATACTGAGAAATTGTAGGAGATTGCTGTTTTAAATTTTTCATTTCCTCATCTTGTTGCCCATTAAAAGGACTTCAAAGTTTCTAAGGAAAAAATTTTAACAAAATTTATTTAAATACTTAGTGCTAATAAGTCGACGACACCAATAGTATCAAATTAAAGAGTAGAATATCTGTTAAAAAGACTTTAAATTGCATGATTCTATCTGTATTAGTTTAGCCTTCACATTCCCCCTTAAAAAGTAAAATATGAATAAACTAAATAAACTAAGGGAGGGGCACTTGAAATGGTTGTTAATGCTAAAGTACTACTGATGTAATCATACAATTTAAAGTGTTTCTAACAAATATTCTACTCTTTAAATTCTATTTTTTCTTTATTTGTCACATATAACGTTACCATAGGGTTGGAATAAGTATTTAAAAGATATTTTTGAAAAATGTTATGCTTTGACACTTTGGAAATGAAAAACTGAAAACGTCATTTAACTCCGTTTTGCCTATAGTTGCGGATTGCAGTTGCAGGAAAACCGGGATAAAAATTGTACCAACCAAATGGCCGCAGCTAGAATCATGGAATTCGGTGTATACATTCTTCTAACTGCATAGACACTCAACACAAAAAGATTTTTCCAAATGTGCTCTTTTTACTTTTACGGCAAAAATTGGTTGAATCATGAAGTTAGGTTATTTTGCATTATGTACGTGAGATAATAGATTTTCAAAATTAATACTTTTGGAATTAAAATAGAATGGAAATGCTCCCAACTGTAGCACCCACTATCTACCAATATTTATGGTATTTAAGCTGTTTTGAGGATATCATTTGTTTCAAGTGTGACTATTACTGTTATGTTGCAATCCTGTTTGTTTTTAAAAGGACCTCAAAAACTTACTAATATAGACTTGGCCGAGATGTCTTTTTTTGGGCTTTCACAACTCATCTAGAGTGGGTCTTCAGTTTCATCTTCTTATTTATATTTTTTCTATTTTCATAAAAGCCCACTGTGTTGTGCAATTGGCAGGTAAAGTGGTGGCTGGCAGTATAATTTGTTTCTGGTTCTCCTTCTCCATCTCATAAAATCACTTATTCACACTCGTTGCTCGTTATAAGCGCTGTAAAATTAAATCAAGTGCGGCTGCCTTAAGAGTTTTTGAATTTCATCAAAATGTCCTTGTTGTTGTTGCTTGTTGTTGTTGCGCGTGTGAGTATGTCAAAGTTCCCAGTATTTTTTTTTTGTGTATGGGGAAAATCAATTAATTTGTGGGTCTCTTTGGTGTTGATAGAAATTAAAATTGTTTTTACCCGTAAGCCATCTCTCCCCCCCTTCCGCGGCCCTCTCAGATTAATTATGTGTTCAGCAAAAAAACTAAGCTCTCAACATTAATTAAGATGAACTCTAAAAGCATTAAAGGTTTTTATTAGCTAGCAAAAGACAAGTATCCAAGTCTTTTTTATTTTTCGCCAACAGAAAGCCTACTTTAAGGAATCTTTGAATTTATGTTTTTTGTTGCCTACTTTAAGGGGTTAGACCACTCCAGGATTTTCGAAAAATCTATTATTTTTTCTTCTTTTCTTTTATTAGGGGGCAAAAAAGCCTACTTTAAGGCCTCTTTGAATTTATGTTTTTGTTGCCTACTTTAAGGGGATAATCCACCTTAGGTTTTGCAAAAATATATATTATATATTTCTTGGAATTGACTCCTTAGGGTCTCAAAAAATTATGACAAGAGAAATTTTCTAAAATGCATCAAACACAAAACAAAAACTGTTCTTTCTCTCTCTCTAGCCAACTCACATGATGCCTACTTTAAGGTCTCCTTTAATTTAGGTTTGCGTAGCCTACTTTATGGTGTTAGGCTACCGTAGGATTTTCGAAAAATACATTATTTTTTGTATTAACTATTAGGGTATGATGGCAAGAAAAATTTTCTAAATGACCTCAAACACAAAAACAAACATTTTCTCTATATTTTTCTCTCTCTAGCGAGCTCACAGGAAGCCTACTTTAAGACATCTTTGAATTTATGTTTTTATTTGATGTCTTCTATAACGGGTTAGTTCGCTCTAAGATTTTCTGAAAATCTATTATTTTTTCTTGGAAATGACTCAAAAATTGTATCGAAAATAATATCCCATAATCTTTTGGGAGAAACATTTTTAAATGGCCTCAAGTTGACCGGAAACATAAGTCGCACAATTTAAAACCGATTCACTTGAACTTTTAGATACATCTTCAGCATGATATTATCTACAGAATTATGTAGGATTTATTCATTTCATTTATTTTTGTATTCTGATATCGATTACATGGAGCATCAGGTGGTTTGCCGCCTCCTGAAATAATTTTTTTTTAATTCTTATTTGGATTACAGAATCCGAAGAACAAGTTGAACGATTTCATCAAACATGTACGCCTACTGAAGAACGCTATAAGTCTTCACTCTTTTATAGCTGACATGATATCTGCTGCTTTCTTTTGTTCGGTGACTTATAGTGAAATTTGATGTGGAATATTTTGCCCATTCACATCACCCCGCTAAAATTCCTTTTTGTGGATTATTTTAGTACCAATTCGAGAAAAGTAGGAAATTAACCCTAAAATTAATTTTAGGTTTTGCCTTATTTCTAATATTTAAGTTAAGTTTTGAGTTACGGTGTCCGCAGAGACTTATAGTACAATTTTAAGGCAAACATTTTTGTAGAACATTTTGACCCGTTAAAACCCTGTTTTAGGGATCTCTTTTACCCTTTGACAGAAAAGGGAAATTTTGAGTAGCTACAGGGTTAAAATGTTACACAAAAATGTTCCTCGTAGTGTTCTAAGTAATATTGCTGAACACATCCTATACTTAAAATGTAAGTACCACAAGGTTTCCTATGCCGATTCATCATAAGTTAAGTTAAACCCCCATTTTAGGGTTGTTTTTTTACCCTTTCGCCGAAAAGGGACCAGAAAGGCCCCTGTTTTGAGCAGCTAGAGGGTTAAAATATTCCACAAAAATGTATCTCGTAGCGTTTTAAGTAATATTGCTGAACACATCCTATGCTTAAAATGTAAGTACCAGAAGGTTTCCTATGCCGATTCATCATAAGTTAAGTTAAACCCCTGTTTCAGTTTTGTTTTTACCCCTTTGCAAAAAAGGGACCAAAAAGACCCTTAAATTGTTTAGTTAGAGGGTTAAAATGTTCCACGAATATGTTCCCTGTAGTGTTTTAATGAGTATTGCTGAACACATCCTTTTCTTAAAATGTAAGGATCACAAGGTTTCCCATGCCGATTCATCATAAGTTAAGCCAAAAAGGCTACTATATTGAAGTGCTAGAGGCTTAAAATGTTCCACAAAAATGTCGCGCGTAGTGTTTTAAGGAATATTGCTGAACACATCCTATACTAACAATTTAAGGATCACAAGGAAATTTAATAAAGGAAAAGAATAATTTAATAAATTATTTCTTGTATACCCAAATTGATACGCATATTTTATTTATATGTATTATATATAAAGCTTTCTCTTATTCGGTGACTTATAGAGAAATTTGATGTAGAATATTTTTTCCATTCGCATCACCCCACTAAAATTAAGTTTTGTGGAACATTTTAGTACCATTTCAAAAAAAGTACGAAATTAAGCGCAAAATGAATTTTAAAATTTGGCTTATTTCTGAAATTTAAGTTAAGTTTTGAGTTTTGGTAACTTCAGAGACTTATAGTAGGATTTTACGGCGAATATTTTTGTAGAACATTTTCACCCGCTAAACCTCTGTTTTAGGGGTGTTTTTTACTCCTTCGCAGAAAAGGGACCAAAAAGGCCGCTATTTTGAGCAGCTAGAGGGTTAAAATGTTCCACGAAAATGTCGCGCGTAGTGTTTTAAGTAATATTGCTGAACACATACTATACTTAAGATGTAAGTACCACAAGATTTCCTATGCCGATTCATCATAAGTTAAGTTAAACCCCTGTTTCAGTGGTGTTTTTACCCTTTTGCAAAAAAGGCCCTTATATTGAGTAGCTAGAGGGTTAAAATGTTCCACGAATATGTTCCCTGTAGTGTTTTAATGAGTATTGCTGAACACATCCTTTACTTAAAATTTAAGGATCACAAGGTTTCCCATGCCAATTCATCATAAGATTCATAAGAATGTACAAAAGGCGAACATATTATGGCCGATTCATAAGAATGTACAAAAGGCGAACATATTAAGCCCGCCCGCTAAAATGACATCCATATATAAAATTTCAAAAACGTCGATACATGTATATTCTTTTTACCTATCTTTATCCGTTGTCAGCATATGGTTCCACACTGTTATTAAATAATCCGAATTCTTACAGGATTTTTTATTTCTAAAGGATGTAGATATTTTAATAATTTATTTTCGTAATTTAGCGTGTCACACAAAGACGATATGCATATCAAATGAAAGTGTGGGATATATATTAAAAATACTTTAAATTTTATCCTTTTAACTATATTAGTTTGACAGTTTCATTATATTAGTTTTTCAAATTTTTTCCCTTAAAAAAGTAAAACATAAATAAACTAAGGGGAACATTTGAAATGGTTGTTAATGCTAAATTAATGCAGTTAGAAACATGAATATTAAAGTATTTTTAACAGATATTCTCATATTTTATTTGAAACCCACACCACCTAAGTAAGATTCACAAAAGTATGGAAATAATTTGTTAAAATATGTATGTTGTTTGGAAATTAAAATTATTAAAAAATAAATTATTACAACATCTATATCCATGCTTCTAACTAATACATTTGGAAGCATGGAATTTAAAGTATTTTTAACAAATATTCTTCTCTTTCATTTGATGCCTATATTGTCTTTGTATGATTTGCAATAGAAGGGAAATAAATTATTAAAATATATGCGCTGTTTGGAAATTAAAATTATTAAAAAGTAAATAATTAAGTTACTCAAATGTCTATATCCATGCTTCTAACTAATACATTTGGAAGCATGGAATTTAAAGTATTTTTAACAGATATTCTTATCTCACATTCGATACCCATATCGTCTTTGTATGATTTGCAAAAGAATGGAAATAAATTATATTTTAATAATGTGCTGTTTTGAAATTAAGATGATTAAAAAGTAAATAATTAAATTATTCAAATGTCTATATTTATGCTTCTAGCTAATACATTTAGAATGCATGACATTTAAAGGATTTTTAAGAGATATTCTTCTCTTTCATTAGATACCTATATCGCCTTTGTGTGATGCGCAAAAGTACGCAAAGAAATGGTTAAAATTTATATGTCTTAGGAAGTAAAAATTTTTAAAAAGTAAATGAACACTTTATTAAAACATCTATATCCTTTGAAAATTAAAACTCCTGTAAAAAGAACAAACGATCATAAATTAAAAGTAAAGAATTGAGTATACAGTTTTGCTCCTAGTGGTGTATAGTTCCAGTTATATATAGTCTCGTTCTTAGGAGGAAATCTTGTGTAATTGATGTCCTTAGGAATATCTGTTTATTTAATGATTTTCCCGAAAAGAATCTCCAAAAAGTTATATTTTCTGGCCCTCTAGAGTGTCCTAACTCGTTAAGGCCTCTATGAGTTTATGTTTTGTGTTGCCTACTTTCAGGTCTCTTTGAATATATGTTAGGCATTGCCTACTTTAAGGCTCCTTTGGACATTTACCTTGTACTGGCTGTGTACCTGAGTTCCTCCTCTTCTTTGAACTCGTATCAATATTCATTTAAAATTTATTTAATTCTAACACCCCTCGTATGAGTATATTTCTTTGTTGAATATTTTACATACCATGGTTTGTGCTGTTGTCGTTGTTTTTCAGGCTTTTGCCTGAAATTATTATTATTATTTTATATTGTGTTCGAGCAGTTGTTTACGTGCTGTCATAACTTCATTTATTTTTAATGACCGCAAACGACACGTGTTGCCTCTTTCGCCATTTGGCTGGTGGATGGCACAGCTATTTGCCGGAGCTCGTGAAGGTGGCAGGCTGGCTGATGGTACATTCCGGCGAAGGTGGTCACATTTGTTGCATGTTGATTTTGATGTTATTGTTGTTGATGTTTGTAAAATAAATGGCCGCGGAAAGCCTGTTGAAATATATTTCAATAAAATTGTATTTTTAAAGCAAAAGAATGTTGTGTTAAATTTATACTTCCTTTTCGGAGAAAGAAGTGGAGGTGTAGGGAGTAAATAAATAATACAAACACCCCAGTGTCCCTTAAAAGGCAATAAAATTAAAGAGAAATGCCAGCCTAAAAGTATGCACCACTCTGGTATACTATACAGACCCTGAAGTATGACATCAATTATCGTCAGTATAACTTGTTTAACAAAAAATATTTGATACCGAATGAAGGCTTTTAAATTTTAAAAGATAAAAATCTTTTGGATTTCTTTCAAATTCACTTACAATCATTACTACGTGCAGGTCACACAGAGTATAGTTGTAGACAATGTTTTTTGTTTTGATTTTGCACTTGTTCGCTTGGTATCTGGCCTTTTTGGCACTTGTGCTTGGTGCGCTGACGTCAATCGGAGGAAGGATGGAAGCCTTAGTAAAGTAACAAATCTGGGTCAGTCCACCAACGAAAGAGTTTGGGTGTGCGGTTTGTGGTTTATATTAAATAAACATTTGTCTATGTTTATATACTATTATGAAATACATATAATGTGATTACCATAAATATAGTAAAAGTTGATTTAATTTTATGACATGGAAAAGAGAAGGGAAATTGTCATAATTGGAATCCATGAAACCTCCATTCGATCCTGTCACATTGGGGAATGTGGCAAGACGAAACCTAAATATGTCTTAACCGATTTTGATGAAATTGAAGTGTAACATTTTTCAATGAAATATTTTAAATACTTAGTCGCACCCTATGATACCGCTGCAAGTGTCAAATAATAAAATGGAGAATTTCTGTTAAAAATACCTCATATTTCATGTTTCTATCTTTATTAGTTTAGGATTAACAACCTTTTTACTTTATTAATATTTTACCTTTTTAGAGAAGAAGTTTGAATTTGAAATGATTATCAATGCTAAACTAGTACAGATAGAACCATGAAGTTTTAAGTATTTTTAGCCGATATTATTATCTTTAATTTGACACTTATACCGGCATCATAGGGTGCGGATAAGTATTTGAAATATTTTTTGCACAATAAACAGAATACAAAAGATAATCAGAAAATTTTCATATTTGCAACACTTGAACAATTTTTTCTACAGCATACCTTTAGGTGCAATATTTTTTCCTGTCATTCAAATATGAGTATTCATTTGTTCATTAAGAGCAAAAACAAAATATTTCAATAGTAGATTTTAATTTAACCCTAAAAGTAGGCATTGACATGCTTCAATCAGTCGATCAATTTATAAGAATGTCTTGACAGGATATTTGGAATGATTTATTCATTAAAAAAATACGTTAAGACATTATCTCCTGATTTTTTTTGCAAATGTTGAGCTGATATTTTAAGCCTTTATTTATTAAGTTATAAGAGCTGGGCTACCGTTGATTAAAAAATACTCGCAGATTTGTTTTGAGATTTTGAAATAAAATAAAAAATAAAAATAAAGAAATGTAAATTTCATTTAATTGTGGACACAAATGAAATCACTGGGAATGATTTGTGTTGTGGACGTTTTTAAAGAAAATTTCTCTTTTGATCTAATTTGGCAATATAAGGGATGTGTGCGATATTTTAAGGTCCTTTTAATTTTTGCCGAAAGCTTGTATGAAAATAGTCCACTGTGCAACGTACTACCACTGCACACTGCCTAATGCATTAATAGATGACTATAACAATGTGCTGTGCCGTAACATTTGGTACATTTGACAACCCTAGAGTGGTGGGAGCAAATTTTATAAAAAAAATTTGCTTTTGCACGGGAGCCCCTTTAAGCATTATGGGAAGTCTATCGACTTTTCCCTTAAGGAGTGGTGATAGGGGGTAGGTATGTTTGGGGAAAAATGTTGAGGAGGGGAAATTAAGGGGCCCCTCAAGGGTCTAATGCGGAGCAGTTTTGGGCCTTTATTTCCTAAAAAGAAATATAAAAAATAGGCAAATGTATGGGGGTCAGATTAAGAATTGCAGTTAGAGGTAGGGTAGGTGTGTTCTGATTAAATATTGAGATTGAAAAAATATTGGGGGCTGGCCATACATTTGACTCCACTAGGGGCCTCGTTGGGGCAGTTATAGCGGTGGGAGCAAATTTTATAAAAATATAATTTTTATAAGGGGAGCTCCATTATGGAGCGTAAATATGTATGGTATGTTTGGGGAAAATGTTGGGGAGAAAACATTATTGGGGGTCTTTCTTTCATGTCTTCCCTCTAGGGGTGACTCCGGACCAGTTTTGCGCCTTACTATCATACAAAAATTATAAAAAATAAAAAAAATTGTATGGGGACCACCTTAATGTTTGAAGATACAAAATAGGTATGTTCAGAGAAATTGTGGGGGTTGACGAAATATTAGGGTTCGGTCATACATTTGACTCCATTAGCGGCCTCCTTGCGCCACAAAGATCAGTGGGAGCAAAACAATTATTTTTCTATGGAAGCCCCATTAAGGAGTGTGGATAGAGGGTATGTTCCAAAAAAATGTTGGGGAGGGAGAATTAAAGGAGGTCTGTCTTACATTTAACCCCTTTGGGGGCCACACCGAGGCAGTTTTTGAGCTTTTTGTATATTTTTACCCACTATCTTCCAACTTTGAACCTGATAAGCGCCCACTTATACTCACCCCATAACCCCCATTTTATGACTTATGATTTTTTTCGAACCTCACAAAATTATGGGTTGTAGCATATTGAAATGTCGTGCACTATCCCTCAGTAGATTATTTATGGTAGTCACCCACAAGAGTGGTGATGAAATGTCCGCTTGTGGTGTACTTCGCCATACCTTGTCCGATACGCAGCCGGTATGGTGGCTCTACCTTAACATGGACCATATAGTTGACTTTTTTATTTAAATTATAACATGATCTGCAAATTTCTATCAAGATTCGATGCAAGGTGTGGATTCTAGAGCGGTAGTAGTGTAAACTTTCTAACCCCCATTTCTGTGGAGGTTATACCAAACTATGAACCCATATATTTGACCGATCTTACCCAATTTTAGCATAGGTGTTTCTAGTTGGATTATAAGATGTTGTGGCAAATTTAAAGAAAATCGAGCACAATATGTGGTTTCTAGAGCGGATAATGTCAAATCGGGAGCGTCATTTGCACGGGGGCTATATCTAAATCTGAACCGATCTTACCCAATTTCTGCATAATGGTTTCTAGATATATTATAAGATGTTGTGCCAAATTTAAAGAAAATCGAGTACAATATGTGGCATTTAAGGCGGAAAAAGTCAAATCGGGAGCGACATTTTTATGGGGGCTATATCTAAATCTAAACCGATTTGACCTATTTTCACCGTAGATGTTCCTAGTTTAAATATAAGATGTTTTGCCAAATCTGAAGACAATCTGATACAATATGTGGTTTCTAGAGCGGAAAAAGTCAAATCGGGAGCGAAATTTGTATGGGAGCTATATATAAATCTGAACCGATCTAACACATTTTTACAACAGGTGTTTCCAGTTAAAATATAATGTGTTTTGCGAATTTTGAAGAAAATCTGTTAAAATATGTGGATTCTATAGCGGAAAAATCGAAATTGAAAACGAAATTTGTATGGGAGCTATATATAAATCTGAACCGATCTAACACATTTTTACCACAGGTGTTTCTAGTTGAACTATAAGATGTTTTGCCAATTTTGAAGAAAATCTGTTTAAATATGTGGTATCTAGAGTGAAAAGGGTCAAATCGGGAGTGAAATTCGTATGGGGACTATATCTAAATCTGAACCGATTTTCTTCAAATTAAATAGTGTTCGTCCTTGTCCCGAAAAACTTCGTTGTGCAAAGTTTCGTTTGGTTCTGGCTACAATTGCGACCTGTACTTTGATTACAAGAATAGATGGACAGACGGACGGACGGACGGACGGACATCGTTAAATCGATTCAGAAAGTGATTCTAAGCCGATCGGTATAATTAACAATGGGTCTATCTCCCTTCCTTTTGGATGTTACAAACAAATGCACAAAGACATAATACTCTCGTGGAGTGTATAAACAGTGACGCATTTTACTCCTTCGTTGATGGTGTTTCTATAAAATTACCTCAATTTGCAATGGCGTTTGAAAGGGAATATGTCAAAGCATCGATTCAAAATATTCCTTTTCCCTCGGTTGTCGACAAGGCTTCCTTCCATAAAGGAATGCTTGGCTGTGTCTTTCATTGCCTGTCAAAAAATAAAAGCAACAAACTTGACCAAGAAAAAATCGGTTTTAAAACTTGACCAAAGTTAGTTTTTATTTACAACAAATGTTGACAGAGATTTAACCAGCAGCAGAAGAAGAAGCAAAAACGAAAAACAAATAACAACCACCGACCGACCGACCGACCCTCAGATAAACTTCTGCAACGTTTTGCCTCTCGTCAAAGTAACTTTTGATAATGACGTTATTACATCCACAATTAACTTAAATTGAGTGTGTAAAGTGTAAAAGGAAATCCCGGGTTTCCAACACTCAAACACACACACACACCCACATCGAAGAAAAGCCCCATCTTCTTCGTTGTCCTACCCGGGAAATGCCTCGTTTTGTTTCTTTGCTTTTTTCCCGCTTTTCTGTGTGTCAATTATCGGTTCTTTTGGCCAAGTGGAAATCTTTCTCTCTCTTTCTCATTCATTCATTCGTTCGCATTCGGAAAATGTAATTTATGATTTCGAGTGTTGCAGCAATAAATTTTGTTTCATAAATTTCTGTTTTTAACTTCCGTTTCCCTTTTTGTGTGAGTGAGTGTGTGTGTGTGTTTTGTGTTCTTACCCATAACCGTGACGGTCATCGCATTACTTTCACAGCAGAATGGTGAAAAACACAGCTCAAGAGAGCAACAAAACAAAACAAAAAACACAACATTTTCATAAACTTTTGTTTGGCAGTTTTTATGGTCGGTCTGGCCGTTTGCACGGATGAATGGGTTGGTTGCATGAACAGGACGGACATATGGACGGACGGCCAGTCCAGTCCAATGACGGCAGCATGTGCCAGAGCATATTGTATTGCCGCATAAAGCGACTACTAGTAAGTACTTCTTCTTTTCGGTGTCTTCATTAAGCTTCATGAATGAGCGTGAGAGCAAAAAAAAACGATGCAAGCAATACATACTTGTCAGGGTTACGGGAACAATTTTTTTGGTTCACACCAAATGGAAAACATATTTTTGTTGGTATCATTGCGTGCCATGAAATTTCAGTTCGTTTTGTGTTTTGGAATTGTAAATACCTTTTTATGCATATTTTTCATTTTTGCTCTTTAAAATAGCAAAAAAAAAATGGAAATATTATTTTGTTTTATCTTTATTAGCTAAAATTAAAGAAGAAAACAAAATATATCTGCAATAGATTTTTTAAAAATCATAATTTTTATTTTTTTAAATTTAATAAAATTTGAAAAAAATTAAACTCTCTGACTTATATAATAAGGGCCCTAACTTCTACATTTATCCATAACTTGTATTCAAATATGCCATATTGTCTTCGTAAATATCCCAGCTATAACAAAATTTTATATACAAATTTCTATAGCGAGGTTTTGCGCAAATTAAAAAAAGGTTGAAAAATATGTTTTTTAAAAAATCATTTGCCCATAGATCTTTTACATATAGACATTTTTTTTCGTCAGGATGTTAGCTAATAAAAAAAATAAAACAAATAATTTTTTATGGGGTTTTTGGTGCCAACAAAAAATTATTAGGAGACTGTTACTGAACTACTGTTTCTGTCTAAAAATGAATTTAGTATCTTTAAATTAACATGTAATCGAGTGTTCTATCTTTAAAATGAGAGTACACATATCGGAATTTTAGTAAAAATAAAATAAAAAATTGTCTATAATTTTTTTATATTGCTTTCCAGTTTAGAAAGCAAAAATACATAAGAAAATATTATACATGGCCCTTGTGGCATAGTGTTGTCTACCCATCTCCAAATATAGATTTAAACATGATGATAAAAATTAAAAGAATATTTGATTTGAACTGGGATATTGTCCTGGCTCAAGACCAATTTGCTTCTATATTTAATAGAATGCAAATTTATTTACAAATGGCATGGTGACATTTATTACTTGACTGCAGACTACCACGATCATGATTTCGACCATGTCAAAAGTCTTTTCAAGAGGCTTCGCAGTGACTTTTCAACATCAAACCCGGCCTCTATAAGGAGATGATTCTCACAAACGAACGAGAAGCACAACTCACTTGCCGAATTTGCGTTTAAAAAATCGCACCAAGTAATAAAGTACACATGCCATCTTACAATGATCTCATTAAGTTGTGTATATGTAGGTATAGTTACCCAGCAATACTTCTGAATATTTTTGCGTAAGGGTAAAAATTGCTATAAAATTCTATTCTAAGTCTCTGAATACACCAGAACTCAACTTAAATTCCAGAAATAAGTCAAAACTTAAAAAAAACTATTTTATTGTTAATTTCGTACTTTGGTACTAAACTGTCTGACGAAACCGAATTTTTGGAGTGCTGTGAATGGAATATTTAATATTTAAAATGTTACTACTAAATTTAACATCCAAATTTGCCAGTATTTAAGTCATAAAGACCACATTTCAACATGTGTATGACCGCTATGCTCTACGACTAACAACTAATTATCTATTTTAAATTCAGACCATTCGTGCACTGAATTTTAAATATATCCATTAAGTACATCACCTTAATTTGGTCAATTGTCGAAAAAGTGAATCTCCTTAACAAGATAAATGCCACAACCGCAGACCAATTACTGCAAACCAGACATGAAAAGATAATAATTCTGAAGATTTTTCAATTAAATTCTGGTTGATTTTGCAAAAAAAAAAAACTCAAAAAAACCACTTCCAAACTAACATAGTCACTAAAAAAGACATAGTACAATAAATACGGTTAGGTATTTAAGGAGTTACAGGCGATTGAATGAACACACCTTGAACAGAATGCAACCAGTTTGGTGGAACTGTTGGTCTCCCCTAGACGGAGTCTAGAGGAGACAATTTATAAAAACAACACAAACTATGGTTTTTATACACTCCACGAGAGTATTATGTCTTTGTGCATTTGTTTGTAACACCAAAAAGGAAGAGAGATAGACCCATTGTTAATTATACCGATCGACTTAGAATCACTTTTTGAGTCTATTTAGCAATGTCCGTCTGTCCGCCCGTCTGTCCATCTATTCTTGTAATCAAAGTCCAGATCGCAATTATTGCTAGAAAAAAAATGAAACTTTGTACAACGAAGTTTTTCGGGATAAGAACGAACGCTATTAAATTTGAAAAAAATTGGTTCAGATTTACATATAGCTCCCATACGAATTTCACTCCCGATTTGACTCTTTTCACTCTAGATACCATATATTACAAGAGATTTTCTTCAAAATTGGCAAAACATCTTATATTTCAGCTAGAAACGCCTGTGGTAAAAATGTGGTAGATCGGTTCAGATTTATATATAGCTCCCATACAAATTTCGTTCCCGATTTAACTTTTTCCTCCCCAGAAACCACGAATTTTCACTGAATTTCTTCAAAGTGAGCATAACTCCTTATATTTGAACTAAAGGGTGATTTTTTAAGAGCTTGATAACTTTTTTTTTTAAAAAAACGCATAAAATTTGCAAAATCTCATCGGTTCTTTATTTGAAACGTTAGATTGGTCCATGACATTTACTTTTTGAAGATAATTTCATTTAAATGTTGACCGCGGCTGCGTCTTAGGTGGTCCATCCGCTTAGTCCAATTTTGGCATTTCCACGTTTTTGAGTAACAGTGACCCAATTGGTGCGAACGGCGACGAATCGAAAATTGGTGGTCATCATTAACACTGGCCGATACAGCTGCGATATTTTCTTCAGTTCGCACTCTACGTAAGCGTGTTGGTGGTTTAATGTCCAACAATGTAAATTTGGTGCGAAATTTAGTCACAATAGCCCGAATAGCCGCTTCAGTGGGTCGATTAAACTGACCATAAAATGGAAGCGCGCAATGAACTTTCTTAACAGAGCACGCATTTTGATAATAAAATTCAATAATTTGCAAGCGTTGTTCGTTTGTAAGACGATTCATGATGAAATGTCAAAGCATACTGAGCATCTTTCTCTTTGACACCATGTCTGAAATCCCACGTGATCTGTCAAATACTAATGCATGAAAATCCTAACCTCAAAAAAATCACTCTTTAGAAGAACTTATTGTGAAAGTTAGTCCAATTTGTCCATGTTTGGAAATATTCTTATTGATTTGACAAATCGAGCCAGGTCATATTAGCCTATGATTAGGAAACATACAAAAATTCTTCCCGTTTTCACTTTTTACCGAATTGAATTGTATTCGGTTGGAAAGTGGAGTGTTTCATAGAGTCGGCCCCGCCCGACTTTAGCCTTTCCTTACTTGTTAATATTTTATGTTAGCACGAATTGCTGCTTCGTACGAAGTACACAAAACACAACTTTGACAGTCGTAAAATAAACAATAGCGCCATCTGCATGTGGATGTCATACGCGCATCAGGTGATGTCGATCATATGGTCGATCGTCAACACACCTCTTTGAAAAAAAATTATTTTTTTCACTATAAAATTAGTCATAATTAGTAAAAAAAAAATCTATTTTTTTTTTCAAAAATACGTATTTTTGTGAGAAGACTTTCAAAACAATCGCGGTTATCGAGGTCAAAAACTGTACCATTTGACATGGAATGACTTATGTACATTAGGCTGGGTCGCCGTCCATACATATGGAAAATCAAGTTTCAGTCACCCCAAAATATATTTCCAGTCACGAAAATATAGTTTGGATTGTTTAATGATAATTTGCAAAAATTGTTTAGTACCTAGATCTGGCCATCTGTGAGCTAAACGCTCCTGAAAATAGCCCTAAAAATAATGTTTTTCCGGTGTATTTTTTGTGTTACATTTTTTCTGAAATAATAGACCCTCGAAAACACTTTAAATGAAAATTTTGTTTCTTGTCTTAGAGTAACTTATTGGTCGAATTATTGGACGCGTATAGTAATTTTTTGTGGATTTTCACTGTGACTACTGAAAACTTTTTCGACGTTGGTGGTATTTTATAAAAAATAAATAGCTGCAGTCAATACCTTTCTAATGATGCCTAAATGATTAAAATCGAAATGAAATTGACGCCGCAGCGCTCATTTTTGTAAAAACCTTTTGAACATTTTGGCTGTGAAACCCATCTCCTGCATTAAATTATTTCACAAAAATGTAGTCAGTGGCGTCATTTTTCGTCCGTTATTCATCATTTAGGCATCATTCGAAAGGTATTGATTCCTCCTATTTATTTTTCATTACACCTTTTACAAAATGTTTCCAAGAAATATGGGTTTTTAGCTGTCACCTTGAAAACCCGCAAAAAATCAAAATAAACACCCAATAATTCTACCAGTGAGTTATTCTAAGACAAGAATAAAAAATTCTATTTAAAGTGCTTCCAAGGGTCTATTAACTCAAAAAAAAAAATTCGGCAAAATACAAAAAATTACACTGGAAAAACATGATTTTTAGAGGTGTTTTCAGACTTTGACAGAAGTTACCTTTTTTGGCCAAGGACGATTGGTATTGAATTTGGAGAAAATCGTTTCAGATTTAGATATAGCCCCCATACAAATATCCCTATAATTTACACTATCAATGCTCTAGAATACATATTTTACATGGAATCATGACCAAATTTTCAGGATCGTGTTATATTTGAACTAGAAATAGCTCAAGGGAAAGTGGACCACATAGGTCCATGTTTTGATATAGCCCCCATACAAATGGGCCCCAGTTTACACTATTATCGCTCTAGAACCCACATCTTACATTGGATCTTGATAAAATTTTGCATATCATGTTATATTTCAATAAAGAAAGTGATCTATAAAGGTACACTTTTTAATGTAGCGCCCTTACAAATGGGCCCCCATTTTGATTATTACCTCTCTAAGGCCAATATTTTACATAGGAAGTTTTTCAATTTTTGCAAATTATATTATATTTCAACTATGAAAGTCAAATATATGGGACCATATTTTGGTATAACCCCTATACAAATTTTGCCCCCATTATACTCTATTACATCTCTAGAACCCAGATCGTGCATTGGATCTCGATACAATTTTGCATATGATGTGATATTTCAACTAAGAACACCTACTTTGAAAGTGATCTATATGAAACCACTTTTTAATGTAGCGCCCGTAAAAATGGCCCATTTTAATTTTTACCCCTCAAGGACGCAAATTTTACATCGGATTTTTTTTGAAAGTCAAATGGGGCCCCATTCTACTCTATTACAACTCTAGAAACTACGTCTTACATCGGATCATGATATATTCCAACTAGGAATACCTCCCGTGAATAAGAAATATATAGACCCATGTTTTGGACCAGTCCCCAAGTGTATAATTTATATGATATACATAAAATTGCTCCCATGAAACACATGGGTTTAGTAATAAAAGCGAGGTATATACGCAGGGAGTGATGTAGGGTATTATATAGTCGGCCCCGCCCGACTTTAGCCTTTCCTTACTTGTTAGATTTAGTGATGTTATTTCATACTTACTAGCGAGATTACTCGATGCTCTCTAAATAAGTAGTAGTGAGATTGATTAATGAAACTTTTCCTTTTCTAATGACTTCACTGATCACTTTTTCCTATAATAGATTTTGAATAAAGAATTTATAAAAATTATCAATATATATGGGACATTCCACGACAAATCCGACAGATTGAAAAAATTCGCACTTGTAGACAGAATCAAATGAAACTTTGCACAACGAAGTTTTTCGGCACAAGGACGAACGCTATTTAATTTGAAGAAAATCGGTTCAGATTTAGATATAGCCCCCATACGAATTTCACTCCCGATTTGACACTTTTCACTCTAGAAACCACATATTTTGACTGATCTTCTTCAAATTTGGCGAAATAACTTATATTTCAACTAGAAACACCCATGGTGAAATGGGTCAGATCGGTTCAGATGTATATATCGCTTCCATACAAATTTCGCTTCCGATTTGACTTTTTCTGCTCTAGAAACCACATATTTTAACAGATCTTTTTCATATTTGGCAAAATATCTTATGTTTCCACTAGAAACACCCATGGTGAAAATAGGTCTGATTGGTTCAGATTTATATATAGCTCCCATACAAATTTCCCTCCTGGATTGATTTTTTCCAACCCAGAAACCACTTATTTTCAGAGAATTTCTTCAAATTGAGCATAACACGTTATACTTGAACTAGAAGAACATATTGTGTAAGTGGGTCACAATCCATGGCCCGATACAAATATTCTTATCGATTTGACAAATTGGGTCAGGCCATATCAGCCTATGATTAGGAAATATACAAAAAATCTTCCCGTTTTCAATTTTCTAACGAATTGAATTGTATTCGGATAGAAGGTGGAGTGTATCATATAGTGGGCCCCGCCCGACTTTAGCCTTTAGTAGTTTATCGTACCTAACGTAACATCTTAAATCAATCGGTCGCGTACATATTTCCTATGAAAATCCTGCCAGAAAATGAACCCATACAGCGAAAGGAATAAGGAACGGTAGAGGTGTCGAGCGGGGGGGCGAAAGAAAACCCATTAAATACATATAAAGCTCATAAATTCATAACTGCAAATGTTGGCTTAAATTCAATTAAGTCTTGTGTCGGATTGAGGTTGCCTACCCGACTGCCTGCCTGCCTACTGCACATCTTCCCCTTCCAACCATGGACATGGACTCGATAGTCACCTCGGACGTGGATTTAATACTGAGTTTGTTTTAGTTTTGTTCGTTTCCAACACCACCACACCACGTTCTCGCATCTTTGCCACTTCCGGTTGCACTTGTTGGTGTTGTTGGATGGCGACGAAGGAGGCAACGCGTGCTGGTTGGTCGACAAGGACCCCCACAGCAAGACAAGGCAAGGCACGGCATCCTACTGCTTTATCAACTACGAAAACAAATGTATGGCCTTTACTTCCGTTTGCCCAGTTTTGCCAGTTAATTTGTTGCAGGCGGACGGAGAGGGTTAATATCGTCGAACGCATGTATTTCTGCAACGAATGGTTACACGGTGGCACAGTGCTTCGTCGTCGTTCGCATATAAGAAGTGATTAAAAATAGAAAATACTGACATTGACAAATACAAGTTTCTGAATAAGTTTTTGTACGCATTTCGTATCCGGTGTGGGGATAACTCATCAGTTGACTTTGTACTCTATACACCAAGTCCACTGATGACTTATCCTTGTTTGTCCTCTTCATTATAAACGTGGAAGACCAGTGGTAGTGAAATTGGACTTGTGCCAAATGTGTGCTCTTAAGACACATTCCTCTTCCCTGCCACCACCACAAATTGAATCAAAGAACAAATTCTCATTTCCTCTGGTTACTTTGTTAACACTTCCGGACTGCATCCATCCATCCTGACAAATGCATCTACAAATTTCATTTGTCTTGCTGAGATGCGTCGCAGGCACTGTGCTCATCCTGCTCTCCTCTGCTCTGCATTAAGGTAGCTTGCCATGCATCATGATGCGATTTTGTATTTAAGGCTGCCTGCCTCCAGCCCGAAACGTTTTTATTGGCAGCCATTTGATTTAACATTTTCAAGGGGCGGCTGGGCTGGCTGCTGCAAATGTAAAAGGCTCCCATGAAGACCATTTAAAGTGAAAACTTTTTGCTTTGGGCAAAATTTATTGCATTAAATCAGGAGGCAGGAGGTGCGATGGGTGGGTGGCTGGCTGGCTGGGTGTTTACGATGTAAGCATGTCCATATTTTAGTGGTCCATGAATTTTTTGTGTTCGTATGTTCATGTCGTCCTCTGTGTCATATGCTTGCTCTCGCTTTCGCTCTCGCCCTGAGTCCTTAAGTACTTTTAAGTTATTTTCATAGGCTGCCATAAAATGAAATAAAAAATAGCAACAACATCGACATCATCATCACCATCGCCATCATCTTCTGTATTCAGGAGTAGCAACAAATATCACTGAGAACTGTTGTTGTTGTTAGGCGACTGTAATGGCAACATATGACAACAGGTCGCCATTATTAAATTATATTAAAACGGCTACATGAGGTTCTATATAACCTAGTTATAAGTTCAAGGTACGCAGACGATACGCGTAAGATGTGATATGATATGGTACGATATGATACGACGTATTTAAAAAAAATCCCTAATATTCAGTTTTGTGGAAATTGGAAAAAGTACAAAATTAACCCTAAAATTTATTTAAAATTTTTCTGGAATTTATGTTGGGTTTTGAGATTTGGTGTATTCAGAGACTCATAGTAGAATTTTATGGCAAATATTTTTGCAGAACATTTTGACCCGTTAAACCGCTGTTTTTGGGGTGCTTTTTGCCCTTTTGCACAAAAGGGACCGACAAGACCACTATATTGAGGATCTAGAAGGTTAACATGTTTCGCAATAACGTTCTTCGCAGTGTTTTAAGTAATATTGCCGAATACGTCCTACACTTAAAATGTAACGATCGCCAGGTTTCCCAAGCCGATTCAGCATAAGAATGTGCAAAGGGGGAAATAGTCACCCACCTCTAAAATTACCACCGAACGTAAACGCTGATACCCATATCCGTTGCCAGAACCATGCTATTTTCGAAAAAGTTTCAATTTTGTTCCACAGCGAAATTTATTCTAAAACAATAATAACAAGTAAAAAAGGCGTTAAGTTCGGCCGGGCCGAACATTATATACCCTCCACCATGGATTGCATTCCACAGAGGCTTTCGAGTTTCGTAGAAGTGCAGTAATATTACAGGAAAATATTTGTTTTTAATATAGGCAAACCCAAACAAATACAAATACAAGTATTGACAAAATAATTTTATAAATAAATATAATATTTTTATTACTTCAAACCACGCTTATAAGGCAAGGCTGCCAATACGTTTATATGTCGAAATAATACTTCAAGTCAATTCAAAAAGTAAATATTCTTACAAATATTTATATTTTCAAAAATGCTTAAATACCACAAATATTGGTAGACAGTGGGTGCTACAGTTTCTTGTATTTCCATTCTATTTTAATTACAAAGTACAAATTTTGACAATCCATTATCTCACGTACATAGTGCAAAATAGCCTAACTTCATGATTTAACCACTTTTGCCGTAAAAGTAAAAAGTGCGAATTTGGAAAAATCTTTTTATTCCGCGTGTCTATGCAGTCAGAGGAATGTATACACCAAATTCCATGATTATAGCTGCAGTCATTTGGTTGGTACCTTTTTTATCCCATTTTTTTCAATTTTACCCCCCTATGAGTACGACTTTCTAAAATCTCTTTATTTTACGTGTCTACGCAATTGAAGCAATGTACACACCTAATTTCACCATTCTAGCTGTAGCCGTTTAGTTTGTACTATTTTTATCCCTCTGTACCCATTATATCTCTTGAAAGTATGAATTTGAAAAAAAAACTTATTTTTCGTGTCTACGCAGTCAGAGGAATGTATACTCCGAATTTCGCGACTCTAGCTGTTGTCATTTGGTTGGTACCATTTTTATCCCTCTATTCCCCTACACCCCTTAAAAGTACGAATTTGGAAAAAAATACATTTATATTATGTATCTACTCAATTAAATGAATGTACACACCAAATTTCGTGTTTCTAGCTGTTATCGTTTAATATGTACCATTTGTATCCCTTTTTTGACCCATTTCGTCCCCTACGAATAAAAATCACTTTATGGTGCGATTTTATGCTATAAGGGGAATGTTCATTCAAAATATCAAGTAAATACGAGCAGACATATACAAAAAGTAGGCTGAAATTCTGTAAATATTAGAGGTATTTTCAATCCTTATGAGGGGAAAATTTTCCCCTCTGGCCGATTTCGCCCACTTTCAATCCCAACCTATCTGCAACCATAAGACACATTTAGGGAAAATTTGAAGCTCCTAGCTCATTTCGTTCGGAAGCTAGCGTGCTTTCAACAGACAGACGGACATGGCTATATCGTCTTAGAATTTTACCACGACCCAGAATATGTATACTTTATGGGGACTCCCATGAATATTTTAAGGTGTTACAAACGGAATGACAAAGTGAATATACCCCCATCCTGGAGGTGGAGGGTATAAAAACAAGTAAGGTAAGGCTAAATTCGGGCCGACTATATGATACCCTTCACTATCTACGCCATTCAATTCAATTTGGTGAGGATTTTGGAAAAAGTGACATTTGCATGAAACCTATATATAAATCTGAAATAAATCCGACTTTACCCATTTTCACTATATATGTTTCTATTTGTAATATAAGGTATTGTGTCAAATTTGAGCAAAATCACTTAATTTATGTAGTTCTTAGAGTAGAAAAAGTCAAATGGAGGGTGATATTTACATGGGAGCTACTTATAAATCTAAACCGATTTGACTCATATTCACCAGAGATGTTTCTAGTTCAAAAATAAGGTGTTGTGGCAAATTTGAAGAAAATCTGTCAAAATATATGGTTTCGGAAGCGGAAAACGTCAAATCGGGAGCGCGAAATATATGTAGGGGCCATATATAAATCTGAATCGATCTGACCCACTTTCACAGATAGATGTTTCTAGTTGAAATATAATGTATTGTCAAATTTGATCTAAATCGGTAGAATTATGTGTTTTGTGGTTTTCTAGTCTAGAAAAAGTCAAATTGGGGAGCGAAATAAAATCTGAACCGATCTCACCAACTTCCAGCGCACACATGATTTTAGTTGTACACAAGGTGGTGAGCAAAATTTAAACAAAGTCGGTTAAAATATGTGGTTTCTACAACAGAAACAGTCAAATCAGGAGCGATATTTATATGTAGCTATATAAATATAAATCTGAACCGATCGGCCCACTTGCCAAATTGGAAGAAAATCGAGGGGATATCTAGAGAAGAAAAAGTAAAGCCGGGATAGTCATTTGTATGAGAGCTATATATAAATCTGAACCGATTTGACTCATTTTCAGCACAGATGTTTCTAGTTTAAATATATGGTGTTGTGATAAAACGTAAAAAGTCAAATCGGGCCCGAAATCTGGACCGATCTGGCCCATCTTCACAATATGTGGTTTCTAGAGCGAAAAAAGTCAAATCGGGAGCAACATTTGTGCGGGGGATATATCTAAGATTATTTAAAATACTTTCAAATTTTCTATTATTTTTATAAATGTTCAAATTTATTTAAAAAAGATATTCAAATTTATTTTTTGAAAAAAAAAAACTTTTTTAATTTTATATTGTTTTCTTTTTTTAAATTTATTTTTATTGCTTATATTGTTCAATTTTTATTTATTTTTATGGGAAAAATATTCATATTTATTCTTTGCAAAAAAATATTTTTTGAAAAAAAAAAAAATATAGAAAATTCAAATTTATTTTTTTGAAAATAAAAAACATACAACATAACAGACCAACAATACATACAAACAACAACAATACACACGAGGTACAGTGAAGACGGGACATGCCGTACAACAACAACCTTTGCATTGTTGCGAGCGATGCGAGCACATGCATAACATTGAATTGGCAAAGTGAGATTTTTAGTGTGTCGACTTAGTTCGGTGGAATATTTTGTTTATCAGCGCTTCTCATTTGTGGTATGTGACCGCTGGTACTAATATGAACCCTGATTTAAGTCAAAGACATACATTCGTTGCGAAAGTTCTGACGAGATGGGGTAGCGTCCATCGAAACTGCGCAGTCAACTTTTAGCTGCAACAATAAAGGTCTCACTTTGCCTTTTTGCTAATTTTGGGTTCTGCTGAAGACTTCAGCACAACCTTTGGTCTTAAACCAAAATAAATGACAACACAAACATCTTTTTAAAATTTCTCTTGTAAAAAGCTTCAATTTTGCTGTATATTGCTCCACTTAAGAACAATTTGGGAATTTCGAACATTTTCCTGGGCCCAGAACAAATATTTCTTAAAATTAAATCCACGAAATGTTCATATCTTTTATTTTGGGATGACAGACAACCATATATCGATTATTTCCCGTCGCTATATTTGATCTAGAATTTTCAATAAATTGTGTATGGCGACAACAGGTAGAAGCAGAACTTGTTTTAATATTTTGCAAGGTTAGGGATGCCTGCTATTCGGTAAATATGATGGAACTCTGGAATATCATGATATCATCTACTTACAAATCACGGAAATTTTAAATTGGTATCAAATTAACAAAATAACTAACAAAAGTTATATACTAAAGAACGACTATATAGTTTTTTTTTAAAAATTATTTATATTTTTATTGTTAACACCTAGTAACATAAATCAAAAAGTCTTTCAAATATGATAAGAAACTAAATTTTGACATTGAATTTGAATTTGACAATTTTTATTTTTTTCTTGAATATTTATTTTTTTAATACAGAAATATTTGAAGTTCCGTGCCATAACTCTTGCATACATTTCTCTCAAAAAAAGGAGTTTAATCGACAAATATTATATATTTGTTGTGGTTTTCTGTAAAAATGTACGCTGGTAGGGGCCAAAAGACACTTTGTATCTTCTTTGTCTTTACCCATGATCAGCTCTTCAATAATCGGCCTTTGAGAACTCTGTAATTTACATTTGAAAAGGCAAATGGTCTAATACACCCTGCCTAACATATCCTCTTGCATATAACGTAGTACGGCGAATGAGTAACATAAATTTTGCATTGCTCATACTACCCCATAGACGTATGAATTAATATTACTTATATCACCCATTATATTCTTCATAATGATTATAAAATAAATGTTGAGCCTCAAATGGATATTTTTTGTTTTATTAATTCGCTCAATACGAATATGAACTCTTTTAATATTTTTATGATATTCCCAGATTTTTTTTCATTTTGAGATTTTATAAATAATTTTTTTTTTCGCTTAAGCGACACGCGAAAAGGGGTTGCTGCCTCTTCATTCCATACGCGAAACCATGACTTCTACTTACCGTAGTCAGTAGTACTACAAAGGTAAACTACAATGTTCTCCCTCACACCAAGAATCAAATTTAATTATATATGTATATTACGTTACCATTAAATTCACTGCAACAACGAATTCGAGTTAACAAAAGCACTTTAAGGTAAATTAGTTTATGTCTCTCCCCCACTCCTTCGCACTCCGCATGCCATCCTCAGCACCAATTAATAAAGCATTTATTCTGCCCCAGCCCCCCTTGGTATACAAAGAGGACCAAAGAGTGGGGGAGGGGAGAGAGAGTAGAACTTAAGTGAATGAGAAATCCATTAGCAGCAAATAGGCGAGACATGCAACAAAAGCCAAGCCACGTAAACAATATTCACATTATACGATGGAAATTACAATAATGTTACATGAAAATGCCGGGGAGCAGGAATGGTGGGAAATATGTATGACAAGACCACAACACAGCGACGAGAGAGATCATCCAACAGAAAATAATAACATGGTGTAGAACAAAAAAAAAAAATGAAACAGATGTGAAGCATAGTTGCAGTGGAAGAAAAAGAGATATGTGAATGGGAGCTATTGATACATGTGTGTTGAAGGACAATAGGTCCTGTGCGCGGAATAGACTTAAAGACCTATGATGTGAGAATGTTCGACACAACACTTAAATTATTTTTGTGTCAAATCTTACTCTTTTATTATTACGTTTCAAAATAAAATATTTAATTTGATCGTTGGAAATTGTTTTTGTTACAATAATACAAAAATTAAAACGATACACCACTGCCCACTCTAATAAATATATAATTATAAACGATTGCTTTTCAACAATTAAATTTTTCGATTTTTTTTCATTTCATTGCAGGTATGTGTACTGATTTCTTCTCAAAAAATCCCATTCAGGTAAAGTCAATGAACATAAAAAATTGTCCTCATACACACAAATAAACATCATTATGTCTTCCGTAGAATTGGTTTGCTTTTAATTGAATTATTATGGAGAAAAAGAAAGAATGTCTATAAATTCTGAAAATAGAGACTAATCAAAACACTCAGTTTTCAATTTTCTGACTTGACATTTTCGAAGGTTGTAATTATTCAATAATTTATTGTAATTTTGCTGCAAGTCCTAGAAACGCGATATTGGTACCAAATGAAAGGGGGAAGAGATACAAAAAGTCAAAAGAAGGTCTCTGCATGTAATCCTTAATTATCCTTCGAGACATACAGAATGTCACTTCCATAAATATCTATATATATAAAAGAGTTGCGTTACTGACTGACTGACTTATCATTGACCAGCCCCCAAACCAAACGGCTGAAGCCAGGGTCATGAAATTTTCAGGGTAGTTCCCTAATATGACGTACGAAATTCGTACTCTTAGGGGGTAAAATGGCCCAAAAAATTGAAATTCGGTGTGTTCCTTGCACTGATCATGAAGCCGAGCTACAAATAGGGATTTTTCGAAATTTGTACTTTTAAGGGGCGAGCGGGACAAAAAGGGATGAAAATGGTACCAACTAAAGTATTACAGCTAGAAACGTGAAATTTGGTATGTAAGTTCCTCTGACCATATAGAAACAAAGTAAAATTAGATTTTTTCGAAATTTGTATTTTTAGGGGGCGAGCGGGACAAAAAGGGATAAAAATTGTACCAACTAATGTATTACAACTAGAATCGTGAAATTTTGTATGTAAATTCCTCTGACCATATAGAAACGAAGTAAAAGTGAATTTTTCGAAATTTGTACTTTTAAGGGGCGAGCGAGACAAAAAGGGATAAAAATGGGACCAACTAAAGTATTGCAGATAGAATCGTGAAATGTCGTATGTAAATTCCTCTGACCATATAGAAGCGCAGTAAAATTCGATTTTTCGAAATTTGTACTTTTAGGGGGTGCGCGGGAAGAAAGGGATAAAAGTTGTACCAATTTAAGTATTGCAGCTATAGTCGTGAAATTTGGTATGTAAATTCCTCTGGCAACGTAGAAGTGCAAAAATCTAAATAAATTTTTCGAAATTTGTACTTGTTATGGGTGTGCGGAACAAAAAGGGATACAAATTGTATCCCTTTTTGGGTAAAATCCCTAGGGGGTAAAATGGCCCAAAAAATTGAAATTCGGTGTGTTCCTTGCACTGATCATGAAGCCGAGCTACAAATAGGGATTTTTCGAAATTTGTACTTTTAGAAGTGCAAAAATCTAAATAAATTTTTCGAAATTTGTACTTGTTATGGGTGTGCGGAACAAAAAGGGATACAAATTGTACCAACTATATTATTGTAGTTAGACTCGTGAAATCCGGCGTGTAGATTTCTCCGATCATGTAGGCGCGCAACATACATGGATTTTTCGAAATTTGTTCATTTAAGGAATGAGAGGGGCAAAAAGGGATAAAAATGGTACCAACTAAAGTATTACAGCTAGCATCGTGAAATTTGGTATATAAATTCCTCTGACCACATAGAAGCGCAGTAGTTTCGAAATTTGTACTTTTAAGGGGTGCGCGGGACGAAAAGGGATAAAAATGCTGTACAATGCTTTAATTACGTAAGCGCGGAACATAAATGGGTATTTCAAAATGTGTACTTAAAAGGGCGATACGGGACAACAAGGAATAAATGTGTTAGCAAATAAAGTGCATATTTTTAGAGGAAGCAAAAAAACATGTGTACTTTTTGGGAAAGAAGTGCAAAAAGTTATAAACTGGCTGGCTGAATCTAGAAACACGAGATCGAGGATATAAATGGTTGTAATTTTTTTCAAAACTTGGTAGAAAATTATAAAAATTATACCTACGAAGCAGATCAGCTAAAATAGTGCATATCGACTGTATATGAGTGCTATGTTTCCAATTTACTATTTTAGAAAATTAAATTAAATAAATACTATCCAAAAACAAAGACGGATAAAATTAACAAATAACTGACTTTTTCGCGTGCGAAGCAGCGAGTACTGCTAGTCGTGTATAAAATCCTTTGAATTCCATCCATTCTAACTTTTCGACCGCCTTTTTAATAAAACAGACAATAAATTTAAGTATTTTATTTTAAAAAAACCCTTTCTATATTATGCCATATATCTACACATATGCCTTATTAAATATTTTAATTAATATAACTATATATGACATTAGTTCAATCCATTGAATTCTTTCAATAATTTAGCAATGGTGAAGCGTTGCGGGGAACGCTACTATTAGATAAAAGGCAAATATCATTGTCATTCGGTTTCTTCCGAATGGGAACAATCTTCGAAGTAGAAGTTATTCAATTAGTTGTTAAAAATTGTGGTCAAATATTCAAATGGCTTCATAGGGAGCCTGCTAAAAAATGATCCCTCAACATACCCAATGTAGGTATCTTTAATATACAATGTACCACTAATGTCTTCGTACAACAGTTTGTAAAAACTTTATTTAAAGAAAACTGCAATGAGCAGGAAGTAAATTAAAAATCTTTTTTTTCAGTGTAGCAATACTAACTAATTCATTTTGGGCGTTCGTTTCAAAGTTATTAAGTAAAAACAGAAAGAAGGAAAAAAAACGGGGTTAAGTTCGGCCGGGCCGAACTTTATATACCCTCCACCATGGATTGCATTCCACAGAGGTTGTCGGTTTTCGTAGAAGTCCAGTAATATTACAGGAAAATATAAATTTTTTAATATAGTCAAACCAAAACAAATACAAATATTGAAAAAAATAATTGTATAAATAAATATATTATTTTAATTATTTCAAACCATTATTTATTTCAAAGCAAAAAATAAATATTCTTATATTTATATTTTCAAAAAGCTGAAATACCATAAATATTGGTAGATAGTGGTTGCTACACTTGGTACTATTTCCATTCTATTTTAGTTACAAAAATACAAATTTTGAAAATCCATTATATATAACCTCACTTCATGATTCAATCAATTTTTGCCGTAAAAGAAAAATTACGAATTTGCGAAAAAAAACTTTTAATTTTGCGTGTCTCTGCAGTCAGAGGAATGTATACACCGAATTCCATGATTCCAGCTGCGCCCATTTGGTTGGTACCATTTTTACCCCTTTGACGTTTCTACGCAATTAGAATTTCATCATTCTAGCTGTAGTCGTTTAGTTGGTACTATTTTTATCCCTCTGTACCATTGTTTCCCTTGAAAAATCCGTTTATTTTCCGTGTCTACACACTCAGAGGAATGTATACTCCGAATTTCATGACTCTAGCTGCGGTCATTTGATTGGTACTATTTTTATCCCCTTTTTTCTTTTTAACCCCAAAAAGTGCGAATTTCAAAAATGAATTTCATGACTCTAGCTGCGGTCATTTGATTGGTACTATTTTTATCCCCTTTTTCATTTTAACCCCAAAAAGTACGAATTTCGAAAAATCAGTTTATTTTCCGTGTCTACACACTCAGAGGAATGTATACTCCGAATTTCATGACCCTAGCTGCGGTCATTAGATTGGTACTATTTTTATCCCCTTTTTTCATTGTAACCCCAAAAAGTGCGAATTTAAAAAATCAGTTTATTTTCCGTGTCTACACACTCAGAGGAATGTATACTCCGAATTTCATGACTCTAGCTGCGGTCATTAGATTGGTACTATTTTTATCTCTTTTTTTCATTTTAACCCCATAAAGTATGAATTTTGAAAAATCCGTGTATTTTACTTATCTATGCAATCAGAGGAATGTATACATCGAATTTCATTATTCTAGGTACAGCCGTTTGGTTGGTACCATTTTTATCCCTCTATTCCCATTTTACCCCTTAAAAGTACGAATTTGGAAAAAAATAATTTTATACTCCTCTACTCAATTAGAGGAATGTGCACACCGAATTTCGTGTTTCTAGCTGTTGTCGTTTAATATGTACCATTTTTATCCATTTTTTTCCCCATTTCACCCCCTACAAATAAGAATCACTTTATGGTGCACGTTTTTGCTATAAGGGGAAAGTGCGTACCAAATATCAAGCAAATATAAACAGACATCTTCAAAAAACATGCTTAAATACGCTAAAATATTAGGGATTATTATGGGTATTTTTAGTCCTTGTGAGGGAAAAAAATTTCCCTTTGGGCCGATTTCGCCCCGTTTCAAGCCCAACCGATCTACGACTATAAGACGCATTTATGGAAAATTTGAGCGTTCTAGCTCCTTTCGTTTAGATACTAGCGTGCTTTCAACAGACGGACGGACGGACATGGCTAGATCGTCTTAGAATTTTATGACGATCAAGAATATATATACTTTATAGGGTCTCATGTCGATATTTCAAAGTGTTACAAACCGAATGAAAAATTAGTATACCCTTATTCCGGAAGGTGGAGGGTATAAAAACAGTAAGTCATTGTCCCATGTTTTTTTGCAAATGTTGAAATTCAATAACTTTTGTTCTAGTAAAAATTTTGAGTTCTGTAAAATGTTTCTCTCATATTTTAAGAGATTTTTTTCATTTTTTTACTTATTTGTTCATAATGCGCAGCAAAAAAATTTTATTTCGTGTTAAAAATATTTACCTCTTTCAGATTTTGAAATTAAAAAAAAACTAATTTCTTTTTTCGACATTGTCGAAATGTTCGTCCCATCTTTAAAGAGATTTTGCACTCGAATTATAAATTGAGGTTTCTTAGCTTTATTATGACGCCAAATAAAAAAATACCCTTCTTGACAAAAATATGACTTTGGGCTAACATAACTTTTTTTCTTTGGAAACCTTTGAATAAAATAAATATTTAGAAAAGTTGAAGAGTTTCCATTTTTTTCAGGGTAACTTTTGTCTGCACGAAATTGTACCTTGGAATATAGGCTACATTTAGGGTAAAGAGTCAGATTTTTTAGTTCCCAAAAGCGAATTAGTCATTATCAAAGGTTTCGAAATTGTAAAAATAAAAATTTGCATATGGGCGTGGCATTGACAATTTTTATTTAATTGTGGACTCAAATGAAATCGCTCCTAATGATTTCGATTAACGATATTAAAATAAGAAATATATGACAATTTTTGTTTCTATGTTACATGAGAGGTAGGCGTGTTTGCGGGAGGATTTAACCAAAAAAAACATTTTGAGTTAATTTAAGAGTCTGACGAATTTATCCTATATCCTAGTGCTTTTTTCAGACATTACGAAGACATTATTGGAGCACTGTACTTTGTACGTTCAGCTCCGCAGCTTGTATGAAAAATGGCATAAAATTAAAGTACATTTTCGGCTAGAATTTTTGTATTCTCTTTGTTTTATTTCAATTTAAAAAAACAAGCGTTAAAACTTGAGCCAGGACAATATCCCAGTTCAAATCAAATATTGATTACAGACCCAAAAAATGCAATCGAAAAAAACTAAAACAAATGAGCGTTGGCACGGCAAAAGTATTGCTGGGTAACTATACCTGCATATACACATACTTACATGTGCAACTCAATGAGATGCTTGTAAGATGGCATGTGTACTTTATTAGTTGGTGCGATTTTTTTAAACGCAAATTCGGCAAGTGAGTTGTGCTTCTCGTTCGTTTGTGAGAATCATCTCCTTATAGAGGCCGGGTTTGATGTTGAAAAGTCGCTGCGAAGCCACTTGAAAAGACTTTTGACATGGTCGAAATCATGATCGTGGTAGTCTGCAGCCAAGTAATAAATGTTACCATGCCATTTGTAAATAAATTTGCATTCTATTAAATATAGAAGCAAAATGGCCTTGAGCCAGGACAATATCCCAGTTCAATCAAATTTTGCGCAATTTCAGAAGTTGATTTAATTTTTTCATCAAACTCAACACAAATATGTACAGTGATTTTTGGAATTCTCTGCCTAGTTACAATTAAAGTTCCCTGTAAAATTTAAATTGATGTACTTATTAAAAATTCATTTTTTAATTTCCAAACAATTTTGGTTTTCAACACAGCAGAGCAAATATAATGATTCGGAGAAGAAGAAAAAACACTCTGAAATTTTCGCTAATTTAACCGGTTTGTTTCACTATTTCCCTCACCCACACAAAACCATTTCATGCGAAGTTTATTTGCCGTCGAATGCATGAGGAGCTTGTTTTCATTTCAGTTTGCTTCCTTTGAACACAACAATCGAAGCAATGTGTATTGCATACTTTTAGGAAACATTTGAACGTCTCACCCACCACCTCCATTAGCTGGCTGAATGACTGGCTGGATGGCAGCTGGATGGGGTCATGCTCTGCTGTGCTGCGCAAGCAGCTAAAACCACAGTTGAATAGTGAAATTCAATTAGTAAACCGTTGACTGTTGAAGTTCTCTGTTGTGGAGATCTGTTTCCTGTTCCGCTTTCGCCGATGCCGTAGCTGTGGGAGCTGTTTTGTATTGTTTTGCTGGAAACTATGGAAATGCTTATCATTGGAACACCACTCATATTCCTGGCAAAAATATGCCATTCATTATGTTGTGTGTACTGCTGCTCCATACTAATAGAATATTCCAACAGCACAGTATTTAGAGATTTGAAATAATTCCGAGCTGTGAAATTTTTGAAATGTAGACACTGAGAGAGGAGTGATTGTGAGAGTTTTGTAATGCACACATCGGAATGTCTAGAATATTCTGAAAGCAGGGTTAATCCTGGATCTCTCCTGATATCCCGATTTTCTGGATCAATTCGTTTACGGTTGGAAAGTGTTTTTTTATTTTATTTTCGAATTTGACTGAATGTAAAACATTCAAACATCAGCTTTTTCGATCAAGGAAATTTTAGCCCACTTTTTGGCGCTATCATAAATATTTTGAAATGTTTATCTGATATTATATTTAAAGCCTGATAGCATATCTGATTACATAACCACAATGAATAATATCAGAGAAATAATTGAAAATATAAAAGAAAAAAATATCTTGTCTCTATGTAATATTAATTAATATTAATATTCCGTATCGCATTTGGGATTTTTAATACAGGGTGGGTAGAATAGCATTAATTTTTATTTTTATTTTCAGGTTTATGTTTGATATTTGCAAAATGGTACGCTATACGCTCGAACAAAATTGGGAAATATTAAAAATTTACTTCAAAAATAATGAGTTTTTAACGCAAACTTTAACAATTTTCGAGAAAAGATCGGCCTTCAGTTGAGCCTTCATGAAGCTCATTTTCATCTCGGTGGCTATGCCAACAAGCAAATTTGACGTATATGCGGTTCAGAGAACACACACGTGACTATTAAAAAAACAATGCATCCACAACGAGTCAATGTTTGGTGTAGATTTTGGGCTGTACTGACAAATTGGGGTAATCGGATGGTACTGCCCAGCCAGTCGTGGTAGTCATATCAATGATATTGTGTTCCATTATTAAATGACAAATTGCAACCTTTCCAATAAAACCAGAAATTTGAAAAAATAATCAGTACTTTTTTATAGCCGATTCAAATGTAAAGTTTTAAGTGGCCCATTCTATGTTTATTTATTAATTTTTCTGAATGCCAGCTTTTTTGATCAAGAAAATTGTTGCCTGCTTGTACTGGCGCTGTCGTAAACATTTTAAAATATTTATCTGAGATTACATTTGCAACCAGATATCATATCTGACTGCATTTCCACAATAAAAAACCATTAGAGAAATAATTAAAAATGTAAAAGAAAAATAAAAAATATGAACTAGTCTCGAGATGATATTAATTAATTTTGATATTTCGTATCACATTTGGAATTTTTTATATACATGTTGTCTAATATACATCAATGATCCGCTGTAATAAGTGAAAAAGAGTGCTCGCAGAAATAATATCGAGTAGAGTATGTTTTCCATCCTTCTCATCCTGCTATTTCTACCTCAACAAAACTGTGGCACATAAATCTTTGGTCGCTCGGCCACACTGTGCGCTGCTGTGTGAGGGCTTGGCCATCGCCACCGCCGCCTGCCACTGTGGTGGCAGACAAGCTTTACGTTTCAATATCAATTTTAATTACTTTGAAATTGAATTTTTCCGCCATGACAAACTTATTTAAGCGGCGTTAAGGTTTCTCCTTCATTTTCTCATTCTGTGCGGTACAGTAGTGTGGCAAAAATATAGCACACTTTTCTATGGGAATTTGTCATATGAACTGCCACAGTGGAATATTTTCATACAAGCTGTGACAAAAATTAGAAGGGATCGAGGTAGGACCTTGAAATTTCGCATACATCCCTTATATCGACGAATTAGAACAAAGAAAGAGGTTTTGTTCAATCATCATATATTTCTTATTCCAAAAGTTTACATTAATACAAATTATTACCAGTGATTTCAATTGAGTTCACAGTTAAATGAAAATTGTCAGTGTCACGCCCAACGTCCATATGAGTCATTCCATGTCAAGCGGTACGGTTTTTGACCTCGATAGCTGCGATTGTTTTGAAAGTTTGTATAAGTATTCTTCTCATAAAAAAGTGTATACGTATTCTTGGAATAAAAAAAATATTTTTTTTTCACGATTATGACCAATTTAACAGCGAAAAAATATTATTTTTTCAAAAAGATGTGTTGATGTGATTTTAATGGGTTATACCTTGTTTTAAAGGTAATTTCAATTACTTTTAAAATATTGATGTAGCGTGTTACAGCAGGGTTAGATTTTTTAAAGTTTTTACAATTTAGTTCTTTTATTCTGATTTTCGAAATGATTACACCAATCAAATCAAAATCAACCAGAAACACAAGGTATAAATACAATGAAAATCCAAAAAAAATTTTTTTTTAATTTTTTTCTGATGAAAAAAAAAATACATTTTTCCAAAACCTATTTTTTCTTGGATTTTTCATTGTTTTTATATCTTGTGAAATGAAATGAAATAATTATAATTTTGATGATTTTTCATTGTAATTCTGTCTGATTTTGTAATATAAATCGAAAAAATCGTAAAATATCCAGAAGCCATCATTTCACCACTTTCAAACTCACACAGTCGCTTCAAAATAGATCTAAGCACACAACTTTGAAATTTTAAGCAAAATGGATTAGTGTAATCATTTCGAAAATCAAAATAAAATAATTAAAATTGCAAATGCTTTAAAAAATCTAACCCTGCTGTAACACGCTACATCAATGTTTTAAAAGTAATTCAAATTACCTTTAAAACAAGGTATAACACATTAAAATCGGTATAGTATTTCAGGACTTACAGGCGATTGGAAGAATGCACCTTTTTGAAAAAGTAGTATTTTTTCACTGTTAAATTGGTCATAACACGTGGAAAAAATTTTCAATTTTTTTTTCCAAAAATACGTATACAATATTTTTATGTGAAGAATACATATACAAACTTTCAAAACAATCGCAGCTGTCGAGGTCAAAAACCGTACCGCTTGACATGGAATGACTCATATGTGTTTTTGAATTTTTTACAATTTTTCTCAGGAAAAAACTTATTGTATAATATTGTATATTAATCGATGGACGCCAGCTCTTATAACTTAATAAATAACTAAGGCTTAAAAAGTGTCCTGACAAGCACTTTTCCTACGAAAAAGTGCCTTGACGAGCACTTTTCCTATGAAAAAGTGCCTTGACGAGCATTTTTCCTATGAAAAAGTGCCTTGACGAACACTTTTCCTATGAAAGAGTGTCCTGACAAGCACTTTTCCTATGAAAAAGTGTCCTGACAAGCACTTTTCCTATGAAAAAGTGTCCTGACAAGCACTTTTCCTATGAAAAAGTGTCCTGACAAGCACTTTTCCTATGAAAAAGTGTCCTGACAAGCACTTTTCCTATGAAAAAGTGTCCTGACAAGCACTTTTCCTATGAAAAAGTGTCCTGACAAGCACTTTTCCTATGAAAAAGTGTCCTGACAAGCACTTTTCCTATGAAAAAGTGTCCTGACAAGCATTTTTCTATGAAAAAGTGTACTGACATGCACCTTTCCTATGAAAAAGTGTCCTGACATGCACTTTTCCTATGAAAAAGTGTCCTGACGAGCACTTTTCCTATGAAAAAGTGTCCTGACGAGCAGTTTTCCTATGAAAAAGTGTCCTGACGAGCACTTTTCCTATGAAAAAGTGTCCTGACGAGCACTTTTCCTATGAAAAAGTGTCCTGACGAGCACTTTTCCTATGAAAAAGTGTCCTGACGAGCACTTTTCCTATGAAAAAGTGTCCTGACGAGCACTTTTCCTATGAAAAAGTGTCCTGACGAGCACTTTTCCTATGAAAAAGTGTCCTGACGAGAACTTTTCCTATGAAAAAGTGTCCTGGCAAGCACTTTTCCTATGAAAAAGTGTAATGACAAGCACTTTCCCTATGAAAAAGTGTCCTGACAAGCACTTTTCCTATGAAAAAGTGTCCTGACAAGCACTTTTCCTATGAAAAAGTATCCTGACAAGCACTTTTCCTATGAAAAAGTGTCCTGACAAGCACTTTTCCTATGAAAAAGTGTCCTGACAAGCACTTTTCCTATGAAAAAGTGTCCTGACAAGCACTTTTCCTATGAAAAAGTGTCCTGACAAGCACTTTTCCTATGAAAAAGTGTCCTGACAAGCACTTTTCCTATGAAAAAGTGCCTTGACGAGCACTCAGCTCAACATTTGCAAAATCACATGATAATGACTTACCGTCTTCTGTTAATTAATAAATCATTCCAAATATTCTGACAAATCATTCCTATAAATTTATTAACAGATTGCAACATGTGCAATTCATAATGCATACTTTTAGGGTTACAAGAAATTTACTATTGGTTAGGGTTATAAATTTGTCCATATTACACTTGAACTGGATGCTATACTAAAGGCGAGTTACTTGGCGCTTTTAATTATTCATTTCCTCAACCGGTTGTCCCTAAAAATGGCTACGAAGTTCTAAAGGATGCAACTTTTCAAAAAATATTTTAAATACTTATTCGCACCTTATGATACCGGTATAAGTGTCAAATTAAAGTGGAGAATGTTAGCTAAAAATTACTTAAAATTGCATACTTTTATCTGTATTACTTTAGCATGGAAAATAGTCATATATTTCTTATTTTAATATATACCTAAAAAAACAAATCATTGCCAGTAATTTCAAATGAGTCCACAATTGTCAGTGGCACGCCTTTAGTAATTGACTGAGCTATTGGAGTTGTTATTAATACACAATTTTAGCAAAAATACAAGTTTTGGTCATTCCAGTTAACATCTCTCATTACTTTACGTATCGAATTCCAATAACTTTCATCAAAACAAATAAATATGGTATAAAAATCATATTAACCATTTTGTAACACATTTTTCCCATTTTGGGTATTCGGGTATTTTGAAAAAAGGAAAATCTACTAATTTTTTCATCGTTTTTATCATTTTGTAACTTTGTATTTTTTACAATTTCGCAATCTCAGGAAGATACTCCTTGTATCTTTTAATCCATGGACGCCAGCTTCTATAACTTTATAAATAACTAAAGCTTAATATATCAGCTCAACATTTGTAAAAAATCAGGAGATAATATCTTACCGTTTTTTTCTTAATTAATAAATCATTCCAAATATTCTGACAAATCATTCCTATAAATTTATCAACTGATTGGAACATGTGTGTTTTTCAATGCATACTTTTAGGGTTACAATAAATTTACAATTGGTTACCCAGCAAAAAAAGCACCCAAAGATGTGATAGAGATGTTCATCTTGTGAAAATTGGGATCTTCACCCATGAATTTAACATCAAGTTGTCATAGGAGGATGTCCTTTGTTTTGAAAGACTTCAAAAGGAACCACTTTTTCAATAGTTTCCATTTCTGTTTTAAAAAAATCCGCCGGGTAGAACAGCGTACCTTCTGGTTGCTACTACGGCACTCTAACCGTCTCAGCTATCCTCTGTTGTGAAACAGCTGAATAACTAAAGCAAACTGACAATAGGAAACTTAACAAAATATTTATTTAGTATGAATTGAGATATAACGCAAATTAATATTAAATTAAATTACCATTAAATAATACAGTGCAACACGAGAAATATATAACCATTTACGGACACCACTACGTGATAAAAGGCAAAAAGACGACCCGTGTCACCCAGTTTTGCCCAAATTCATGCATTTTTTTATGGGCCCCAAAGATTTGGGGCCTCGGTGTTATTTTTGCAAAAAGTGATCATTTTCTCAGGCTCATATCTTGCAATCCATTTGGTAATTTGATTTACTCTCTGAGACAAAATTGTAAAATATACAAAAATTGTGAACACATAAAAATCATCTTCAAGGTCAAAATCGAAAAAAAAAAATTAAAAAATATCAATTTTTTTAACCTTGTTTTCCCTGTTCAGGTCCATAGGTAGCAAACCATTCAGAATTCAAGGAAACAATCAACTACGAAAATGTGCCTAAGATCTCTATAAACAACTTTCTAGAACATATGAACTTCCTAGGAATGATTCTTAACACCGTTTAGGTAGAAAAAATATATCTTGCAGGACTGTTTCTGTTAATGGTCAGTCCGACAACAGTGCGTATGAGTGATATTATCCTTAATCTACAGCACGTATACGTTACCTGCACACACTCCAGCCTATAAGATTTGTTCGACTACAGTGCGTATGAGTGATATTATCCTTAATCAACAGCAAGACACCTTTCCACTGTGACCCATACTAAAAACTCGTTCCAACGAAACAATGCTTCCTAATTTGTAAAGCAGTTTTTCGAGCTATCTAATAAAAAATTTAATTTTTTTAAATATTTTGCGTCTACAAAGATGTCCATAACTTCTACGCATTTCTCGATATTTTATATTTCAATAAGTTTTTTTCTTGCCAAAAAAAAAAAAAGATTTTTTTCCCAAAAATGAAACAAAAATTTTCTCATTTTTTGAAGACTTAAAAAAGAAAATATCTGTTTCTCAATTGTTTGAAGATTTTTCCTACCACTGTTTCTACACGAAAGCGACATAAGCAACATTTGTAGTCATCATCATAAGTACCTTTTATTTGACATATTTAGGGCTGTGCTTGGACAAATATTTATATTTACCAATCAAGAAAATTTTTGCCTACTTTTGGCCTTTTAAAATATTTATCTGATATTATATTTGAAACCAGATATCATAGCTGGCTGCATTTCCACAATGAATAATATTAGAGAAATAATTGAAAATATAAAAGAATAAATAAAAAATATGAACTTGTCTCGAAATGATATTGATATTGGAATTTTAGTAAAAAAATAAATAAATATATCCATAATTTTTTTAATATTGTTTTGGAGCTTAGAAAACCAAAATGTTGTACGTTGTCCTCCAGAAAAATTTTTGTAGCTCAGCGTAAGAAATGACACTTGTTACAAAGTGTGCTATAAAAATGAGCTATACGTTGGATTTTTACGAGAGAGTGTGAGTGGACATAACATCGTCGAAACGTCGAGGTTTTGTTCTGGCACTGGTCTCTGCAATTGGCTTAATGTTCATGGTAATAGAAAATAAATGGCATTTAAAAGAACAACATTGGCGATATATATGTATGTACTCAACTGTAAGTAAGTACTTTTCTTGTTGTTGTATTGGATTTCTCCACATATATATGTGTACCTGCAAACATTTGCGTTTGACTGTTTGTTGTATTTCTTTAATTTATCGTTTAACCTCGAAAAATGCCAATACTTTACACGGACGCACACACAGCTAAAGGTTAGCAGAAGTCTAGCAGTGGTATTATTGTAATGGCTACCTGGGTGAAAACATTCGCACATCAGCTGGTCATGGCATTGAATTTCTTTCAAACACACTTATTTTCACAATCGTTTCCAAAGATTGCCAAGACATTTTAAAATTCAAACTCTCCTATTCACAGTAAATGTTATGCCTTAGTAATTATATGGTTTTACCAAGCATTTTCTGAAAATCATGCCGGCGAGATTTCAAATGAATTTTGACATTATGTTGCCGAACAATATGTAGCCATCATAATTAGCTTTAATTGAACTTATAAGAGTACAAATATTAAAGGTACGAATATTGGAATTTTATTTTTTTTTTAATTTTCCTTTCACATTTTTTGTGGTATTTTATGAATCACTATTCCTCAAAGTACAGAAAAAATAATTTTTTAGGTCTCGAAAACATATTTTCGGTTGCATATTTAATTCATTACAGAAGTTATGGCCCATTAAAAATGTCCATAGTAAAAATCGTTAATTTAACACAAACATTTACTGTTTGCATATATTTTTTTTAACAAAAACTGATTTTTATTTTGCAAAGATGTTTTTTTTTTCAGAAATGTTCTTTTTTAGGCAAAAATAAATAAAATTTGTATTATTTTAACATTTTTTTCAAAAATTGATTTTTTTGACAAAAATTGATTTTTTGACACAAATTGATTTTTTGGTCAACATTATTTTTTTAATTTTAATTTTTTGTTAGTGGTATGTATGGTTGACCTTTTGATGTGTCGCGTTTTCTTTTTTGTTCGGCTTGAGGTCAGTTTTTTTTTCAAATAATAAAACAAAAATTACTATTTTATTATTATTTTCTTGTTTTTTATTCTCGAGATAACTCCGTTGGTCATCTTCAGGGGGGGTCTAGTACAAAAAACACAAATTATTCAATTAAAAGTTACAAGCATTAACAATCAAAAAGTATCACAATATTTATATTTACATTTTTAGAAAAGTGTTTCACAGCAATTTTTTGATAAAAAATTACTTTAATCGCAAAAAATTATTTTGCATTGAACTGATTTTTTTGCAAAAATGTATTTATTTATTTTTTAATTTTTTTTTTTGGCAAAAATTATATATATTTTCTTGGAAAATTTGAGTTTATAATTAAAAAAAATATAAATAAAAATTTGGTGGCGTGCAAAATGGAATTTAAAAATCCATTAAACAAATTTTGTATTGTGCTGAACACACAAAAAATAAATATGTAGGTCTCGGACATTAGTTTTTTATTTTTAGTTATGACCCATTAAAAATGTCCATAGTAAAATTCGTTAATTTAACAACAATATTTGTCACTCAAATTTACAGTTTTCATATATATTTTTTTTTAAATTTATTTTTTTTTTAGGAAAAATTATTTTTTTTTTGGCAAAAATGTATTATTATCTTTTGGCAAAAATTTATTATTATTTTTTGACAAAAATTTATTATTATTTTTTGACAAAAATTTATTATTATTTTTTGACAAAAATTTATTATTATTTTTTGACAAAAATTTATTATTATTTTTTGACAAAAATTTATTATTATTTTTTGACAATTTTTTTTTTTGATTTGTTTTTTTTTTTTTGAAAAACATAATTTTTTTTTTGGAAAAAATATTATTTTTTTTTGACAAAAATGTATTATTATTTTTTGACAAAAATTTATTTTTTCTAAATATTGTTTTTTTTGGAAAAAACATTTTTTTGCAAAAAAAAAATATTATTTTTTAACTAAAAATTATTATTATTTTTTTGACAACAAATTATTTTTTCATGGATTGATTTTTTTTGGCATTTTTTCTAAACATTGATTTTTTTGTTTTTTTTTTCATTTGATTTTGAAAATTGATTTTTTACAAAAAAGTATTATTATATTTGGCAAATATTTAGTATTTATTTCTTGTCTTGCGTAGAGAGCACACAAAAAATAAATTTATAGGTCTTGGACACTAATATTTTGTTGCATCTCTCTGTGGTTTGAAGGAATTGTGGCCCATCAAAAATTCGTTAATTTAACAACAAATTTACTGTTTTCATATTTATTTTTTTCGCAAAAAAATTATTTTTTTATTAAAATTTATTTTTTTATGGAAAAATTGATTTTTTAAGCAAAAAAAGATTTTTTTTTAATTTTCAGAAATTCATTTTAGTGAATAAATATATATACATATATATAATTTTTCTGCGAAAATTGATGTCTTTGCAAACATTGTTTTTTCTTTTGCTAGCTACAATATATATTATTTTTTTTTGAGAAAATTTTTTTTTTTGGCAACAATTTAATATCATTTTTGACAAAAAATTATATTATCCCAAACAATGTTTTTGTTGACAAAAATGTATTTGTAATTTTATTATAATTTTTCTGAATTTGTATTCTAAAAAACTTTTTACTCACTAAACTCAAATCGATTCAAAACCTGCATTCTACACTTTTTGTCCTCAAATTCAGACCATTTAGGGCTTGATCGGATGATTCTATATAAAAATGGGCATAACAAATAAAAAACTACATTTTTGATAGGATCCAAAGATTTTTGTTATTTTTTTTAATATGTTTTTTTTTTTGCAAACGTTTATAAAAACTCATTGTGATTGTAATTCATTGACCAGGGGCTATGTTCGTTAAATTCTACTATTGTTTGAATCTTAGTGTAGGTTGTAGTAGGTAACAAAACATCGATATCCTCTTATAAACCATATTGCCCTGCCGTATGTGGTCATTTGTATTGTTTTTGGAATGCCAGTAGGAGCAGCAGGAGCACGAGTAGCTTTGTTTATATGTGTACATATGTATGTTTGTATGAGTCCAACCGAATTTTCCTGCCAACGGCAATTGCTCGATTGTTGTCCAGGTGTCTGATTAACGACATTTTGTTTATTTGCCGACGACATAGTTCAACGTTGTCGTTTTATTCAATATCCTGTTGTTGTGCAGTTGTGGACTTGTCTCCCCCTCCTAACTCTCTCTCACTCTGGCTATGAATGTGTCCTCCGGTGATGTCCTCTGGCTTGGATTTGCAGCATCTGTTTGCCATCCATGTTGTATTTGTTGGCCTCAGTTCGGTTGTTGGCTGGTTGGTTGTATTGTTTTGTGTGTGTGTGTGCGCTAGAAGGCCTAGTTGTAGAGTATTGTTTTTATGGCCGATAAATTATTGAATTATTTCGATTTATGTTTGCTCGTTCCCGAGCATCTGTGTGTGTGTCTCGGTGCGTTGTTGAAGTCTTCGACAATATCGAATTTGTTTTGAAATTCGCCCTGTTTACGACCTCGACGAAACATGTGTTGAATACAAATTATTCTTTGGCACACACACACACATATATAGCAGCGATATACTAGAGGAAGAACGACCTTTTTGGGTTTTTTCTCTGTCGTCTGATATAAATAGAAAATTTGTCTTTACAAATTATGCACGAAATTAAAAATACAAAAAAATCAAGTTCAGCAAATGTTACGCTGCCTTGATTGTTGTGTGCGAGGGTGTGTTTTTTCCTGCGGAATTTGTAAATCCTTATTTTAATTTAATTTGAAAAAAAAAATCATGATTTTTTGTTGCCTAAAAGTAAACATCACATGTTATTGATCTATTTATACTCCCAAATAGATGCTTTAAGGTTTTGATTTTTGTCATAAATTAGAATCAAAATATATTTAGCATATCTTCAGGGGAATTTTATGGGAATACGAACAAAATGTTAATGTATTTTAACTCAGAGCAAATATTCTCGAGTTTTTTATAGGGGCAGCAGAATACAAAAAAGCTTTTATTATCTTTTTTCAATTTTTTTATTAAAATTCAAATTTTCGTTCAAGATACCCTTAATATTTGTACTCTCATTTTGGAAATATAGGTCCGATGACACCCACTTATATGTTCAATTATTTATGATGGCTACACATGTTGAGAATACCTTTATATAGAAACAGTGTCTTAGGAACAGTCTAAAAAAAAATAGAAAGAAATGTGTTTTTTTTTTAATTCTTTTGGTCTAAAAAATCGGGAAAAAAAATATATTATTCTGCTATCATCTAACGCAGAAATCAATAACTATATGTACGAGATTTAAAAATAAATGTAGAATTTACTATTTAGTCTTTGAGAAAACAAATGAATATTTAAAAAATGTGATGTTTAAAGCTCAAAGGGGTAAAGGGGTTACAAATTATATAACATAATATATTTTATATAAAATATTTATATATTTTATAAATTTTATTTAAAATATTTTAAAGGGTATTTCACGCTATTTATAAAAAATAAATAATCATAATTATTTAAAAAATCTTATGCGTCTACAATAAGTGTCATAACCCAGCAAAAACTCTCATTACCAAGTAATGTGGGGAATAAGGCAAAACCAAAAACCTTCACTACTTATTTTTCGGATCGGTTTCTAATTATTTTTATAAAGGGATTGTAAAAAATAAGTACTTCCACGCACGCTTGAAAAAAGGTTTAGAAATAAGTACTTCCACACACGCTTACGAAAAGTTAATAAATAAGTACTTCTAAACGAGTTGTAAAATAAGTGGTGTCAGGACGATACAATATAAGTCATTATTGATAACTAGCCAAATATTGTATTATCAATAATGGGCTTAATAAGTGATGAAAACAACATTTTTATTAAACTATATATTTTGTATCGACTTGTTAACAATCCGAATACAGAATTTAGGGCTGTTTTTCTTTAAGCCTGGATAACAGCACTGCTATTCTCTGACTAACCACAAAAATGTAGAAAATTAATTTTTAAAATATGAAGTTCTATTAAATTTAACTTACCAATGACTACTTATTTAAACCATTATAAGGAAGTAATTATGTCATACTTCAAAATAATGCAAGGCGTAACGAGCTGTCATTACTAGGTAATGCTAAAAATAATGAGGTGTCATTACCAAGTTTTTGCTGGGAACTTTTACAATTATCCATTTTTTTGCAAATATGTCTTTTTCTTGCAAAAATTGTTTTTTTGAATTCATTGTTTTAAGTTTTTTTTTTTTAAATGTTTTTTTTAAACATTGTTTTTTTTTTGAAAAAAAAAAATATTTTTTTTTTTTTTTTTGCAAAAATTTATCATCATTTTTGACAAAAATTTATTTTTTCCAAAAATTATTTTCTTTTATTGATTTAATTTAATCAAATTGATAATTTTGCAAAAAATGATTATTTTTTTGTTGCAGAAATTGATATTTTTTTTAATTTTTTTGACAAACTGATTTTATTTTGGCAAAAATGGATTTTTTTAATTTTGTTATAATTTTTCTGAATTTTGATTCTAAATGTTCTACAAATACTAAGAGTGCCATAACTTCTATTATTACACAGTACGATATATAGATAATTATCCATATATTTTTTGCAAACGAACACTGTTTTCTGGACCAGACATTAAACATTAAATCAAAATACGTTTTTCCTTTTGTATGGGGTTTATTTTGGGTATTTTTTTCGTAATTTTTTTGGGGAAGAAACGAAGAAAACTATTACTTTGCGTATCTGGCTTTTGTCATACCATAGAGAAGAAAATCTGTAAGGCCCAGCCTAAGGTCGGCAACGTAGTATATCTTAGTGCGTTGGATTTGGGCATACCCCAGATGATATATTTGTGGACGATTTTTCATAATAAAAATTACTCAACTTTTTGGTGGCACAAAAAAAAAATCATAAAATATAGAAATAGAAGTAGGAAAAAACTATTTTGTTTTAAAGAAAATCTATGTCCTTCTTGTAGAAGAAGAAGTCTTGTCGTCTTCTCATATGACTGAATAGATTTAAGCAAAATCTTCGTAAAAATGACACACGATTTTTTCAAATTCCCTTACTTCATCATAAGAGTTATAACTTCTACATTTATTCATAGATTTTCTTCAAAATTGCCTTGTTTTTTCATTAAAATGTCATATATTTCAATGTAAAACAATGTATTCTTTTATAAATTTTGTAATGGGACTTTTCGCACTATTTAAACAAACATGAACAAATCAAAAATTTTTTTAAAAAATTCTTTTGCGTCTACAAAGAGTAATATAACTTCCACATTTCTTCACACTTTTGTTACATATAAACATTGTTTTTTGCGTTAGAAGGCAAAGAACAATGTTTTTTTAAAGATGGCAAATATACCATCTGGTTCCACTGACATAAATCTAAAAATAAAAATATAAATTAATATTATTCTACCTTTCAAAGTCAAAATAATCGGTAGTTCAAATTTAAAATTTTAAACGGCCTTCGTACATGTTTCAAATTCATATTTGTTTGATACTGAAAAAATCGAAAAAGGTTAAACAAAATCATATCCCCTGGCAACATTTCACACATGTACTTAGAATCAGTTGAGAGCAGCAAACCATAATGATGGTCGCTTTTCCTTTTTTATTCAAGTGTGGTGGTGGTGGTGTTGGAAGTTACAAAAATTGCCAACTATACCTCGTTTAGTTTTTTATACAAAAAAAAAAATCATAGATAAGACAGACATGGGCATAAAGGCAGGCGATGCGGTTCATTAATAATCCATATCTGCTTTTATGCTCACCTTTTTGTTCGGCTCTCTGACCCTAAATCAAATTAAAATGTAATAAATTATCCCCCACTGAAATGCAGACATTAGTCTTCCCCTCTCTTTGTGAGTTTTAGGGTTTACCACATATCAATTTGCAGACATCCTAAAAGTATACCTTTAATTTTAATATTAATCGCACAGCCTAAATAGTCTACTACGTTAATTCATAAATAATTAGCACACCTTAAAGTATGCCCAACGTTTTTTTTTCGATCTCTTTTGTTTTCTTAATTTTTTTATAACCCCAATGCTTTCGAAAAAACTTGTTTTCATAAATTTCATTAAAAATAAACCTTTTTTATTAACTCACCGTAAAGAAAACCATTAAATTTTGCCCATTTCTATTTTTCAGGTATGTGTTCCATCATATTTTTTTCTCTCTTTCCAACGGTCTCTTGCCTTAAATTGTGTTGAGGCTCCTCCTGTGTGCCATCTTTTGTTGGGTAAGTCTATCCGAAAAAATGAAAACAACACAAAAAACTGCCGAAGGAAGCAAAACAACAACAGCAACAAAATCACATTTCAAAGCTTATTTTTGGGAGAAAGGCAAGGGATCTCTGGTTGTGTAGCTATGTCGGGTATTACATTCCCCTACATTTGTATTTTACCACATGTGGTGCAAAAACATAATTCAATCTTTCGCAAAGCGCAAGGAAAATGTGGAACCCCAACCTTCCTTGGGGGTTGGGTGCCTCCTCGATGGAATGAGCGGAAACGAAAGCTAAGATACGAGGGGGTGATTTTTTTCTTTCATTGTATTCGTGGTATGATAATTTATGGATAACTGCAAAATTTAAATAATTTTCTTACATCCTTCTTTTTTCACAAAATATATATTTGTGTTTGTCTCAGTGGCTGCCGATAAAATTGACTTGTAGGATTTTGGCAAATGCCCATAGAAAAAAGGTTAACATTATAAATTATTTATCGTCGTCGGAAAGATTTGTCATGTTCCACTGACTGACTGATTGACTGTTTTGGGCGAATTCCGTGTAATTATTCATTTGGCTTCAATCAATTTAACCTTCGTGTCGATGATGCCGGGTCCAAGGTTAACATCAACGTATTGATTGTATCTGTAAACAGTGGGAAATATACAACTTTGTAATAGCAAAAAAGGAGGCTATAATTTTCGTAGATGAACAAAAATAAAAAAATAAATAAAAAGAAAATATGTTCAAGGTTAGGACATACTTTCAGCCAGCAGTCAACGGCAATAAGAAAGGTCTCTTCAAAATGCCTTGTAATGCATTTTTTGTATCGTATGATGTAAAGGGTCCGCCAAATAACTTTTTTTTGAAAATGCTATAAAAAAACTACTGAATATTTTCTCAAATTTCTTTTTTTATTTGAAAGTACAATCCTTCCGGTTAATAATGGAAAATAATTTCATTCAAATGGCTGCTGAGGGCACCCCACAAATAATAGTCCAACGGTTGAATAGTTGAAAAAAACGTTAGACCCTTTACTACTGAAACTATAGACAAAATTGCCGCTGTTAGCTTTTCATTTCCTCATCCTATTAGCCCTTCGCAAGACTACAAATTTCCAAAGGATACAATTTTTCACACATTATTTTAAATGATACCGGTAAATATGCCAAATAAAAGAGGAGAATATCTATTGAAAATACTACAAATTGCATGCTTCTATTCTAGTATTAGTTTAAAGTATTTTTAACATATATTGTGCTCTCAAATTTGACCCTTATACCGGTATCATAGGGTGCGAATAAATATCTGATATAATGTTTAAAGTTAATGTATCCTTTGGATTATTTTATTCCGGTCTATAATAAATATTTGATTTGAACTGGAAATTCCATATATTAAAATTAATAGATTGTTGGCAGAGGATGGTATGAGTATATATATATATTCGAAATACGTTGGGTGGTCTATGGAATAACTATTAAAGGTACAGTGGGTGGTATGAGTAATATCAATCCAAAGTTCGGTGGGTGGTATGAGTAATATCAATTCAAAGTTAGGTGGGTGGTATGAGTAATATAAATTCATAGTACGGTGGGTGGTATGAGTAATTCGAATTTCTAAATACATTCGATTTTGTGTGGCAATAGTTACATTTTGGAATTTAGCGACTTAGGAACTTAGTGAGTTTTTTGGAACTCACTTTGGCACTTACTGAATTTGGAAGTGCTGGAATAATGGTTTCTATTTTTTTCTGCTTTATTTTTGCAAAATTAGCCAGAATTTCAGTGAAAAATATTCAGAATTATAATTTGTTTCAGTAGTTTTTTAACACAAGTTTCTAAAATAATTTAAGAAAATTATGAATCGATCAAGCATTTCAGGTGTTACAGGCGAACACAACTTTTTGAAGAAAATGTTATTTTTTTTTTATTCCTCCGAAGATTATAGATTGGAAAAGAAGTGCCTTAAGAGGAATATCAGAATATTGAAAATCGTAATCGTATACTATTCCTCACTATTACGTCCTCTTGCAGGGCATGACATTAATTTTACTTTACTTATAGCGTGGTTCGTAGGGGCGATACAACGATGTCTTCTTTAAATGTTTACGTAGAGGAATTTCATCTTAAATTAATGAGAAATCATACGAGTTTGACGAAAATTATTTGGTAAATACATAAAAATGCGGCAATCCCAAAAAATTACAAATTTTTAAGAGGGTTCATTCAAATCAAGATGTTAAGCAACAATTTTTTGTCGAAGAATTGTTAGTTTCTACCACATAAAAAATATATTTAAAAAATATTTACAGAAAGCTTAAAAAGTCATGAAACGGATTTGGATTTGGTTGAGATTCGGTTTGAGATGCTAGATTTGACCAAGAAACAAGTTTTGAAGGTGAACTATGAGGTTCCAAATTTTGATATAGCCCCATGCAAATGTACAACAAAAGTTGCCTGAAACACTGGCAAACTTTTGCAATAAAAGCATAATATAATTCACAATGAATCTATCGAACTTTGGTATTTGATGGGATGATTTCTGTCGGTCATTTTTTGTTTTCTCATATAATATAATTTGCAAAAATATCCTAATCGTTTGACGAATCTAGTAATTTGAGTACCGAAGGCCTATGTAAAGTGTGTTTTTTAAGAAATCGAGAACTTAAAATGACTACAAGGAAGAAATATTGGTGGAACGATTTTTTTATCACAATCTGATAAATAATAATAATTTTTTCAAAGTAAATGTTTACATTTTGGAAGTGTTGTTCTGGCGTTAGAGATTCACGATGACTTGCCGGACCACACTGAACAGAAATGTCAACACATTTTGACATTATCAGCGGCCACACCATATTTATCGATATCGCTAGTTCTCATGCAGCATTTCAGGTTCCATTGTTTACAGCAGCATGAGTAATATAAATTCAAAATACTGCTGGTGGTATGAGTAATATCAATTCAAAGTTCAGCGGGTGGTATGAGTAATTTAAACTCAAAGTACGATTGGTCGTATGAGTTATTCAAATTTCCATTTAGTCGTTGAACCGCAGCAGTTATATTTCAGAACTTTCCTTGCATTTCTCTCTGCTAAGATTTTAGGACATATACCACTATGGAAGGGCTATGCATGTATAACATTTCTGATGTATTTTGGATTTCCATTTCCCCCACCTAAGGATGGGGTATATTAATTTTGTCATTCCGTCTGCTATATACAGTATATATATTCTGGATCGTGGTAAAAATTCTAAGACGATCTAGCCATGTCCGTCTGTCTGTTGAAAGAACGCTAGCCGCCGAACGAAATGAGTTAGGAGGTTCACATTTTCCCTAAATGCGTCTTATGGTTGCAGATAAGTTGGTATTGAAAGTGGCCGAAATCGGCCCAGATGGAAATTTTTTTTCCCTAACAAGGACGTTTATTTTTTTTTTTAATATCTGATTTATATGCACTTGAAATTTGTTGCGTACATTCTTCTCGTAGCTTGAAAGCACCAAGAAGTAAACAAATGTTTTAGCGAGCGAAATGGTACAAAAAGGGATAAAAATTGTACCGACATGATGATAAATGATGTTTTAATAAAGTTCGATTTCGAAAAAACTCTTTCACTTACTGTTGAAGTATTTCACTTACTGTTCGATTTATCTAAATATAAAAAACATCTTGTATATCATTCGATTCTACTTTTCATTTTTTGCTGAAATTTGTACTATTTTCATTGTTTCGTTCAGTTCGGACAAAAGGCTAATTTCAGCGACAATATTTTCCCTTTCAGTGACAGGATATTCTGAAACGTTTCCAAATAGAATTTTGTATACTGAGCTAGCTAGCAAAGCAAGAATTTAATTTTCACAGTCTTCATAAAAAATTGAATGATGCTTTCCAAACTTTGGTAGATATGAAGCAAAATCGAACAGCAAATTATTTATGCTTTCCAAAATGATATTTCGCTCCAAAAATGTTTGGTAGTATAACATTTTGAATATTCGATTATCTGATACGGATTAATCGAATTATTCGAAAATCGGCCATTTCTGATTATTCGAACAAATATTTTATACTAAATTTAATCGGTTGAAATAACTTGTAAAGACCTTTATCAAAAATTTAAATTTTATAAAAAATAAAATTAAAAAGACATACAAAATCAAACTAATCTGGTACGACAGCCCATTTAGTTTCCCATGTTTTGTTTGAATTAAAAAAAATAATAAATTAAAATATTTAAAATATATTCGCACAGACATCCTGACCATCTTCAAACATATCCTATTAACTTAACTTGTTCACAGTATAAAGGCTGTTTTGCAAACACAGTTTGTAAAATCGTTTTTTCTCATCTCAACCCGAGTGGGGGGTGAGACGATATCGTCGCTCTTTTGTTTTCACTTCAATTTGAACGAGAAATAACGACACCGTTTGTAACAAGCTAGCGAACAACAACCGTTAAGAACAAAAACAAAAAACGACAATTGAACATCATTTGTAAGTGTTTGCTTGTTTTTACACTTGTACTCACTCAAGTATTGAGTTTGTTTTTTATCCTTTTCGTTGCCATCGTCGATGCTCGGTTTTTTGTGAAGGGGCATTTTTATGCTGCATTTTAATCCTTTAACGATTACTTATGTGAATCTTCGAGTGCCATTGATGGGGTTGTTACAACATCCCCCAACAAAAAAACAAAAACAAAAACATGTACAAGTTCATAAAAACAAACAAATTGAGATGCATGGAGGAGAAGAAGAACTAATATGACGATAACATTTTGAAACAATTTTTCCTTGAGAAAAATTTTGAAACACAATTTTTCCTTGAGAAAAATTTTGAAAAACAATTTTTCTTTAAAAAAATTTGAAACACAATTTTTCTTTAAAAAAATTTGAAACAATTTTTCCTTGAGAAAAATTTTGAAACACAATTTTTCCTGGAGAAAAATTTTGAAACACAATTTTTCCTGGAGAAACACAATTTTTCCTGGGGAAAAATTCTGAAACACAATTTTTCCTTGAGAACAATTTTGACACACAATTTTTCCTTTTTTCCTTTTCCTTCTTTAGAAAAATTTTGAAGCATAATTTTTCTTTAGAAAAATTTTGAAGCATAATTTTTCTTTAGAAAAATTTTGAAACATAATTTTTCTTTAGAAAAATTTTGAAGCATAATTTTTCTTAAGAAAAATTTTGAAACATAATTTTTCTTTAGAAAAATTTTGAAGCATAATTTTTCTTTAGAAAAATTTTGAAGCATAATTTTCCTTTAGAAAAATTTTGATGCATAATTTTCCTTTAGAAAAATTTTGAAGCATAATTTTCCTTTAGAAAAATTTTGAAGCATAATTTTCCTTTAGAAAAATTTTGAAGCATAATTTTCCTTTAGAAAAATTTTGAAGCATAATATTGTTTCAAAATTTTTCCTAAAGAAAAATTGTGTTTCAAAATTTTACTCCAGGAAAATTATGCTTCAAAATTTTTCTAAAGGAAAATTATGCTTCAAAATTTTTCTAAAGGAAAATTATGCTTCAAAATTTTTCTAAAGAAAAATTATGCTTCAAAATTTTTCTAAAGGAAAATTATGCTTCAAAATTTTTCTAAAGGAAAATTATGCTTCAAAATTTTTCTAAAGAAAAATTATGTTTCAAAATTTTTCTTAAGAAAAATTATGCTTCAAAATTTTTCTAAAGAAAAATTATGCTTCAAAATTTTTCTAAAGAAGAAAATTTTGTTTCAAAATTGTTCTCCAGGAAAAATTGTGTTTCAAAATTTTTCTCAAGGAAAAATTATGTATCAGAATTTTTTTCAAGGAAAAATTGTGTTTCAAAATTATTTTTGTAAAGAAAAATTATGCTTCAAAATTTTTCTAAAGAAAAATTATGATTCAAAATTTTTCTAAAGAAAACACAATTTTTCCTTGAGAAAATTTTTCCTTGAGAAAAATTTTGAAACACAATTTTTCCTTGAGAAAAATTTTGAAACACAATTTTTCGTTACAAAAATTTTGAAATAAATTTTTCTTTAGAAAAGTATCTCAATTTTGGAATCTTGATTTTCATTGTTTGCCATTTGTTTTATTTCTTATTCATCTGGGCTTCCAAATTGTCTGTCATTTAATCTTAGCCTTCCATTTTGAAGTCCCTCTTTATTTACTCTCCCTCCCTCCCTCTATACACTCACTGAACAATCAAAATAAGTCGTCGGAGAGTGAAGTAAAAACACTTCAATCTTAAGAATTGCGATATTCACAAACTAAAAATAAATAAACCAAAGCCGTTGCATAGTTTTGTGGGCTGCCTCATGGGAAGGATATACACATTGTCTGTGTAGGGTGTGTGTGTGCGAATCTCAGGTATCATTAAATGGAGATTTATTTTAAGTAGTATTTGCCTGGCATCAACTAAATCCTTTTTTGCTTCTTTCGTTTCATTTCTCTCTTTTCTTGCTGCCACATTTACTTTTTTAAAAGTCAATTCTGCCTTGTGGCACAAAGTAAGCGGCTCGTCGCCGCTCACACACAACTTGTGTTTGAACCCGACATATTGATTGGCAATTTCACTGTGAACTTTTTATGGCCCTCCAGAGCAGCTAATACGAGAACTTTGTCCGTGAGGATGTGGGTGGCTGTGTGTGCGTGAATGAATGTCGCACAATTTATGACTTTATCTTAAAGGCCTAAAAATATGCTTCAAGTTTTCTCTGTGTGTGTGAGCTTCCAAACTTTATTGTCACTTATTTGTGTGTTGCACAGTGTTGAGACTATTAAACCGTTTGGGGAAATGGAAACGAATGGATTAGAGCAAATAAATTAGGCTTTCAGAAAATCGACCCAATACGAAGAAAGATCTTCGGGAATAATAGGAACAGATGGCATCTAAATGAAAAAAATAATTATGCTTAAAGGTACTCATTACGGTTAAAAATATTTAAAAATTCGGTCTTTAAAAATGATTTTTTTAAATATTTTTTTCGGTCTTTAAAAATATGGGAAAAATTATTTTTATTTTTTTTTTTCGAAAAAAAAAAAAAAAAACAAAATAGTTTTGTGGCACGAAAAAATCATAAAAATTTATTTTTTATTGTTATTTTTTTTTTATTTTTTTTTCTAAAATTAAAAATTTCTTCGTAGGTACCTTTAATATTTGTACTCTCATTTGGGATATATTGGTCCGATCACACTCGCTTACATATTTAATTACAGGTAATTATGATGTCTACAAATGTTGCGAATTACACTTTCACATAGAAATAGCGGTTTTGGAACAGTCCTCAAAAATTTGGGAAACAATTTTTTTTTCGAAAAAAAAAATCTATTTTTCTGGCACGAAAAAACCATGAAAAAGAAGAAAAACGCGGGTAAAATATTTTCTTTTATTTTTTAGTATCATTCTAACGTAAAAAATAATGTTTATAAGTAAACAATCTATGTTTATATGTAAAAAGTTATGATACTCTTTGTAGAAGCAAAAGTTTTTTTTAATCTTAATTTATTAATTTCAAATCAGATAGCAGAATATTTTATTTTAGTTTGTAATAGATGTAATCTTAACGATGAAAACAAGGCTTAGTTAAAGAAAATCTATGAATAAATGTAGCAGTTATGGTTCTTCTTGTCGTTTTCACATCGTAAAAATGGCATACGATTTTTTTAGATTCCCTTACTTCGTAAATTCTACATTTATTCGTAGATTTTCTTCCAAAATGCCTTGTTTTCTTCTTTAAAATGCCAGCTTTAACAACCAAACACAGAGTATCATAACTTCTACATTTATAAATAGATTTTTCCGTGTACACATTTTTTGCGTTAGAATGTTAGCTGTTAAAAAAGTAATGCAAAATAAATTTTTCGGTTTTTTAATCTCTATGATTTTTTTCGTGTCTGCCAAAATATAAAAAAAAAAATAAATAAAATATTTGTTTTCACAAATTTATGTTTGTTTCTATGTGAAAGTGTAATTTTGTAGACATCATAATTGCCTTGGATTGAAAATATATGAGGGTGCGATCGAACCAATATATCCAAAATGAGAGCACAAATAATTAGGGTACCTACGACGAAATTGTTTATTTATTATTCATAAAAAAATACATTTTATGGGCTTTAGCTTAACATTTCTCTTATTTGTTGCATAATGCTATTAGTGAATTTGCCAAAAATAAAGCTCAATGTGTTTAAAACAATATTTGAATAGTATTCTAAGAAAGAATTCTCGTTCGTTTGGCGAGTCTCATTTTTTAAATTACTTCAAATAACACTGTGGATGGACAATGGATTCTGATATATAAAAAATGAATATATGTATATTGGTGTTAGGAAAGTTTACGTGTTGTGGTCGTATTAGATGAAAGTGGTCAACATTTGCACGCACCTTATGGTGAATCGGCATAGGAAACCTCAAGAAGGAATTCTCGTTTTTTTGCGAGTTAAATACATTTTAAATAACACTGTGAATATACGTGTATCGTCGTTTTGAAAGTTTACGTATGGAGGTCATTTTAGAGACGGGTTAATATTTTTCCCTTTTGCACATTCTTGTGCTGAATCGTTAAATGAAACCTTGTGATCCTAACATTTTATGTATCGGATGTGTTCAAAAATACGACTTAAAACACCACAAGCGAAATTTTTGTGGAACACTTCTAGCTACTCAACGTAGGGGATTTTTTGGTTCCTTTTCAGCAAAAGTGTAAAAACACCCCTAAAACAGGTGTTTAACCCTTTTGCACATTCTTATGAGGAATCGGCATGGCAATCCTAGTTATCCTTACATTTTAATTATATCACGTTTTCAGCAATATTACTTAAATTATCACGAACGACATTTTTGTGGAAGATGTTAACCCTCCAGATCCTCAATTTAGGGATCCTTTTTCTGCCTTTTGTGCAAATGGGTAAAAATACCCATTTTGCACATGCTAATGAGGCTTGAGAAACTTTGTGGTCCTTACATTTTAAGTGTAGGATGTGTTAAGCAATATTACAAGTTACACTAAGAGGAAGATTTTTGTGGAACATTTTAACGCTCCAGCTACTCAATTTAGGGGTCTTTTTGGTACCTTTTGTGCAAAAGTGTAAATCACACCCCTTTTACAAAGTCTTATGATGAATCGGCATAGAAAACCTTTAAGTATAGGATGTGTTCAGCATTATTAATTAAAATAACACGAGGAACAATTTTGTTGAACTTTGTAACCCTCTAGATCTCCAATTTATGGATGTTTTTGGTCCCTTTTGTGCAAAAGTGTAAATAGCACCCCTTTTACACAGTCTTATGATGAATCGGCATAGATCCTTACATTTTAAGTATAGGATGTGTTCAGCAATATTTCTTAGAACACTGCAAGCAACATTTTAGCCCTCTAGCTCCTAATTTAGGGGTCTTTTAAATTCCTTATGTGCAAAAGTGTAAAAAACACCCCTAAAACAAGTGACAAGATGTTCTACAAAAATATTTGCCGCACAATTCTACTTTAAGTCTCTGAATATAACATAAGTCAAAATTCAAATTAAATGCCAGAAATAAGTCTAAACTTAAAGTTCATTTTGAGGTTAATTTCGCATTTCTTCCGAATTGGTGCTAAACTATCGCACAAAACTAAATTTTATCGGGGTGGCGTGAATGGAAAAAAAACTTCTACTTGAAATTGCACTATAAGTCACCGAACAAAAGAAAGCTGTAGATATAATATTTATAAATAAAATATGCGCTGGTGCGGGATATTTAAAAAGGAAATAATTTATTAAATTAGCTCTAGGTAATTCTATATAGTTATCTGACACTTGTTTCTTTGTGTTCCACAGTGTAATAAGACATTTGGTAGATGTGTTTGAAAAGTGTATCGTCCCCATATATGTATTTTTATTTCAGTCATTTTTTCCATTTTGTTGCTTAAATAGAAAAAAATGTGTCCTGGACGAAGGCTTTACATTTGTCTAACATTTTGTGATGTACTTTGATTTGATTTATTTAAATTTAAAACTAATTACAAAATGCATATCGTCATATGAAAACAAAAAAGGCGTAACTTACATTTCAAAAATTTTACAGGAGAAGCAAAAAACTTCCTAAAATCGATAATATACCAAATTTTTTCAAAATTTTTTTAGGTTAAGCTAAGTTGTTACTATCGAATTAGTATTTGAAGAAAAATTTTGATTTTTTGTATTATTTACAGAGCTATGAAACTTACGCCTTTTGAGGATTAGATTTTCTGAAACCGAAAAGGGCGTAAGTTACAATAAAAAAAATTCGCTACGATTTAGGAAATGTTTTCCTATGTTCTTCATTAAATAGATTCACTATAAATGTTTTTTTATTTTGTTTTTTATTAACAAAACATAACAAGTAATTGAGCAAAAAAAAACAACATTTTAAGTAAAAAGATTTCATATCATTAATAGATAAAAATTAGAATATAGTATAGCATTATGTTTTATTGCTAATTTTCATAGGGCAAATTTGTATAAAAATCATGGCAATCTTCTGGTATGAAGGATTTAAGATCCTTGAGATGTTCCCACTTTTTTTTTAGAAATTTTTATTCTTTGAGAATGTAATGGAGCAGGTTCGTTGTCATGAGTATCTTTTGCTTTTCGGTTTGGAAGAATTGCATATTCCTCTTTAATGTTTGTTTTAAAGTAAATAGTTCCAGACGTATCGTATCCCAATGCTCGAATCATGTTAACCGTGGGATCTCCAGTTTTTTTCCTGTAAAATATTTTTGATTGCATTAACAGGTCTTAAATATTTATTATCACAATTTTACCTGGACGAATGGAAGAGTAAAGCCTAGGAAGAGAATCATAATCCAGAAAATATGAATGGGTAAGATGATGGGTGTTGAGTGGAAATGGAGACTTGCGGGAATCTTTAACATATTCAACGAATTGAGAAGGAAGATTAATTTTTTTATTGTTTATTTTTCTTTGGATTAGCGAATGCGTTGAATCACATTCCATTTGGGTGTGTCCAACTATTAAATATTTGTGCTCAATTGTTAAGTTTTTTTTAATACACAAGGATAGTAATGCGTTTGATAATATGACATTGCGGTTTTGATAAAAGCAGCCATCCGAATATATTATAATATGGTTAATATCTGGTGACTGAAGTATACAATTTTTTATGTGTTTTATAACACATGTTGTGAAAGTAGACGCTACCAGATTCCCTTCAGATTCATCCCAGATATAATTGTCAGATTCATGGCTAATGATATTATAAATAGTGAAGTTGTGTACTTGCAATTTCATTTTATAATATGAAGCACTTGCGTTTGTTTGAGGAATCAATTTTACGGCTTGCATATCCATGCATAATAATAAGAAAAGTCCAGACTTTGCATTTTCGACATCGTTTGCTTTTTCTTCTCGCATGGCATCAACTTCTGATCTATGACTGATATATTGATCCTCAGTTATGTTTCTTGCCTCGTACGATACACAAGTATCACACATGTCATTCCTTGGTTTAAATAATGAAATATTTTGTTCTTTTATTGTAAGCATAAACTTGGGATACGATACAGCTGAAACTTCATCATCGCTATTTTTAATGCATTCTTCACAATATAATTTATAAATTTGGCTGTATGATTTAAAATCTGTTTGCAAATAAAGTTTCTTGGTATACTGTCTTCGGTAATGGGATTCAAGCTTCGGAATATCATTTAACCAATTTTTTAAAAAGTTATGACGCTTCTCGTATTTTTTATCTTTGATCGAGGTCTTTCTTCTTGGAATAACTTTATCCGGTTGTTCCTTATTTAAAAAGATTTCATCTACCCAATTTCTTACAGTTTTTTCAGTTATTCCAAGAGTTGACGTAAACATTTTCTGGCAAACTTGGATACGAGCTGTCTTAGCTTGCAAATAATAACGTTTGGACAGCGATCGCCTTGAAATAATGTTCCCATTTCGTGCTTTTTCAGAAACGACCACGTGATTTCTTACATACACCTTTTTTTCTCCCCACGTCATATTCCAAAATCGATCAAATATTTGTTGGCGTATATTTTCAGCAAAGTGGGAGCAATGACGCAATGAGCTCTTTTCACAAAATTTAGACTGACATCTTATCCCCATTATTCGAGGATTTTTTACACACACAATTCCTTTATTGAGACCTGTATACATTTTACCAGTCATTCGGTCATTAGCATTTAAATGTTTTTGATTTGACATATTTCAATTTGTTTCAATATCCTTTTTTAATAAATGCACTTTAATCGAGATTTTTTTATTTAACTTTGATGAACTGCTTGCTTTTAGAAATATGTTTTATTAGAAACACAATGAAAGAAAGACTAACTGCTTACCAAAAATGCAAAAATACCAAAAACAGAAAGATCTATTATTACAAAAACAACAAAACAATACCTAACTGTTTTTAAAAACCCATGGCATGCCTCTCTTGTCTGTTTCTTTTCTATTTCTTTCTATTTAGTTATTTTTTTAAAGGCGTAAGTTACCTGTTTGGTTTATGAAATGTTTGCGCTTGCAGTTACGGCTTTTAGAATTTTGTAAATAAAATTGTCGTTTTTAGTCGTATGACTGTAAAACTTAGCAGGCACGTGTATTTTGATGCGGTGCATAGTAATCAACCAAAAAGTCGATTTTGAATTTTTTGTAACTTACGCCTTTTTTGATTTCATATGACGATATATAATACTTTTCTAACATGGCTAAAAAAACTAATTAATAAAACTTTGGGCTTTCTACACTACCAAAAAATTTTTTATGGATATTTTTCCTTTCTATTTTTTTTACTAAAATTCCAATTTTCGCCAAAGGTAACTATGTTGCCTAGTGTAACTATTAAAAATATAACAAAATATTTTTTTAATAATTTTATTATATTTCCACAATTTTTGAGTGCAAATATTTAATGTATATAGGGCGAATATTTTATTAAAAAAATTATCACAATTTTTTTTGAGTTGATTTTAGTAATCTGTATTTTTCAATGCCCACAAAAATTATTTAAATCTCTGAGGCAAAATTTTTATTTTCTTCTTGCCTAGTGTAACTATAAAAATATAAAAATCTATATTTTAATAATTTTATTATATTTCCATAATTTTAGGGTACCATCGACGAATATTGGAATTTTAATAAAAGCATCTTGTGTTGATTTTATGAATCAGTATTCTTCAAATAAAATATTTTTAGGCCACGAACACAATTTATTACTTTCATGTGTAGCTATTAAAAAATACAAAATATATTTTTTTGATTTTTTCAATTTTTATTTTTTATGTTTTTAATTTAATTTATTTTATTTTTGTATTTTTTCAATTTTTATTTTTTTAATTTTTTATTTAGTTTATTTTATTTTTTGTTTTTTTTTTTACTATTTTTACAATTTTTATTTTTTTAGTTTTGTATTTTTAAATAAAATTATTGTCCCCGAGCATAGCACTGTGGCCACATCTACATCTCACACGTACCTAATTTAATGAGTTCTTCTTTTTTATGAATTTATTCAACGCCAACCGCACACAATGAAAGTATTCATAACCATCAGATTTACCATCGCCAACAAAAGTGTGACACCTCCATGCTTACCATTCTGCCAGTCAGTCAGCCAGCCTGCCAGCCAGTCATGTGCTCAAAGTTTCGCCGATAAAAAGGACGACAAATTGCCACAAGTTACAAATGTGACAAGAAACCAATTTGAAAAGAGTGAATGCGAAGAAAAAATGTGAACGAAAAGGTGTTTCATCGGAAGACTGACTTTTCTAATACCGCAAATTTTCGATGCTGTTGTTGTAGTTGTTATCGTTGTGTTGTGTTGTTCTCTTGACAATGTTGGTGAAGCGCTATCGCCTTCGTCATCGTCATCGCCATATCGCCATCATCGTGCTATTTTGTTTCCATAAAACGAACAAAGGAATTATTTATTAAGCCAACCAGGACACAGACACATTCACCTCACCTCCCTCTAAATGACATTTCTTTGATTTCCACAAAAAATGAAAAAGTACGTGCTAAATAATCCGAAACGTTGGCTTTTTTTGTTTTCGAGGGAGAGCGAGGGGAGTTTTGAGGTTTGTTTTGCGCCAAATGCTGCTCCTCTAGTATTCATCTTCGTCATAATCATGAAAATCGGTCACTGTGACAGAGGAGATCGCATCAAAGGGACCAGAAAAATTGTGCCATGATAAATCAAAGTTGAGCAACGTTTTTTGTTGTTGTTGGTGTTGTCTTTGTTGCTATTAATTTTTTTTTTGGGATAGGAAAATTAAAGGTAATTTCAAAGTGTTTACATGGGAAGGAGAGAGGCAAAAATTGGACAAAAATTATTCGGTTATTTTATCAAGGCAAAAAATTCCCAAAAAGGAAAGAATGGTGTTTATGGAGGTCTATAGAGAAAAAAATTATCTTATCTTATTAAGATACTAAGCCAGAGAAGATATGGAGGCCATAAAAAATGGCATAAGAAACAAATGTTCTAGGGGAAAAGTTGGGCCAAAGAAATACCTAAAAATTAAGCCCAAACATAAATGCCGAATATGAATAAAAAAATAAAAGAAAATGTCCAAACATATTTTTCAATGAAAAATATGTATTATTATGGATTAAAAACACGAATATGAATTCGAAAGGTTCAAATGTTTCAAAATTAGGACACGGAATCGACATTTATGTCTGGATAATCAAGTCAAAGGATTTTGAACAAGTCTTTTTAAATATAGAAAATCCCCAATTAAAAATCACCCAAATTGTCGATTTTCTCCATGTTAAATACATTCATGAAGATCTCAATTTTCACTACTTCCGAACATATTTTTCACTTCACTTTAAGCCCGACCAAATGCTGGCAATCTACAAAACCTTTACTCGGTGTATCCGGCGTTAGCAAAACCTCAGATAAGAACAACTGTAAATGCTGTCCAAGGCCAGCAATGCACGAAAACTTTGCCCAGCCGGCTATGGAAATACCTCAGAGAAGACCATCCACACCGAAGAATAATTTTTCCATTCATACCACCCCGTAAAATTCAGTTTTGTTCGAGACTTTAGCAACAATTCGGAAAAAGTACGAAATTAACCCTAAAATGAATTTTAAGCTTCTGGCATTTATGATAAGTTTTGAGTTTTGGTGTGGTCTGACACTTATAAAGGGTGATTTTTTAAAAGCTATAGGAAAGTTTTTCAAAAAAAAAACACATAAAATTCAGAAAAATTCATGAAATCTTTATTTGAATCGATATATAATTTATAATGTAAAGTTTGAAGATTATTTCATGCAAATGTTGACCTTGGCTGCGCCTCAAATGGTCCATCCGCTTAGTCCAATTTTTGCATTTCCACGTTTTTGAGTAACAGAGGCCCAATTGCTGCGAAAAATTGCTGTGTCAAACAATGTAAATTTGGTGCGAAATTTAGTCACAATAGCCCGAATATCCGCTTCAGTGGGTCGATTAAACTGACCATAAAATGGAAGCGCGCGATGAACTTTCTTAACAGAGCATGCATTTTGTTGTTCGTTTGTAAGACAATTCATGGTTAAATTATAGACCAAACTGAAGATGTTTGACAGTGAAACAAAACACGAAACGTGCATCAGCTGTTTAAACCAGTGTTGCCAAAAAGAAAAATAGCTAAAAAATCACACTTTAGTAGAATTTTAAGGAAAATATTTTTGTAGATAATTTTGACGCGTTAACACCCCTGTTTCAGGGTTGTTTTTTACACTTTTACACAAAAGCGACCAAAAACCCCTTATATTGAGGAGCTAGTAGGTTAAAATGTTCCACAAAAATGTTGCTCGTAGTGTTCTAAGTAATATTGCTGAACACATCCTACACTTAAAATTTAAGGATCATAAGGTTTCCCATGTCGCTTCATCAAAAGAATGTGTAAATTGTGCGTTTTTTATACTTTTGCACAAAAGGGACCAAAAAGACCACTACATTGAGGAGCTAGAGGGTTAAAATGTTCCACAAAACTGTTCCTCGTATTGTTTTAAGTAATATTGCTAAACACATCCTACACTTAAAATGTAAGGATCACAAGGTTTCCTATACCGAAACACCATAAGAATGTGCAAATGGGTCGTTTTACACTTTTGCACAAAAGGGACCAAAAAGACCCCTGGATTGAGGAGCTGGAAGGTTAAAATGTTCCACAAAAATGTGTTCTAAGTAATATTGCTGAGCACATCCTACACTTAAAATGTATGGATCACAAGGTTTCCCATGCCGCTTCATCAAAAGAATGTGCAAATTGTGCGTTTTTTACACTTTTGCACAAAAGGGACCAAAAAGACCCCTAGATTGAGGAGCTGGAAGGTTAAAATGTTCCACAAAAATGTTGCCCGTTGTGTTCTAAGTAATATTGCTGAACTCATCCTACACTTAAAATGTAAGTATCACAAGGTTTCCCATGCCGCTTCATCAAAAGAATGTGCAAATTGTGAGTTTTTTACACTTTTTCACTAAAGGGATCAAAAAGATCCCTAAATTGAGGAGCTGGAAGGTTAAAATGTTCCACAAAACTGTTCCTCGTAGTGTTTTAAGTAATATTGCTGAACACATCCTACACTTAAAATGTAAGGATCACAAGGTTTCCTATACCGAAACACCATAAGAATGTGCAAATGGGTCGTTTTACACTTTTGCACAAAAGGGACCAAAAAGACCCCTAAATTGAGGAGCTGGAAGGTTAAAATGTTCCACAAAAATGTTGCCCGTTGTGTTCTAAGTAATATTGCTGAACTCATCCTACACTTAAAATGTAAGTATCACAAGGTTTCCCATGCCGCTTCATCAAAAGAATGTGCAAATTGTGCGTTTTTTACACTTTTGCACAAAAGGGACCAAAAAGATCCCCAAAATTGTGGAGCTAGAGGGTTAAAATGTTCCACAAAAATGTTGCCCGTTGTGTTCCAAGTAATATTGCTGAACTCATCCTACACTTAAAATGTAAGTATCACAAGGTTTCCCATGCCGCTTCATCCAAAAAAATGTGCAAAATATTTGTTTTTTACACTTTTGCACAAAAGGGACCAAAAAGACCCCTACATTGAGGAGCTAGAGGGTTAAAATCTTCCACAAAAATGTTCATCGTAGTGTTCCACAGTGTTATGAGTAATGAGATATCATTGCTTGGCATTAAAAATGACAATATGTTGTCATTGCCCGGTATTGTATTTGGTAATTAGTTGTACTTATTATTTGATCTCCATTGCTGTATTCCATTTATATCTTCGAGACTATTTCAAAGAAATTCTCTCACAATTTTAACCACCATTTCCTAGAGTTTTGTTTGCATGACCACGGCAATGTAATCCGAAAATCATTCTCACTAAACCCCAAAACCATGCATGCATGCCCCATGACTCTCCCACCACCTAAAACACAAAATGCCAGACACTAGTCATGTGGCATTTTTGCGAAAATTCTTATCACACAACATCTGGAACACGGTGAGTGAGTGAGTGACTGACTGAGTGGTGCGGCAATTTTCCTATCCATGCTGCCGGTTTATTTTGTTGGCATGTCCCCTCATTAAACTTCATTAAAAAACGAAAACTTGCGAAACAATTTACCCCGAAGGAAATACAACGCCACACTAAGTCAAATTCAACCCCTTCCTTGCAAGTTAAATATTGCACCATGTGGAAGAAGCAGTGTGTGCCTACAACCAGTCAAGTCATTCATGCGTTCAACATGCCAGGAACCCTTTCGTTTTATGCCTGCCAACACGTCTCCTACTCCGTCAAAGGCCGCTCCATACAAAGTCTTTCCAATTGCTTCCAATCATAGCTTCTTCGGGTTTTGTTCAACATTTTTTGTTTTGTTTTTGCTTTGCTGCACTCTGTTTTGTGCCATTTAATCATCGGAGAATTAAAGTCAGTCACCATCGGCACAGTGGCCGGTTGGCCCCCCCTTGAAGTATGCCCAACAACCATCATTCAACCGGCCCCGACGACGACACTCATTTAATATTCAAAGAACGACAACTCAGACTGAGAATTCTTTATGTGATCCCCTTTTGCTTTCTCCTTCTCCTTCGTCTAAACATTTATAGGTTAAATAACGTAAGGAAAATCAAACAAACCCAGTCGTACGGAAGGACGGACGGACGGACGAGAGTATTCCCAGAGTTCCGACACTTTGTGTGGTGTGCATCTGTTCCACAGACCTGCAGTGGTGTATTGGTTTGTTGCATGCAATATTTTAGTTGAGGACGGAAGAAGGCAATGTGCCAGTTCTTTAAAGGAGCCACAGGAAAACAACGCAGTTTTCCATTTGTTGTGTGAACTCTAAGGGTATTTTGGTTATTTAAAAAAAATTCATCATAATCTACAGCCTGGCAGAGATTGTATGCATTTGAATTGATGGTCAACGAGTGAGAATTACTGAAAATCGTGTATCTCTGCCGAATATCCTCACGCTTGTGAAGAGACTGTGAATATCTGAAGAACAAATATCAGGAAATTATCAATATAACAGGGATTAATATCTCAGACTTCGACGACCAAAAATGGGAGGAAATATCAGGAAATTATCAATCTAACAGGGATTAATATCCCAGACTTCGACGGCCACAAATGGGAGTTGTATTCCATCTTTGAACTATTTTCCTCATAATCTCCATCCAGCCATAGTCGTATGTCTCTGTATTGATAATCTACTGGTGAGAGTTCCTGAAAAGCCGCGTATCTCTGCCGAATATTCGAAGAACAAACATCATGAAATTATCAATAGAACAGGAACTCATATCCCAGATTACCACGGTGTTCAAGAGAGACAATAGAATTAGATATAAATACTACCTTCATCTACAATCACCATCATCGCTCTCCTTTGAATTCGGTCAAGTAGTTCCAATGATGATCTTAGGGCATCTAACCACATATCGGAGTTGTATTCCACCTTTAAAACATTTTCTTCATAACCTTTATCCAGCCAGAGTCTGTATGTCTCTATATTGATAATATACTGGTGAGAGTTCCTCAACAGTTGTGTATCTCTGCCGAATATCCGGAGAACAAACATCATTAATCCCAGATTACCACGGTGTTCAAGAGAGACAATAGAATTAGATATAAATACTACCTTCATCTACAATCACCATCAGCGATCTCCTTTGAATTCGGTCAAGTAGTTCCAATGATGATCTTGGGACATCTAACCACATATCGGAATTGTATTCCATCTTTAAATCGCTTTCTTCATAACCTTTATCCAGCCAGAGTCTGTATGTCTCTATATTGATAATATACTGGTGAGAGCTCCTCAAAAGTTGTATATCTCTGCCGAATATCCGGAGAACAAACATCCTGAAATTATCAATTGAACAGAGACTCATATCCCAAATTACGATGGTGTTCAAGAGAGACAATATAAATTGATATACTACCTTCACCATCGTTCTCCTTTTAACACGGTCCAGTACATCCAACGATGATCTGGGATAACCTAACCATATATGGGAGTTGTATTCAATCTTTGGCCTGATGTAGCTGAAGAGTAGGAATAAATTAGTTCTGGCAGCATTTTAAATCGCTTTAAACACCCCACCCCAGAACATCAAGAACATCTGATTGCTTAATCGTTCATAGATATCAACGACACCATAGGATCAGTGAGTGAGCTTGTAAGACTACAAGGATCACATTGCCTTACTTACATTCAAAACTACTCTATTCACTGTCAAGTAGCTCCAAGAATGATCTTGGAGCACCTGACCATATATATCGGAGTTGTACTCCTTCTTTGACCTGATGTAGGTGGAGTAAATGTTGAGAAGATCAGAAGGATTGTATTATTTCTAGCTTGAAGGCTTCTTTAGACATAATTTCGTCAGCGAACATCACATCTGATTGCTCCAACGTTCATAGAAATCGGCGACATCATTGGATCAGTGAATCGTTTGTTAGACAATAAGAAGCTCATCGGCTTATGTGAATTAAAATCGACTCTATTCTCTCGAAATGGCTAGAATTTACTGTCTCATCCATCAAATCGTCTTCGATCCATCCATTTGTCTTCAATTTCTTAGAGATTTGGTCTACGATGGAGGTTAGTCTCAGATGCAATTGACTAGATGGGATACCAAAGTCTAAACTACAATGTCAGCAAATGAAAATTTGGGTAGGAAGAAAGAACAGAGCACTCCTGCGGTCTACCTAAGCTCGTGGGATGAGAACCCATAGACAACACACGTGTAATTTCTGAGGAAGCTAGAAATAAATTGCGATAGAAATTATTGTGCCATGCCATTTTACATTCATGCCCAGAACATCATCAGAATCTGGTTGTTCAAACGTTCATAGAAATCAGTGAATCGCTTGCGAGACAACATGTGCCTTAAATCGACTCTATGCATTCGAAATGGCCAGGAATTATTATCTCATCCATCAATATATCTTCCACCATCCATTTGTCTTCAATTTCTTGGAGATTCGGTCTGCTGTGAGTAGTGTAGATATTAAGAAATCGACGCCACCGTTGGATCAGTGAATCGTTTGTGAGGCAATAAGGAACACTGGGTCTTCTGGCTAAAAGACGAGTTATGAGAGTATGGCTTCCATAGGAATTTATGTACGGAAATCCTGATGACGTTCGAGGCAGAACGGTGGAGTTGATTAGTTCACCAGTTTGTCGGGAGTAAAATCGTTGGTTTGGATATTGTCAAGACCTTTGATAGAATATGGCTTCCCTAGGAATTCATCTACGGAGCTCCCGATGCAGCCGATTAGTCAACTAATATGGTGAGAGTTAGATCGTTGGATCTGGATATCTTCAAGACCTTTGATAGAGTCGGTGTCGCTTTTGGTGCCGTTCGGTAGTGAATTCTCTCGAGCTTCTTCAGAGATTGTACTATACGTATTGTTGTAGATGAGTTTCCATCCGACAAGCAAGGTTGGCCGCAGGATTATCGCCTCTTGGTTCGGACTTCGAATCCAATCTACTCATTCACAGATTACAGTAACCACCACTGTCATTCGTACTCATTCGATCACAGAGTCTTCAAGAAATTGAGGACCAAAGGCGATTGATGGATGAGTCACTTAGCCAGGATTTACCTACCATTTCCCCAGAATTCACACTATACGTGTCGTTGTAGATGACTTCTCATCCGAGGAGCATAGGTTGACCGCAGGAGTACGACAGGGCTGTGCCCTTTCCCCTCCCTTTTTCTTATTTTCATCGACGACCTCTTTGATCGGACTTCGAATCCAAACTACTCAGTCACAGATGACAGTAACCAACACTGACATTCGTAATCATTCTATCACAGAGACTTAAAAAAATTGAGGATAAAAGGCGAATGGGTGCGGATCTGTCCTTTACTCTTCATAGAAATGAAGATGAAGATTCCAATATACATGTTGCAGCATTCTTTATGTCAACATTCCACATTTATTCATTTACTTATATCAATATTATCTACGAACTCTATAATTATAATTAACTTGCTTCACTCTCTCTCTACCGGTTCCATTTAAAATTCCTCTGTTGATTACTCTGAATGCCAGCCAACTAATATTCCGATTGCATTAAGACCTTAATGACTCCGCTAATAAGTCATTCAAACTCCCGTTGATTTGGTGTTGGGATCACACAATACATTGATTTACAGCCACATTTAATAATTGATTATGACCCTGGTTCGTGTAGGGAACTCCTCACAGAGCCACAGCATTAAAGTTATTCACCAGAACCCAGAACGGAATGGGAGGAGCAGGAAGTCACAGTACGTTTGTGTCTTCGTTGGGAGAGCATAACTTCACAAGACTTGCAACGGGGAAATGGGGAATTGTCATAAAAGATTTGCGTGCTGTGACAAAATTTCTTTATCTCCATCATTGTCATACCCATAAATCCGTTTACAATTCGTCTGCGTCCGCCCGTCCGTCCGTCCATCAGTCTCCCGCTCTTCCTGTGTCTGCTGTCCCCCGCTTGCTTTTTATAACCAGTCATAAATGTGTCCCACTGTGTTAAACTGTGAAATTGTAATATTTATAACAACGAGACCAACACGTTCAGCTGCGCAACAACCAATAATCCCGGCCAGTTTCCTGGTGACTGAGGAGTGTTGGATGGCGATGGTGATGATGATGATGAAGCGGATGCTCTAAAGCTGCTGCTGCTGCTGATGTTGATGCCTATGGTTACTGATGGAAAATAATGTCGCTGAATTGTGGTGCGTTGTTGTGTAAATGGCGAATTCACCAGCCAGCACCCAAAAGAAAAGCGTTTTATATCGTTTTGTTGGCGGTTGGTTTCACAAGAAAAACGAAAACAAAAAAAAAAAAAATTCTGTATAAAGCGCAGCCATCATAAAGTTTTTGAAAAGTTTGGTTTCTTTTGGCTTTTATGGCATGAAAACTTCAATCCACATGTTCCTGGTTGATGAGTTTTCTGGTGCTTTTCCCTTCTTTTTTTCCCATGTGCCTGCCACATGAGCTGTTGGTTGAGTGGCACTCACACACTTTGGGTGAGCGTGTAGACTCACGAGGAAATATCTGTTAAATATATGTTAAATCCAAATAAATAAAACTATATATATTGGCTGATATGGGGCGATGAACTTTAGGTACAGCGCATCTCTTAGGAATCTTTGTGGACTGCCAAGCTGCCTTTTCGTCTCTTAGATCCAACCACATGAAATCTACTCTCGTAGGTCAGTGCCTTGAGGAGTTATCAACACTTAGTTGCCTGTCTGAATTCAATCTTATATGGATCCCTGGACATCGAGACTTTGATGGGAACGAACGAGCAGACCTCGCCAACTCGTCTGCATCTACTTTAAGTACCCTTGATACGAACTTGCTCGCAGCTCCGATAGGTTCTATTAGAGTCTGAGGTGAATGTATGAAGTCAGACTGAAGTGACAGTCTGAAGTCACTCTTATATGGATCCCTGGACATCGAGACTTTGATGGGAAAGAACGAGCAAACCTCGCCAACTCGTCTGCTAGCAAAAAAGCAAGATAAATTTCAAAGTGCAGTCCCTGCTCGGGCGCCAACCAATGTCCAATATCAGTTAGATAGTAGACAGCTTTAAATTAAAGTCACTACCTCTTGGATGGCCTGAGGATTTTCAATTTTTAAAACTGGATTAGTAAAATATAAGACACATTTCATTTCAGACACACAAGTTTTTCACTCCCCCAAATTAACCAACTTTTTTCTGCGAGTCTCCTTAGCATCCTTTGGAATTTTGTGACTTTATACAACTGTAATATGTCTGTGAATGTGTTATCGTGCGTACATATATATGGATGGTTATGAATATGAGTGAAGGGTACACAGAAAATACAAGGTTTCTAAAGTACTCTACACTGGCGCTTTTTTTGTTGCAGAATATTTTTGAAAATTTGTGGATTTAAATTTAACGACATTTGTTTGCCGTTGCCATGCCATGTAGTTGTTACCCACCTCTTCCCATCGCCATCGTCCGTCGTTGCTTGGTGTCAAAAATGTGAAAAATAAAAATTTATGTTCACAAACAAATTGTCAAGGGTTCCATTATGGCCAGTCAAAATAAAAAAAGAAAATATGGGGGCCCTTGTTTTATGAAGTGCGTAAATAGAGCTTAACAACATTTTCAAGTTAAAATGTGGGGAAATTACAAAAAAAGGCAAAAACAAAATGGTTGGTTGGCAATATACCAAATGCCTTAAATCGTTAATTTATTGAATAGAATTAGCTTTTATGGGTGTAACGGGTTATTACCCTACACTAAGTATTTTTTGAATGATGTTTCGTGGAGCCAAAGATGGAATGACAATTTCTTTAAATAAGAAGATTATCAAAGGCAAATCACTTCTTTGAACACGCTCTGAGTAATACTAATAAATTTTCCGATTTCCATTTTTTCTATTTTTTTAGTTTTCAATTTTAAAAATTTCAATTTTGAATTTTAAAATTTTCAATTTAAAAAAATCAATTTTCAATTTTGAATTTTCAAATTTTTTATTTTCAATTCAAAAAACAATTTTCAATTTTCAGTTATCAATTTTCAATTTTCAGTTATCAATTTTCAATTTACAATTTTCAATATTGGAATGTTGGAATGTTGGAATATTGGAATATTGGAATATTGGAATATTGGAATTTTGGAATTTTGGAATTTTGGAATTTTGGAATATTGGAATATTGGAATTTTGGAATATTGGAATATTGGAATTTTGGAATATTAGAATATTGGAATTTTGGAATATTATAATATTGGAATATTAGAATATTGGAATTTTGGAATATTAGAATATTGGAATTATGGAATATAAGAATATTGGAATATTAGAATATTGGAATATGGGAATATTGGAATATTAGAATATTGGAATTTTGGAATATTAGAATATTGGAATTTTGGAATATGGAATATAAGAATATTGGAATATGGGAATATTGGAATATAAGAATATAAGAATATTGGAATATAAGAATATTGGAATATTAGAATATTGGAATATGGAAATATTGGAATATTGGATTATTGGAATATTGGAATATTGGAATATTGGAATATTGGAATATTGGAATATTGGAATATTGGAATATTGGAATATTGGAATATTGGAATATTGGAATATTGGAATATTGGAATATTGGAATATTGGAATATTGGAATATTGGAATATTGGAATATTGGAATATTGGAATATTGGAATATTGGAATATTGGAATATTGGAATATTGGAATATTGGAATATTGGAATATTGGAATATTGGAATATTGGAATATTGGAATATTGGAATATTGGAATATTGGAATATTGGAATATTGGAATATTGGAATATTGGAACATTGGAACATTGGAACATTGGAACATTGGAACATTGGAATATTGGACTATTAGAATATTGGAGTTTTGGAATATTGGAATATTGGAATATTGGAATATTGGAATATTGGAATATTAGAATATTGGAATTTTGGAATATTGGAATATTGGAATATTAGAATATTGGAATTTTGGAATATTAGAATATTGGAATATTAGAATATTGGAATTTTGGAATATTAGAATATTGGAATATTAGAATATTGGAATTTTGGAATTATGGAATATTGGAATATAAGAATATTGGAATATTAGAATATTGGAATATGGGAATATTGGAATTTTGGAATATTAGAATATTGGAATTTTGGAATATGGAATATTGGAATATAAGAATATAAGAATATTGGAATATTGGAATTTTAGAATATAAGAATATTGGAATATTGGAATATAAGAATGTTGGAATATTAGAATATTGGAATATGGAAATATTGGAATATTGGATTATTGGAATATTAGAATATTGGGATATTGGAATTTTGGAATATTAGAATATTGGTACATTGGAATATTGGAACATTGGAATATTAGAATATTGGACTATTAGAATATTGGAGTTTTGGAATTTTGGAATATTGAAATAATAGAATATTGGAATATTAGAATATTGGAATTTTGGAATATGGAATATTGGAATATAAGAATATTGGAATATGGGAATATTGGAATTTTAGAATATAAGAATATTGGAATATAAGAATATTGGAATATTAGAATATTGGAATATGGAAATATTGGAATATTGGATTATTGGAATATTAGAATATTGGAATATTGGAATATTAGAATATTGGAATATTAGAATATTGGAATTTTGGAATACTAGAATATTGGAATTATGGAATATTGGAATATAAGAATATTGGTATATTAGAATATTGGAATATGGGAATATGGGAATATTGGAATATTAGAATATTGGAATTTTGGAATATTGGAATATTAGAATATTGGAATTTTGGAATATGGAATATTGGAATATAAGAATATTGGAATTTTAGAATATAAGAATATTGGAATATAAGAATATTGGAATATTAGAATATTGGAATATGGAAATATTGGAACATTGGAATATTGGATTATTGGAATATTAGAATATTGGAATATTGGGATATTGGAATTTTGGAATATTAGAATATTGGTACATTGGAATATTGGATCATTGGAATATTAGAATATTGGAATATTGGAGTATTAGAATATTGGAGTTTTGGAATTTTGGAATATTGAAATAATAGAATATTGGAATATAAGAATATTAGAATATTGGAATTTTGGAATATTGGAATATGGGAATATTAGAATATTGCAACATTGGAATGTTGGAATGTTGGAATATTGGAATATTGGAATTTTGGAATATTGGAATATTGGAATATTGGAATATTGGAATATTGGAACATTGGAATATTGGAATATTGGAATATTAGAATATTAGAATATTAGAATATTAGAATATTAGAATATTAGAATATTAGAATATTAGAATATTAGAATATTGGAATATTAGAATATTGGAATATGGAAATATTGGAATATTGGATTATTGGAATATTAGAATATTGGAATATTGGAATATTGGAATATTGGAATATTGGAATATTGGAATATTGGAATATTGGAATATTGGAATATTGGAATATTAGAATATTGGAATATTGGAATATTGGAATATTGGAACATTGGAATATTGGAATATTGGACTATTAGAATATTAGAATATTGGAATTTTGGAATATTGGAATATTGGAATATTGGAATATTGGAATATTGGAATTTTGGAATATTGGAATATTGGAATATTGAAATATTGTAATATTGGAATATTGGAATTTTGGAATATTAGAATATTGGAATATTAGAATATTGGAATTTTGGAATATTAGAATATTGGAATATTAGAATATTGGAATTTTGGAATATTAGAATATTGGAATTATGGAATATTGGAATATAAGAATATTGGAATATTAGAATATTGGAATATGGGAATATTGGAATATTAGAATATTAGAATATTGGAATTTTGGAATATTGGAATATTAGAATATTGGAATTTTGGAATATGGAATATTAGAATATTGGAATTTTGGAATATTAGAATATTGGAATATTGGAATATTGGAATTTTGGAATATTAGAATATTGGAATATTAGAATATTAGAATATTGGAATTTTGGAATATGGAATATAAGAATATTGGAATATTAGAATATTGGAATATGGGAATATTGGAATATTGGAATATTGGAATATTAGAATATTGGAATATTAGAATATTGGAATATTAAAATATTAGAATATTGGGATTTTGGAATATGGAATATTGGAATATAAGAATATTGGAATATTAGAATATTGGAATATTGGAATATTGGAATATTGGAATATGGGAATATGGGAATATTGGAATATTGGAATATTGGAATATTGGAATATTGGAATATTGGAATATTGGAATATTGGAATATTGGAATATTGGAATATGGAATATTGGAATTTTGGAATATTTGAATATTGGAATATTAGAATATTGCAATATTGGAATATTGGTATATTGGAATATTGGAATATTCCAGCTTTATTTCTGTGGGAAACTAGAAATTAGTTTTTAGTTGTATGGACCGTGACCGTGACCAACCCATATGTGTGTATTTCGACATTCCTCATTAGACATTTCTATTTCTGTTTAATTTTTTCTTTAACAATGCCTTCTTGGAAGCTCACTTAGCCATTAATTATATATCCTCTTATGTTGTATCCTTTTGCAAAATTTGTCCTTTCCATGAATTCATATTCACATGGTTTGGAACATCCGTATTTTTTGCGGATATGAAATGAATACATGCTCATAAAATTGTTTTCTTTAGAAACAGATCCCCTAGATTCGGGAAGAAAATTTTCAAATGTCGAACGAAGCTTGAAATAATGAAATGGAAATGGAATATCCTTCGAAAAATGCATGAAATTGCAAAAATAAAAATAGTCGTTATTCACTTGTGATTATGGATGTGTTTGTTTTAAATCTCCAAAGCCATGAATACATTCAAACATATGTGAATTGTGTGTATATATTAGTGTGTCCCGTGATCTAAAATGTTTATTTGTTAATTATTTAAATATTTTGTTTCCTTAGCTAGGGCAAATAAACTTTCTTAGTTCCTTTGGCTCCGCACTGGATGTCGATGTCTAATTTAGGAGAAAATTTCTGGTCTTTTCACTTCATTTGAGTGCTATTATAGACCATTTTCAAAAGGACCCACCTACTATACATTCGTATCCTTTTGTTAACCAATGAATGTGTAACTGCTCATACATTCATACATGTGTGTGTGTCTACATTTGGTAGTGCCAGATCCCTCCAGAGAGTTTTATTGCCTCTGCGGTTTCGAGATTCACTGCATCAAGACAGCCATTAACAACCTTTCAGCGGAAAGTCATTTGGAGGATGTCTGTCGAGTGTTGTTTGACAGCCGAAAATTATCGCTATTCACGCCCGAAAAGAAAACAAATGTTTTTCTATTTTTTGGAGGTTTTCATTTGATCGTTTCCTTTTTTGCTGAAGTAAGAGTTGACAGGAGTAGACATATTCCATGCAATGGGAAAAAGTTCGCCTTTTTGACCTTTTCCAACACCAAAATGCCCATCTAACACTTAATTGAGATAAGAGGAATATTTTGTTGGAGAATTTTTAATATAAATTTCAAGTTTACTTCCTCAGAATTTTAGCAGGTTAACTGTCCTCTAATGTTGTCCGCTGGTATTTGTTTATTCACAATAACATTTATATGTAATTTTATATTTATGTACATACATATACTAAAAAAATGTTTTCACTTTTTCATTTACTTTCAGGTATGTTGAAAGATGTTTTCCTTAAATTTATATTCAGGTAATTCAATATGCAAATGTGTCTTCCATGCTATGCAGTGTTTTCACTGGGGGAAGGAAAATCTTATTATAATTATGAAGCAGAAAAATAAAATTTTTATAAAATAAGTTACACCATTTTGGAAAGATCCTTAATAATATGAAACGAACGTCTAACAGTGAATCACTGTTTGTTCTCCATTACACGTAAAACTAAAAATTTCAAAAAAAAATATTTTTTTGATAAAAACAAATAAGGGTGTGAAGATAAATTCGTAAATTAAATACGCCCCATAGCCAAGACACAAACCAAACGTATTTAAAAAATATTTTTTTTGTAAAAACAAAGAACAAAAGGAAATATGCAGTTATTTCTTAACAATATTTTCCGCTCCAATAATTTGAATCAGTCAAAAGTTCAAAAACTATGTAAATAGGCCCATGTGTTGATGCGACGTTATGCCAAATGCAATTATTTAGCCCTTGGTAAGGAAAATATTCGCCAAAAACAGTCCTGGTCCAAATTTCCGTTTGAGATCGGATATAGTATGTATCAATCGGAATTTGGACCAAGACTTTTGGTGAATATTCCCTTCACTGAAAATAACACACACATTTATGTCGCCCGGCTTCAGATCCTGGCCCGAGATTCTGACTGAAAATGCCGATGAATAGATTCGCCACGGTCTTCTTTCTCACAGAACGCTGTTTTTCATAATACAGCTGAAAATTTTTGAGACGCTGTTGTGGTGTGAGTCTTTCCATGATGACTTGCCAAACGATACTGAATTTTTGTTCAGACAAAACAGTTGGCTATGAGTCATGCCTATAGAAAACCAAACTTCATGATGAATCACCCGATATATGCTCAGAAAAAATAAAAAAAATGGGATTAAAATTAGATTTTTTTAAAGTAAAAAATAATAATTGGTGATATCTCAGAAATGAATGAAAAACACTCTCTGAAAATTACAGAGTGAGTTTTTTTTTTTTTTTTTTCAAAAAACAAATTTCGGTATTTTTTTGAAAAAAATATATTTCACTATTTATATATATATTTATATAAATTTCTATTTATTTATATAAATTTCAATATTTTTTAAAAAAATTTTAAAGAAATAAATTTTTTTTTGAAAAAATAAATTTCAAAATAATTTTCCTTATTTTATAAAATTTGTCAATGTTCTTTTAAATTTATTTTTTGTGCAAAATACACCAATTCTCCTTCAATAATAATAAGAATTTTGATTTTTGAAAATCCCTCTACGAAATTTGCACAAAAAAAAATGGGATTAAAAGTTTTTTTTTTAAATCGATCTTAAAAAAGAATATTTTTTTGATGATATCTCAGAAATTAATGAAAAACACTCTCCGAAAATTACAAAGTTTTCTTTTTTTCAAAAAAAACAAATTTCGGTATTTTTTGAAAAAATATATTTCAATATTTTTAAATAAATTTCAATATTTTTAAATAAATTTCTATAGAAATTATTTTTTTTTTGAAAAAATAAATTTCAAAATAATTTTCTCTATTTTATAAAATTTGTCAATGTTCTTTTAAATTTATTTATTGTGCAAAATACACCAATTCTCCTTCAATAGTAATAAGAATTTTGATGATATCACAGATTCTATTAAAAACCCCTCTCCGAAATTTGCACATCATTTAGAATTTCTTAAAAAATTAAATTTTTTAAATGTAGTTTTTTAATAAATTTCATTATTTGATACATATTTAGTTCCATTTTTTTAATAAAATTTAATATTTTTTCTAATTGCATTTATATCTACATTTTTTAATTATTTTTTGTGCAAAAAATCAACAATTCTCCTGCAATAATAATAAACATTTTTCTATATTCAATACATATTTTTTAAAAAATATTTTTTCCACAATTCAATTGCAATAATAATACACATTTTAGCTGATATCTCTCAAACTTTTGAATAGCCCTCTCTGAAATTTACAGACTATTTAGAACATTGATGCAGCTATTCGTTGACAAATTATCAGGAAATTATTCATATTAAAATTTATTTTTTTTAATAAATTTCTATAAAAATTTCAATATTTTTCTAAGGTATGTTTTTTAAATAATAAATTTCAATGTATTTTTTAATTTAATTTAAATACATATTTTTTAAATCAATTTTTTTAATTTGCTTTTGCGCAAAAAACAACAACTCTCCACTCTAACTATCATTTTTGCTGATATCTCTGAAACTTGTGAATAGCCTTTGCTGAGAAAAAATTGACTTATTTTTCATACTAACAGAATAAGCGTGTTTTTACAACTCGCTTAGTTTTATTTCAAAGAAAACGTTAATAGATTGAAATGCGATTAATTGGCAACAATTTTCTCAAAAAATTGAGTCAGTGACGACATTTTTCCGATATTCAACTTTTAGGCATTTATTTTTCATAACACTTTTTACAAAATCTTACAAAGAAATATGAGGTTTTAGGTGTCATTGATTATACACTTCACCAGAGTATTATATCTTTGTGCATTTGTTTGTAACACCCAAAAGGAAGGGAGATAGACCCATTGTTAAATATACCGATCGACTTAGAATCGGCGATTTAGTAATGTCCGTCTGTCTGTCCACCTATTGTTGTAATCACGATACAGGTGGCAATTGTAGCCAGAACCAAACGAAACTTTGCACAAGAAGTTTTTCGGTATAAGGACGAACGCCATTTAATTTGAAGAAAATCGGTTCAGATTTATATATAGCTCCCATACAAATTTCATTCCCAAATTGAATTTTTCCGCTCTAGATACCACATATTTCAACAGATTTTCTTCAAAATTGGGAAAACAATTTATAGTTCAACTAGAAGCACCTGTGGTAAAAATGTGTTCGAGCGGTTCAGATTTATATATAGCTCCCATACAAATTTCGTTCCCAATTTGAAATTTTCCGCTCTAGAATCCACATATTTTAACAGATTTTCCTCTAAATTCGCAAAACACCTTATATTTCAACTGGAAACACTTGTGGTAAAAATTTGTTAGATCGGTTCATATTTTTCAGTTTCCCCAGAAACAGCGTATTTTCAGAAAATTTCTTAAAATTGAGCATAACACGTTATACTTCAACTGGAAGAACTTATTGTGAAAGTTAGTTACAAATATTATTCTCGATTTGACAAATTGGACCAGGTTATATTATCCTGTGATTAGGAAATATACAAAAATGTTTCCCATTTCCCCGTTTTTACTGAATTGAATTTTATTCCGATAGAAAGTGGAGTGTATCATATAGTCGGCCCGCCCGACTTTAGCCTTTCCTTGTTTGTTTTTTTTCTTTATTATATTGTCCAGCATATGTCAGCTATAAGAGTTTCATAAAAGGTTTGATTTTGTTGCTCACTGTTATTGGACGTTTAGAGTCATATTTTTGTGGTTTATTTAAATTTAAAATTTTAAATAATTTCTTGTTTAAATACCCAAATTGATATTGAAATTTTATTTTTTGTGCATTATATCTACAGCTTTCGTTTGTTCGGTGACTTATAGTGAAATTTGAAGTAGAGTATTTTTTTGCACTCACACCATCTCCCCCTAAAATTCAATTTTGTGCGACAGCTTAGCACCAATTCGGAAAAAGTACGAAATTAACCCTAAAATTTATTGAGTTTTGAGTTTTAGTGTCCTCAGAGACTTGTAGAATTTTATGGCAAATATTTTTGTAAAACACTTACTCGTTTAACCCCTTCTTACGCGTATTTTCTACCCTTTTGCACAAAAAGACTCCATTTATTGAGGAGCACGGGATTAACATGATTTTTAAAGGTGTTTTCAGAGGCGACTTAATATTTTGCAGACCGTTATTAAACAATCCAATCTTTAGAATTTTTTTCCGACACCCATCCCAATACATTTCTTATAGTGCCACAATCCAACAAATAAGTGATTTTGGTTAAACTCACGTGACTTAGCGGGTTAGATGTCAATTTCTAATTCTAATTGTTTAATCTAGCAAGTCGAACAACCAGCCTTGTTGTGTCCATTACAACCACAAAATACAGTCAAACTCGAACACATGATAACACTCGCACAGCCTATTGTGCTACTCATTCTCAAGAGAGCCCCATTAGAACCTGTAAAATGCTACGCACATGCTGCCAAACAAATTGTATTTTACAACCGCAACAACCACAACCATTCACAACATACATAAATACGAGCACACTCATGATTACTCGTTCTTCGTGCACACGTTTGTCTGTATGTAATTTTATTGTCGCCATAATGCACATGCATTGTTGTTGTCGTTACTGCGGATCAGTGGGTGCCTGTGTGCTTGGCTTGTGTTTGTGTCAACGTGTTGGTGCATAAACAAATGCACAATGCCTGCCCAACGACCGACCAACACTGTCGGTTTCTTTCGTTGTTCGTTGCTAGTCGTCGTTCATGGCTTTTGTATGAAAACGGCGCTCTTACGTGTGCATTGTATTGCTGCTGCTACACGACTGCATTGTGTGCGGGAGGTGTGTGTGTGTGTGAGTCTGGTAGAGTGAGTTTACGAGGGTGTGTTTGTTGAGTGGTTCTTAGCTGTGCCATTTACATTTACATGGAAAGTAACGTCGTTCGTTTGTGTTTCCTGCTAGAGCAGCATGAGTACACGGACGGGCCTATTGTTATTGTCGTGTTGGTTGGTTGGCTTGTTTGTATTTTTTCGGGTTTCCTTATGTGCGGTGCGTGCATTTGAATTTTACACAGCCACTGGCTTATTCATATATTCATGTTGTTCTGGCTGTTGTTTGGAAATGCAACAGAGAAAGGGTTTTTTCTTGCTTTCCTCTTTCCACACTTACCTTTTATTAAAGTAACCATACATACAACACATTACACGCTGTAACCGACTTTGATTGTTGTGTTGTGTTGGTCGTACATTTGTAGCATATTTAAGTAATTCTTATTTTAATTTGTCGCCTTGTTATCTCATTCTTTGTTATGTCTTGAGTATATATGTTTGTATGTAGATAATAGAAATTAATACGGAAAATTCATAAGTACAGAAAGTGATTTCTTCGTGTAAAGCACGAAAGTGGGGTCAGAAAAATATGCATCTATTGAAAGGAATTTTCATTGGGTTCAGACTAATTTTAAAATTTAAAATTTCCTGTAGAATATGTTCACTCTGATTTCAATGTAATTTTCTTTAGAAAATTTTACACTGAATTCAGAGTAATTTTCTTTAGAAAATTTTGCACTGAATTCAGAGTAATTTACTTTAGAAAATTTTACACTGAATTCAGAGTAATTTTCTTTAGAAAATTTTACACTGAATTCAGAGTAATTTTCTTTAGAAAATTTTACACTGAATTCAGAGTAATTTTCTTTAGAAAATTTTACACTGAATTCAGAGTAATTTTCTTTAGACAATTTTACACTAAATTCAGAGTAATTTTCTTTATTATTTGTTGGTTTTGCATCAGACACGTCTTTATTAACGTCAGGCCAAAGATTTTCAAATGGGTTTAGGTGTGGCGACTGTTACGTTAACCACATTGTCTAAAAATCATTGTCGTGCTTTTGTGCTGGCATGTTTGGGATCGTTATCCTGTTGGAAGACCCACAACAATGGCATTTCCTGTTCTAATATAAAAGGTAACATTACGTTTTGTACAATTTCTCCATAAACATGTTGATCCATTATTGATCCTATTAAATGTATTTGGCCCACTCCATAGTGCGAAAAACACCCCCGCACCATGATGCTCTAGAGCCATCATGCTTGATTGTCTTGCAATGAGTTATATTCGACCTTCAAACACAGACTTTTACCACCATATAAAACAATTTTTGACTCGCCTGTCCACAAAATAGTTCTCCACTTACTCACTGGACCAGAAACACTGAGGAGAGATATAAAAAAGGCCTAAATGTTCTCTACATGTGCAGGAACTCCATAGGTAAGAGCTGGGGTCTGAAGCCGAAAGTTGTAGATTGGATCTACCGGTCGGTAGTCAGGCCCATTACTACCTATGGCCGTTTAGTCTGGTGGAGTGCCATGAGAATCGGGAAACTATTGGCAAAACTAACTAAGATACAGAGACTAGCTAGCCTGAGTATCACAGGAGCCCTCAAAAGCACCCCGCAGTCAGCATTAGATGTAATATTACACCAGCTAACTCTGGATCATTTCACAGAGATGGCTGCTGCAAAAAGCGCTTTAAGGCTCAAGGAATCAGGCTACTGGAGGAGTAGACCATACGGTCATGCGATTATTATTCAAAGGAATGTGGAGAACTTTCAGCCAGAACCAGTCTTCAGTGAAGGCACCAATTACATGGTACCGGTTCTGGACTTATCAACAGTACCGCAGATGATTATACCGAAAAGAGCAGATTGGGACAAGGGCGAGCCCTTAACAGGCTTGGCTGTCTACACTGATGTCTCTAAGATGGATATAGGCACATGTGCGGGTTTCTACATTGAATCACTACAGATACGTAAATCTTTCAGACTCAACGATACCTGTAGCTTTTATCAAGCTGAAATCCTTGCAATTAAAAATGCAGCAGAATTTTACGGAGATAGCAATTCCGGCTGAAACAGATATAAACTATTGCATAAATAGTCAGGCAGCCATTAAATCAAGCATGTCACATAACGTCAAATCAAAGCTTTTGCTGAGTTGCAAACGCTCGCTAGATGACCTCAGGACCCATGTGATCCATCCGTCTTTGCTGGGTTACCGGACATAGCAATATCAGTGGGAACGAAATAGCAGATGAACTGGCCAGAAATGGTTCATCCATGGAAATCTCGCAAGCCGAAAACTCAGTGAAACCACCGATCGGCGTTTTCTATAGACTGATTGAGTCACGCAGATGGGCAATGATGAACTTAACATGGATCAATTTATCAACCTGTAGGATTGCTAAGGCCACCTGGCTAGAGGCAGACAAACAGAAAACCAGAACATTATTAAAGTTAGGCAAAGTAGAGAGTACAGAGCACTGTAACATTAGAAGCAGGCTCAGCAGGTGGCACATAGGTATTGTGGACTATTGCCGACTGTGTGAGGACGAGGATGAGATTGAGACGATCGTGCACATATTATGTATGTGCCCCTCTCTCTGTGTACGTAGGAAAAAATACCTAGGAGATTTTATAATTAGGAAAATGACCCGCACCGTCCATGACCTGCTGAGATTCTCGAAAGGCCTGGATTGGATTATGGGTGGTTTTGGATTTACACTGATGATAACAATGAATCTGGCACCTATCAGTAAGAATGAGAACCATAAGATATGCCAATGTAAAGCTACCCAGTGGTACCCTCGAATTACTCATAGGCCAAAACAATTACAAGGAAGAAAGAGCATTACTTGACAACTAAACTAAACTAAACTCGACTTCCTAACTCCTTTCACTCACTTGACACTTCCTATTCCACCACAACCCCCATTCCCGTTTTTCCTCTATCCCCTCACCTCCCGCCCCTCCCTCTCATCTAAATCATTATACATTTAAGGTACAAGGGTATGTACAATTGATCCGAGTGCACAGATTGCGAAAGATTTCTGGTCCTTTAAACCAAACCAAACCATACTCACTGGGCAGTTTACATTTTCAGTAAAAAAGTGCATGTCGGTGCTATTTTTTTGCCGGCACTGTAAATGTGCAATGGTACGAAAACACGTTTTATACCCGTAACTCAAGATTTTGGGGGAGTCTAGCAAATTTCAAATACAGATTCTTGTTCTACTTGACATTAGCCACCAGAAAATACTATCACCTCCCAGAGTTTTTGGACTGTTGCACAGTGTAAACAGTGCTTCTTCCTTTATTGCATGTTTGGTATTCTTTATTGTTTTTTGTCCCATGTGCCACAATAGACATTTCAAATTCCTTGCCTATTGAACACGTGTGGCAACACTTTCAATGTGAACCGAGCTTTTAGCTTTCAATTGAACTTAAATGAATTTGTTTGTTTTCGGTTTATTTTTTAAACGGAACACAACTACAACGGCTACGGACAACTGCGCAAACTCGAGCAAAGTGCACTTTTGAACTTAGGCAACGAACCTGCGACCGTTTCCCCGGCAAAAAGCGAAATGAATGCCTTTGTTTTGTTGACAACACATTTTTTTGAAGGGGAAATTGTTTTGATTCAATTCCAGGCGACACGAAACAACACATTGAGCTAAGTATGAGGTGGTTGGTGGTGTATGTGTATGGTTGTGTGGATGGGGTTGGGGTTGGTTGGGAAACATAAGAATTGAAATTGAGCGGCGAGCAACCTACCTCAAGTAATTTTATGGTGTTACTCATTTGCGTATAGAGGTTTGATGGTGGATGTTGGATGTTGGGGTGGGGTTGGGGGTGCGAGTGCTGTTAACATGCTAATCTTTTGAATATTTTGTTTTGATTGCGTAGATGTGAGTGGTCGGTCTTTATGATTTATTTTTATTAGTTTCACTTTTGTTTGGGTTGTTCTTGTTGTTGTTATTATTGTTCTGTGCGTGCGTTGGGTGGTTTGTTTGTGGTTGGGTGGCGTGTTCATTCTTGTTGCTTCATTGCCATCGCGTTCCCCGCCTCTTGTTGACTGGCTGCGCTCTGGTCGGGTATTCTGGGTGTCATTTCCATTGCGTTCGCTGAGCTCTGGGGCACATCGGAATCCATAGCAAAAGACTGCCGACGACGACGACAACGAAGAACGAATGGAATCGTGATGTGTGTGGTTGGTTTGATGATGGCCATAAAAATTCAAACGGTTTTTGTGAGTTTTTTAGTTTTATTTTTGTCGCATCTACGAACGGGCGCTTGTTTTTGTTTGTTTTGTTTCGTTCGTTCGGTTTGAAAGCAAAAAAATAAATAAATAAAAAACCAGCAAATTTCGCGTTAAAGCTTTAATTGAAAATAACTACGTAAAATTAACAAATAAATTCAATAAAAATAAATAAATAAATTTTTCAAGAGAATAGAAGAAAAGTGCTGTGCCGTTGACAGAAGATTGTTGAACAAAGTTCGTCGTTCACCGTGCAATGTGTTTGTGCTTCAGTTTCAGTTGTTAATTTTGGTGCCCCTTCCCAGCGGAAAAAGCGTGGGTTTATGAGGGGGAAATATGTTGTTGGCTGTGTGATTCCCTTGTGTTATGTTCTTATCACGTTAATGATACCCTGGTGTTCCGTCCGTTCGTTCGTTCACTTGCTCGCATTTTGTTATCCTGTTCATTATTTCCATATTTGCCATGCTCGCTCTCTCCCATTCCCTCCCACCCATTACCACCAACATCAGCATTATCCTGTAAAGCTTTCAAACTGTTGCTAATGTTTGTTTACCATACTCCGTTTTTTCCTTTGCTCTCCCGTTTCAATTTTCCCAACTTTTTTGTTGCTGTTGCTGTTGTTGTTTCTGTCATGCTTTGACTTTTGGGTAAACAAGAAAAAATACAAACACATACACTCACAGATAGAGAGAAGCACCAAAGAAAAAACAACTGCAGGCTACCAATGACTATACGTACATGCCTTCACACAACAGCAACTACGACTAACAGCAGCAACTTCAACACACGTTCACACTCACACACAGTTCACACTGTAATCGCACATTAAACGGGGTCGTTTTGGAAACTATAGCAGTCAGTTTGTTAGGAAAACAAAAAATAAATGATAAATAATTATCTCACTCTCAAACGACTTAACCGTTTGAAATGAAATTTCACACAGACTTAGTTGAAGTGTTGGCGAGCTTATGTTCTGCCACGAGTGTAATAGAGGCTGAACAGTGTGGTCTAAAGAAGGGTGCGCCATTTAAAACTTGAAATCAGAATCGGCTATAAAAATGCCGATTGGCTCGGCAGTACCTCATCCGAGGAACCCAAAAATCCACACCAAACAGTGACTCTTTCTGGATTCATTGGCTTCTATCAGGTGTGGGTTCTCTGAACTCTGTATGCGGCAATTTTGCTTATTGACATAACCATCGAGATGAAAATGAGCTTCATGAAGGCTGAACTAAAGGCCGATCTCTTCTCGAAAATTTCCCATGTACATTTCTTACAGTTTGCGTTAAAGACTAACTACTTTGGAAGCAAGTTTTTAACATTTCCGAATTTTATTCGACCCTATAGCGCCCCATTTTGCAAATGTCAAACATAAACCTGTAAATAAAAAATAAAAACGGCGTTAAGTTCGGCCGGGCCAAACTTTATATACCCTCCACCATAGATTGCATTCCACAGAGGTTGTCGGTTTTCGTAGAAGTGCAGAAATATTACAGGAAAATATAAATTTTTTTAATATAGCCAAGCAAAAACAAATACAAATATTGAAAAAAAAAATTATAAATAAATATAATATATTAATTATTTCAAACCACGCTTATAAGGAAAGGCTACCAATACGTCAACTCAAAAAATGAATATTCTTATATTTATATTTTCAAAAAAACTTAAATACCATAAATATTGGTAGATAGTGGGTGCTACAGTTGGTTGTATTTCCATTTTCTTTTAATTCCAAAAGTACAAATTTTGAAAATCCATTATCAGACGTACATTGCCGTAAAAGAAAAAGTACGAATTTGAAAAAAAAAAAAACTTTTTATTTTGCGTGTCTATGCAGTCAGAGGAATGTATACTCTGCATTGCATGACTGCGGCCATTCGGTTGGTACTATTTGTATCCCCTTTTTCCATTTTAACCCCAAAAAGTACGAATTTAAAAAAATTCATCTATTTTCCGTGTCTACGCAATCAGAGGAATGTATACTACGAATTTCATGACTCCAGCTGCGGTCATTTGATTGGTACTATTTTTATCCCCTTTTATCATTTTAACCCCAAAAAGTAAGAATTTCGAAAAATCTGTTGATTTTAAGCGTCGACGTAATAAGTAAGGAATGTATACACCGAATTTCATTAATCTAGGTGTAGCCGTTTGGTTGGTACCATTTTTATCCCTCCGTACCCATTGTATCCCTTGAAATTGCGAATTTGGAAAATAACCCTTTTATTTTTCATGTCTACGTAGTCAAAGGAATGTATACTCCGAATTTCATGACTCTAACTGCGGTCATTTAGTTGGTACTATTTTTATCCCCCTTTTCTATTTATACCCCAAAAAGTACGAATTTCGAAAAATTCGTCGATTTTCCGTGTCTACAGTCAGAGGAATTTATACTTCGAATTGCATGACTCTAGCTGCGGTCAATTGATTGGTACTCTTTTTATCCCCTTTCTTCATTTTAACCCCAAAAAGTACGAATTTCGATAAAATCCGTGTATTTTACTTGTCTATGCAATCAGAGGAATGTATACGCCGAATTTCATTATTCTAGGTACAGCCGTTTGGTTGGTACCATTTTTATCCCTCTATTCCCATTTTCCCCTTAAAAGTACGAATTTGGAAAAAATACTTTTATATTATTTAGCTACTCAATTGGAGGAATGTATACACCGAATTTCGTGTTTCTAGCTGTTGTCGTTTAATATGTACCATTTTTATCCCTTTTTGCCCCATTTCACCCCCTACAAATAAGAATCACTTTATGGTGCACGTTTTTGCTATAAGGGGAATGCGCATATCAAATATCAGGCAAATATAGACAGACATATTCAAAAAACATGCTTAAATACGCTAAAATATTAGGGATTATTATGGGTATTTGTAGTCCTTGTGAGGGAAATTTTTTTCCCTTTCGACCGATTTCGCCCCGTTTCAATCCCAACCGATCTACGACTATAAGACGCATTTATGGAAAATTTGAACGTTCCAGCTCCTTTCGTTTAGATGCAAGCGTGCTTTCAACAGACGGACGGACGGACATGGCTAGATCGTCTTAGAATTTTATGACGATCAAGAATATAGGGTCTCAGGTCGATATTTCAAGGTGTTACAAACGGAATGACAAAGTTAGTGTACCCCCATCAAAGTAATCGGTAGTTCAAATTTAAAATTTTAAATGGCCCACTGTATTATACGAGCCTTATAATAAAAAAAAGTTAGTATACCCATATCCTGCAGGTGGAGGGTATAAAGATGGGCCAATCTACACTCAAGTAGAGGTGTAATATGGAATAACTGATGAAATTAGCATTTGTTTGGCACCTATTCAATTTAGTTTTATTTTCTAAATTTTACTCAAAATGCGATTTATTTACTCATTTCAAAAAATCATCAAAACACATAAAAATGATGATTAATAAATTTTCATTTTTTTAATAAAGCCGAATTCCAAAATTTGGGATTTGTACTAAAATGGCCGCCGTGCTTTCAGTTTTTTCTTCTTGTTTATTTTGATGAATTTTTGGTATTTTGTAGGTTGGACCTCGTACAATTCTGAGAGATGTTTGGCTGGAATGAGAAAAACTTTTATTTTTGTAAAAATTTCGTTTGAATGGAAACCTCAATAGCTTAGTCAATTACAAAGGGATTTTAGAAAGCAAATTACTAAATATAATTTTTAAATAAAAACGAAAGTAGCACGGTTACCTTACATACTATTGTAAAAATGAGAAAAATATTGAAACAAAGGGGATTTTTTCTTTAAGTCGGGATAAAAAATAAACAAAATATTTTTTCACATTGTCGCCAAATGCAATATAATTATTTGTTTGTATCAAAACAAATTTTATGTTGACTTTTTCGCACTTAGCCTCGAACACGATAAATTTGACTTATATGGATAATTATCCAGGCTAAGTCTAAAAATTTCAACACAAAATTATATTTTTTGTTTTATTTGTTTTCCAACACACATTGATATTGGCGACAATTTTAAGAAATAATTTTTAATTTTGAGTGAAATTCGAATTTTTTATGTAGGTCTTTGTTGTCCACAAACAGCCATAAAATGTGTTTGGGCAAATACACACAGGTTCTTCAAGTTTTCAATAAACATCGATATATGGGCATCTCCCAAAAAGGTCTACCAAAAAAATGAAATCAGACCACACTAATAGCTTTTAACTTTATTTTTTCCATATTTCGGCAACTTTTTTTTTATTATTTTTATTAAAAGTTGAAGTGTTTTAACGAAAAGCCCCTAAACATGGGACTTACAGTGTCAAAATGTTCTACAAAAATATTCCCCATATTTTCTGAATACACGAAAACTCGTACTTTTTTTGAATTGGTACTAAAATGTCCCACAAAACTGAATTTTAGCTGGGTGGTGTGAATGGAAAAAATATTCTACGTCAAATTTCACTATAAGTCGCCGAACTAAAGAAAGCTGTAGATATGATACATATAAATAAAATTTCAGTACCAAGTTGGGTTTTTTAAACAGGAAGTTATTTATTTAATTAAAAATATATTTATTAAAATTGCACAGTGGTAACCACTCTTGTGTGGGTAATCCACATCGAACATTGTAATAAATCGAGTTCTGAATATGGTCATGGGGCCAAACATATAAAACTTTCCATAGAAAATATGAGCTGACACCTAACAACACTTAGGTGTCACAACATATGTATATTGTGAGTCTCGTTCGTATTACACCGTGCGATAATTTTTAAAAAAGTCGTTACACTTAAACCGGATGATATACCTCAGAAACTAGAGGAAAATGGAGTTAATTGGCGTTTTCAGCTTTTCATTTTTCTTATCCTGTTGCCCCCTAAAAAGACTACAAAGTTTGAAAGTATAAGATTTTTAAAATTATTATTTTGAATACTTATTATCTACCTACGATACCGATACAAGTGTCAAATTAAAGAGCAGAATAACTATTAAAAATACTTCAAATTATTTGCTTCTAAATATATTAGTTTAGCAGTAACAACCATTTCAAGATTTCTCTCTTATTTTTTAGTTTATTCATATTTTACTTTTTAAGAAGGGGAATTTAAACTGGTTGTTAATGCTAAACTAATATAGATAGAAACATAGAATATGAACTGATTTTAACAGATATTCTCGTCTTTAATTTGACACTTATATCGCTATCGTAGGATGCTAATAACTATTCAAAATATTTTTTTTTTGAAAAATGTTATCATTTGATAATTTGTAGCAATATTTTGCCTACGTATTCAAGTTTAATATTGACTGTCGGACGTTTTATCTCTTACTTAGTTATTATTTTCTGGAGACTGGAGAATATTCTGCTAAACACATAAAAATAATGCTGTGGGCCATTGTCGTGTCTGAAGAACAGAACAGCAATTCTCTTTTTATTCATAATTAATTCAAATTATTTTGAATACTTCTTCCCACCCTACGATACCGATAAAAGTGTCAAATTAAAGTGGAGGATGTCTGTTAAAAATACTTTAAATTATTTGACACTTATATCGGTATCGTGGGTTGCGAATAAGTATTCAAAATATTTATTTTTTTTGAAAAATGTTATCCTTTGTTAATTTGTAGCAATATATTGCCTATAGTTTCAGACGTATTCAAGTGTAATATGGACTACCGGACGGTTTTATCTTTTATTTAGTTATTATTTTATGGAGACTGAAGATTATTCTCCGACTTGGATCTAACATTATATATAATAACCACTTGCTAACCACACACAAAGAATGTTGTGGGCCTTTGTCGTGTCTGAAGAACAGAACAGCAATTCTTATTTTATTCATAATTAATTCAACTTATTTTGAATACTTCTTCCCACCCTACGATACCGATAAAAGTGTCAAATTAAAGTGGAGGATGTCTGTTAAAAATACTTTAAATTATTTGACACTTATATCGGTATCGTGGGTTGCGAATAAGTATTCAAAATATTTATTTTTTTTGAAAAATGTTATCCTTTGTTAATTTGTAGCAATATATTGCCTATAGTTTCAGACGTATTCAAGTGTAATATGGACTACCGGACGGTTTTATCTTTTATTTAGTTATTATTTTCTGGAGACTGGAGATTATTCTCCAACTTGGATCTAACATTATATATAATAACCACTTGCTAACCACACACAAGGAATGTTGTGGGCCTTTGTCGTGTCTGAAGAACAGAACAGCAATTCTTATTTTATTCATAATTAATTCAAATTATTTTGAATACTTCTTCGCAACCTACGATACCGATAAAAGTGTCAAATTAAAGTGGAGGATGTCTGTTAAAAATACTTTAAATTGTATGCTTCTATCTGTATTGGTTTAACATTTACAACCATTTCAAGTTTCCCCCTTAATTTTTTTACTTTATTCATATTTTACTTTTAAAGAGGGTAAACTTAAAATGGTCGTTAATGCTAAACTAATATAGGTAGAAACATTGAATTTGGAGTATTTTTAACAGACTTGCTCCTCTTCAATTGGACACTTACATCGGTATCGTAGGCTGCGAATAAGTATTCAAAATAATTTTTGTGAAAAATTTTATCCTTTGATAATTTATAGTCCTTCAAGACAATAGATTACCAACTGGGCCATTTCGACAATAATATGTATGTCAATATCAAATAGTATATATTGGACGACATTGTGACTATTTTAGTTCACTTTCCATGCTGCCTTTTTCCGTGACCCACTCTAATATGTATACATATTCGGATCGTTGGGATGTTGTTTGCTACCTTATGGTTGTTTTCTCTCTAGCCTTTTTATGAGAGTATTTGTGGATGTATCTGTGTGTATGCGGACGTATGCTAGTGTCTGTGTGTGTGTGTGCGTTTTGTTTAAAGTCGTGTTTTAATTACCTTTGGCCTTGAATTGTCAGGATGTTTTCGCACAGCAGAAGGATATAAAGTGTATCGGTATGTCTGTGTATCTGTTTGTGTATTTATGCGTTGATTATGCTCAAGTTGTTGTTGCTACTGCCGTTGCCGTTGCTGCTGCTGTTGCCGTTGCCGTTTACTGACAAGTGCATGCGTTTGTGCGCCTCTTAGTTTGTATTTTATGTTATGGCATCCGTCGTCCTTTTGGTGTTGATGCTGCTTCCTCCTTCATTCTTCTTCTTCTTTTTTTGTGCCTTCTCTCTTTCTCGTATAATCCTTAATGATATCTAATTGCAGTTTTGTTGTTTTTGTTGCCGTAGTTTTTTAACTTGGTGGTGGTGGTTGGATAGGTGCTGCTTTTAAGTTCAGTTTAATTTAAACTTTGTCTTAGTGCCGGGTACTCTATGACCGGCGGCGTAACCGTACGAAAACTAATACTAAATGAAATAATTATGGCACGAAATGGAAAATGAAAATAAATATAAGATAAATGCAAAATCTCCCAAATGAAATAATCGTCGGTATATGGGGTTCAGAAAACCCACTCGTGACTATTGAGAAGCCAATGCAGGCCATGTACTGAAAAATTGGGTTGATGGAATCAGCAACCTTTCCAATAAAACCAGAAATTTGAAAAAATAATCTGTAATTTTACTTTTATAGCCGATTCTAATTTAAATTTAAAATTTTCAATGACCCACCCTGTACTTGATTTTGTATCGATCAATAATTATAAATTTATATTAAATTTTTGGACAGATCTTCGTATGAAATTGTATTTTTTTTCATATTTTTTGGTGCATTTTTATTGGAAAATATTCCCCAATCCCTCGAAAAATCTAAGACTCTTTTCCTGGATGTTTTCTCTAAATTCTTCGAAGCGAAATGAGGATTTTTCGAAGTGTGTTTTCTAGTCTTATTAGGTTTTAGGCTGCTAATGCCAAGATGCCTCATTCATCTGATGAAATTCGTCCAGCTTATGAAATAGTTCGGTTGTTTTGATTTTCATGAGTATAAAGTGAGAAAGAGAAGGAGTTAACTTTTGGCTGATATCTCGTTCTTCTTGTGAATGTTAATCGGCCGGTCTCAGCCTGTGTAGAGTACCTCTGTATGTCGGGCTGTCGTAATTAACGTGTAGACTTTCTTTCTTTATGGCAACGTCTTGATTATGACGAATGAATGCCTAACTGCCTGTGCCTGGTGCCACTTATGTTTTCTTCAAGTAAATATACATCTGCATGTGTGTACAGTATATATGTAATTAACTGCAAGAACATGTATGTATGTGTACATTAGGGTAGATGTAAAATGTTGGAACTTTTCTCCAATTGAAAAAAGTTTACTCAGAGATCTTATAATATCAGTTCAGTTTAACAAGTTTAAGTCAAAATAGAAAAAGAATAAAATAAATTAAATAAAATGTCTTGTCATTTATTTTTTAAGACCAAACGTTGTGCTAAAGTCTTCAGCAGAACCCAAAATTAGCAAAAAAAGCAAAGTGAGACCCTTACTGTTGCAGCTAAAAGTTGACTGCGCAGTTTCGATGGGCGCTACCCCATCTCGTCAGAACTTTCGCAACGAATGTATGTCTTTGACTTAAATCAGAATTCATATTAGTACCAGCGGTCACATATGACAAATGAGAAGCGCTGATAAACAAAATATTCCACCGAACTAAGTCGACACACTAAAAATCTCACTTTGCCAATTCATTTTTATGCATGTGCTCGCATCGCTCGCAACAATACAAAGGTTGTCGTTGTACGGTATGTCCCGTCTTCACGTCGAACTTTTACATAAAACAAAACAATCAGATGTTAATCCCTTTAAAACATTTCAATTACATCGATTTACACTTGAACCCGTTCATATACGTCTGAAACTATAGGTAAAATTGAGTTAATTAGCGTTTCTAGTTTTTCATTTTCTCATCGTGTTGTTCAAAAAAAAAAAAAAACGACCACAAATTTCCAAAGGATACAATTTATTTTTAATTATTTTAAATACTTAATCGCAATGATACCAGTAAAAGTGTTAAATTAAAGATGAGAATATCTGTTAAAAATACTTCAAATTGTATGCTTCTATCTGTATTAGTTTAGCATTAACAACCATTTCAATTTGTCCCTCTTAAAAAGTAAAATATGAATAAACTAAAAATAAACTAAGGGATAAACTTGAAATAGTTGGTTGGTTGCTGAACTAATACAGATAGAGGCTTGCAATTTAAGGTGTTTTTAACAGATATCCTCCTCTTTAATTTGACACTAATGCCCTTATGATAGAGTGCGAATAAGTATTTGAAATATTTGTTGAAAAATTGTATGCTTTGGAAATTAAATAAATAATAACGCCAATAAACTCCGTTTCAGACGTATATCAGCTGGTTCAAATGTGCCGACTTTTCGTATGTTGTAATCACATAATTTAACAAGTTTAAGTTCAAAAATATATAAAGTCTTCAGCAGAACCCAAAATTAGCAAAAAGGCAAAGTGAGACCTTTATTGTTGCAGCTAAAAGTTGACTGCGCAGTTTCGATGGGCGCTACCCCATCTCGTCAGAACTTTCGCAATGAATGTATGTCTTTGACTTAAATCAGAGTTCATATTAGTACCAGCGGTCACATACGACAAATGAGAAGCGCTGATAAACAAAATATTAGTTCGGTGGAATATTGGGTTCTGCTGAAGACTTCAGAACAACCTTTGGTCTTAAACCAAAATGAATGACAACACATACAACATAACAGACCAACAATACATACAAACATTAAACAAATTCTTATTGTTGTATGGTCTGTTGTGTTCTCTTTAGTATGACATAAATTAAAATAGGTCAATCCGTTATAGTAAAGCGAAAATTTATATAAAACAAATCAATCAGTTTTTATTCCATTTAAAACATTTAATTTATAATTTATATTTTTTTGAATAAGCTCAAAATATATATTTATTTACTTCTAAGATCATTTAGCAAAACCAAATTAGCTCAATATTAAAAAATCGGCCTCTCTCTACAGAGTAGGAGGGTATGTATCATTTGGGACTAGGGTTTGGGGTACGGGAATTCCCGAATCGTTTTTCCCGGGAATTCCCGGAAAATTTTGGACAGAAATTCCCTTGATTTTTTTTTTGATTTCCCGGGAAATATTAAATAAATATTTTATTGATTATTTTGAGCATTAATTTAGATTTACTATATAAATCATAAATTTTAGATATATTTCAAATTCATATATTTACATTAATGACAATACTAATGGGTATTTGTTTATTACTACAAACAGAACATTTTAAATTTGGGACAGAAAAAAATGCAACGCATTGAATGAGTGACTTAAGACCCGAAGTATGTTTGGACCAAATCCGCGTTTTTATGGTGTTTGAGCCATGTCCGTCCGTCCGTCTGCCGGGCTGGCTGGTGTACACGATAACTCTCGAAAGGAGCTAAGGAATCAATTCAAACTTTGTACATGAAAATATTTTTCCCAACCTCAGTTTAAGTTCGAAGATGGGCGAAATTGCTACGCCCCTTCTGGTACCTCCCACACAAATTGTACATATTCCTAGGTTATATAAAAACCAATGAAACTTCCGCACCGATATTCCGAGTTAGCTATATTTTGGTATATGATAAAGTTTTATTGAGCATGTTAGATATGGCGGATTTTGCCACGCCCCTTCTGTTATATAACTTATATACGGATGGTCTGAATTCTCAGAAATTTGACATTTGACAATGCTTTTAATGTGGGCGATATTGCCACACCCCTTCTAGTACCTACCACACAAAGTGACATAAGCCTGGGTTAAATAAAACCAATTTTTATGTTTTAGCCACGCCCCTTCTATTACCTCCCACACAAATGTCTCTATCCTAGGTAAAATTAAATCCTTTATAATTCCTATACCGGTGTCTGAAATCCATTATGACTTCATACTTGATTTATTTTTTCCAATTGTTTTATAAATGTGGAAGCTAGCACCATAAGCCACAAATCTTATAGTACCTTCCACACATATCATCCGATCCTGAGTAAAATTTAAGTTCTGATAATTTGCGTAGATATGTTCTCTGAGAGTGAGGGTATATATAAGTCGGTTTTGCCGATTGACGTTTTCTTACTTCTTTAAAAAAATATATATATATATATATAAATATATATATATATATATATAACATATATATATAACATTTTGAATGAATATAGTAATTTTTGAATTTTTATACATTAATTTGTTCTTGTTCTTCTTAATAGACTATATCAGAAAATCGAGATTTTACATAAAAGTCCCTTTAAACTCTTTGAGCAAAAATAAATTAAATTATATTTAAAAATATATTTATATATTTTGATCTTCTTTTGTTATTTAAAGAAAACACGAAAAATTTTTTTATTTAAAAAAAAAGTATTTTTATTTTAAAACAAAATATTTTTTTGTAAAAACAGCAGGAGTAGAGGCAAGTTAACATCCTGAGATGAATATAGTAATTTTTGAGTTTTTTCTTTTTCTTAAGAAACTTTATCTCTCGAAGTTGCTGATTGTGGGAACATAATCCATTTGCAGTGATTGGGAGGCTTATGCTAAAGTGGACTGCAAACTTCTCTTCTATGGGATTCACTACTCATTTAAATATGTTTTCTCCAAGCAGACATGCTAAGATGCCTTCTTCCGTATAATTTCAGTTTTAAGGTAGACATTCCTTGGTCTTCTCTACCCCTTCTAAATGAAAATATTTCCGCGTTAAAAAATTTTGCCTTTTTGGATGTTTTTTTATTTAAAATTACTTAACTTTCGATTAAAATAACACATTGGCACAAGTCTTTTGACAATCATTTCAAAATTTGACATGACTGTGGAGATCAAATTTTGAGGGCCACCCTGTTACGAAGTTGCTGAATTACAAGTTTCACAATTAATTCCCTTAAAATCGATTTGAAACCACTGTGCTATGGCCGAATGGTTGGGTTGATGAAACTTATAACTCTAGACTTGACATTTCCAAATTTAGTCTGCAAATTTTAATTTAAAAAATATTATTTTCATGCAGCGCAGGTGCATTTGATGGAAGAAAGGTGGTCTAATTAAAGAAGTTTCGTTGATTAAACTTAATCTGGGGCACGATCTTTGCTAAATTAGCTCCCACATATTTTAGAGATTTACAAAAATCTCACAATTTTGGATTTTATGCAGCAGAATCCATTGTAGCCGAATGAAAAAATGTTGATGATACATATTGCTCAGATAGCCCTGGGTGTGGCCCTTTCGAATTTAGCCTCCACACATTTTCTCCAAATTTTTTACTTTGAGCCACATGTGTATATGATTTGAGAAAAGTATGTCCACTATGGACGAAGGGAAACAATGTGTGACTGAATCTTTTATTACGAATATCTCTAGGCGTGGCCTTTTCGAATTTAACCCCCACATATTTCACAACACATTTTTCCATCAATTTTGAGTTTTGTGTGCAACGATACATCAAACAATGGAAATAATTCTCATTAGCTCGGTGTATGAATGCTCATATTCAGCCACCATCTTCCCGCGACACGAACACGCTTCTCCCTTAAAAATATTTCGCATTTAACAATGTTCCTTTCGCAATACACCCTAATGTCCACACGCATACGAGTGTGTAAGCGGCATGAGTACGTTTCGTACGTTCCACATGACATTATTTTTCGAGCTCATACACAGCCAAACACATCTCGTACAGTCTCCTCGTGTGTTCACATCTAAATTGTATGTTTTAATTAGTGTTTATGCTTTGAAATGGATCAAGGCTTTCATTTGTTTTTCTTTCGGTGTTTTTTCTTTTGAAATATGACGTAAAATACTTACTGTCGGAAAATGCATCTGTTGTTCAGTTCAGTTCAGTCGACGACTGAAGTTAATGGAATTATTAAATGAGTCTTGAATCTTAAATCTTGATAAATCTTCGAATGGAATGTGCTCATAACTGATTTATCATGATAACACTTTGAAACACAAAAAATAACAAGATTCTGACAATGGATGCTGATAGAGACAATAAAAAAAGTGTATCGGCGTTTTCCCCATTTTCCACATTCTTATGATGAATCGGCATAGGAAACCTTGTGATTCTTGCTTTTATGTATAGGTCGTTTTCAGCAATATTGCTTAGAACGCTACGAGGAGCATATTTGTGAAACATTTTAACCCTGTAGATCTTCAATATAGGGGCCTTTTGGGTCCCTTTTGTGCAAAAGTGTAAAGAACACACCTTTTGCAAAATTCTTATGATGAATCGTCATAGGAAACTTTGTGATCCTTACATGTTAAGTGTAGGATGTGTTCAGCAATATTACTCAAAACACTACGAAGAACATTTTTGTAGAACATTTCAACCCTCTAGCCCTTCAACATAGGGGCCTTTTGGGTCCCCTTTGTGCAAAAGTGTAAAAAACACCCCTTTTGCAAAATTCTTATGATGAATCGTCATAGGAAATTTTGTGATCCTTACATGTTAAGTATAGGATGTGTTCAGCAATATTACTCAAAACACTACGAATAACATTTTTGTAGAACATTTTAACCCTCTAGCACCTCAACATAGGGGCCTTTTGGGTCCCTTTTGTGCAAAAGTGTAAAAAACACCACTAAAACGGGAGGTTAACGGGAGATTAACTGGTCAAAACGTTCTACAAAAATATTTGCCATAAAATTCTATTACAATTCTCTGAATACACCAAAACACAAAAGTCCACTTAAATGCCGGAATTAAGTAAAAACGTGGGTCTTTTTAGAGTGGTGGAGTTTTCCACATTCTTATGATGAACCGACATAGGGAACCTAGTGATGCTTACATTTTAAGTATAGGATGTGTTCAGCAATATTATTTAAAACACTACGAGCCACATTTTTGTGGAACAGTTTAACCCTCTAGCTCCTCAATATAGGGGTCTGTTTGGTCAATTTTGTTAAAAAGAGTCAAAAACTCCACTAAAACAGCAGGTTAACGGGTCAACATGTTCCACAAAAATAATCGCCATAAAATTCTACTATAACTCGCTGAATACACCAAAACTGAAAACTCAACTTAAATGTCAGAAATATGTCAACACTTAAAATTCATTTTAGGGTTAATTTTTTACTTTTTCCGAATTGATAAATTATCGCACAAAACTCAATTTTGGGCTGGGCTGGTGAATGGGAAGAATATTCTGCGTCAAACTTCACTATAAGTCATAGAACGAATATTTATATAATATATATAAATAAAATATCGGTATCAATTTGGGTATTTAAACAAGAAATTATTTATTAAATTTTTCTTTTTTATTTATTAAATTTCCTGGTGATCTTCAAATTCCAAGTATAAGATGTGTACAGCAATATTATGTAAAACACAACGAGGAACAATTTTTGTATAACATTTTAACCCTCTAGCCCCTCAATATAGGGGCCTTTTGGGTTCCTTTTGTGAAAAATGGTAAATAACACCCCTAAACGGGTCAAAACACAACCTACAAGTTTGAAGTAAGTCATAACATAAAATAATTTTAGGGTTAATTTAGCACTTTTTCTGAATTTGTGCTAAATTCTCATATAAAACTGGATTTTAGGGGGTTGGTGTGAATGGAAAAAATATTCTACATGAAATTTCAGTATAAGTCACCGAACTAATGGAAGCTGTAGATATAATATATTTAAATAAAATATCAGTACCATATTGGGTATTTAATAAGAAATTATTAGTACAGACAAATTTGTAAATTCTGGTTTTTCACTTTTCATCAGAGTAAGACCACTGTGGTCTCAATATCAATATTTTTCATTTCACTTTGTTTTAGTTTAGGGTCAAATAACTCCTCCAGACATTTTAAATTGAAGTTTCAAAGATCTCCTGATCCCTTATCATTTACTCGAGTAGTAATAACTATTTAAGTATTCCAAAAGTGAAAATTATGTGCCGCCATATTAAATAAGTAAGCACAAAAAATGCATAGCAATACCCGCTCAGTTACATTTTATTCAGGAATTAAACAAATCGCAACTGTGGGCATATGATTGATATTAATTATTGAGTTGTTTGGGAAAAAATTTCGTAAGTCCTTAACTAATAGGGAGAACAGAATGGTTCAAAATACAAAAGCAGGCTTTAAGATACACTAAAAAGATACCACAAGTCCTTAGAAGATATCTTGTATCATAATTGTGTTTCACTTGTCATTTGCACATCATTGGAAGGAACAAATCCCTTCAGAAGACTCACTTCAATTTGATATATCTTATTGGCTACTCTGTCCACAAATAACTAACGTGGTTACATTTGTTGTCTAACTTCACCAGGAAATCTGTTTAATCAGAAAAATAACTCCTAATTTTTTGTTTTTAATGAAGTTAAGTACATATCCTCTTTTCTTAAATCTGCCAACCATGAACTATCCTTCGGCCTCACTACTAAAGGAGATGAGAACAGAGCGAAAGGGGGTAAATGTAAATATGATACCGCTACAAATTAAAGAATGCCAATACCAACAAGATGTTTGGTTAAACTAATACACTCCGGCCGTAGTCATATTTCTGTGTTATTTCCCTGGCTCCTTCCTTTACTAAGGTTTAAGGCAAACAGATATTATTGCAGCTGATGTCTGTGAGTGCTAGAGACTGTTGAGGTAGTAGTATATTATTATGTGAAATCATCATTGCTAGGAATACTATAAAATGATTTATACAATGCCAACAGATGTAGAGATTGTGCTCAAAATTGTAGCATTATCACAACTTAACTGAATTTCCTGAAAATCAATTCTGTCAATTTATTGAAAACGTTGAGTGTTTCCCTATAAATATGAGAATGAAATAGAATTAATCTTGGCTGTGAAGTCAAAAATTGTGAAAATCGTCTTTAGAAAACCCCACATTACTTAATTCATATAGAGAATAGCAAAATATTTTTTGGCATATGATTATAGGGAATATTTGTGGCAGAATAGTTTCAGAAACCTAGAAAGAGAAAGTTGAAATAAATGCAATTCCAAATGCGATATTTTGATTTTTGCAAAAATTTTAGATTTTTTCGCGACTGACCACACATACGTTATAAGCGATATTTGTTCTTAATACACATGCAGTTAGCCGCGTTCGTTGGATAGATCACTAGAAACACAAATGCCATGCATACAAATCATTTTAGCCATATCTCCTATGAAAATGAAAATTTGGCATAAATATCCAATTTGTATTTTTTGTCGAAAAAAATCGATCTTCCAAAAAACATTGATGAATATTAACCTTAGTAATTTGTTGCTGTATAAATTGGCGTGTAAATTTGCTATTTAAGAGTGAAGATTTTAATCCTTAAAAGTCCTTTTTGAAAGGACTTTTTGATTTTCTCGAAAAAGGCTCAAATTGATCCATACAGAGAGGAGCTAGAGGGTTATGATCTTCCACATGACAATAAGAATTCTCTCAGACATTCGACCTAAAAATGAAAACTTGGACCCACCATAAACAGGAACTCAGACCAGCTGGACTATAAGCTTATTCAACAAAAATGATGTATTCAACATACCTTTTCAGAATTACGGAGTCGATGTTATTCTGTTCCAAAAATGCTGTTTTACAATGTTATAATTTTCGCTGAGAAAATATTCAATTTAAAATACTCGAGCAGTAATAACCATTTTAATATTCCAAAAGTGAAAATTGTGTGCCGCCATAAAAAATAAATAAGCAGAACAAAAAATATATAAATATCCTCTCAATTACATTTCATTCTGGAATTAAACAAATCGTAACTGTGGGCGTATTATTGATATTAATTATTGCGTTGTTTGAATAAAATTGTTGTCTTAAGTCTTTAACTAATAGGGACAACAGAATGGTTCGAAAGACAAAAGCAGGCTTTAAGATACACTTATAAGATACCACAAGTCCTTAGTCCCTAGAAGATACCTTGTATCACAACTGAATTTCAATGAAATAATTTTCAAGTTGGCAGAACATCGAAGAGATTTTCATAGATTTTTAATTATCCTGGGAACTTATATGAGATTTTCGGATTCAAATTATTATTATAATGTAAGACTCAAATGGAAAATACACAATAACTTCAATTTAAAATACAGGAGTATTAACAACCATTTAAGTTTTTCTCAAGCGAACATTGTTGGACGCCATATAAAATAATTGTGAACAAAAACTATCTAAAAATACCCTCTCAGTTATGATCTATACAGGAATTAAGCAAAACGTAACGGTGGGCGTATGATTGATATTAATTGTTGACTTGTTTGAGAAAAATTGCCATAAGTCCATAACTAATAGGGACAGGGGATAAATTCCAAATACATGGATAAAAGCAGGCTTTAAGATACACTTATAAGATATCACAAGTCCTTAGAAATGTATCACGATCGTGTTTCAATTAAAGTTAGTTTCATAGATTTCTCGGTAGAATTGGGGGTAACTGAAAGTTATATGAGATTTCTGGCGTATATTTTATATTAAGTATCTTTCGCAATCTGCATCCTTCGTGAGTCTCTAGATGTTTATATGAGATTTCCAAATTCATGTTTTTTTATTTTGAAAGGCTCAACTAAGTATTTGTTTATTATCATTTATTAATAACCGTAGCGGTCTCACAATAATAAAGGCATTTATGATGACTACAAATATTGTGTCATAACTTCTACATTTATCCATAGATTCTCTTCAAATGGGACTTTTTATGTGCGCTAAAATCCCAACTATTACAAAATAAAACAAAATATTCAGTTATCTAGTTTCTCAGTCGATTTTACATGATATTTAACAAAAAATAAAAAAACATGATTTGGATGTGCAACTGTGGGCGTATGATTGATATTAATCATTAAGTTATTTGAGAAAAATAGTCATAAGTCCATAGCTACTGTGGATAGATGAATGATCTCAAATGCATGACGAAGAACAGTCTTGGACGATGATCATAATATAAATTTATAAGATACCACAAATACCTAGCATCCCTGTATCTGACAATGAAAATTTGTCAGAACTTTCAAAATCTAAGAGAATTTCATACACTTCGCGGTAGCCTTTGGTGTTTCTAGAAGTTATATGAGATTACCGAATTCAATTTTTTATAACGAAGGGCTCAACTAAGTATTTTTTTTACTGTCCAACAGTCATGGCGGGAATAGTTTCTGAAAAGTATCCAAATTTGGTCTGGCAATAATAAAGGTAAGGCTAAACATTTTTGGGTCATAGCTTCTACATTTATCCATAGATTCTCTTCAAATAAGCTTTGTGTTCCTCGTTAGGATCCCAGCTATTAAAAATTAAAAAAATATTTCATTATCCAATTTGAAAAGTGGGGTTTCGTGGTATTTAACCTACAATTTAAAAAACGTGATTTTATTAAAAATCTTTTGCGTTTACAAAGAGGTTCGTAACTTCGACATTTATTCACATATTTTTTACATATTTACACTGTATTCTGCGTTAGCTATTAAAAAATTAAAAAAATCCATATTCTTTTATTTTTTATGCATTTTCTCGTGCCAGCCAAAAATTATTTTTTTCGGAAAAAACAATTTTTAGGAAACTGTTCTTTATACTCATACTTTTAATATTTGTAGCCGTCGTAATTACCTTTAATTGAACATATAAGCCGATGTGATCGGACCTACATTTCCAAAATGAGAGTACATTAATGAAGGAACCTTTTCGAAAACTGAATTTTTGGTAAAAAAAATATACAAAATTTGTGTGTGTTGGGTTTAGCAATCATTTCATTTTATTTTTTAATTATTTTCAATATATCTATTTTTATATTTATCTTTAATTGAACATATAAGCTGGTGTTATGGGAGAGAGAGTAAAAATATTAAAGGTACATTCGACGAAAATTGAAATTTTATTAAAAAAATATAAACAATCATCATTTATGCCTCAATGAACACCAGAAATAAATTTTGAGTTCTCGGCCACTAAAATTTTATTTTTTTGCTACATAGTGTTCTTTTTATCTTAGCAAAGAAAACATATTGCAGAAAAGCCATTGCTGAATATAAAAGCTATGGCTTGAGAGCTTTTCCCTATTTCAAAACAGCTAATGATTATAAAAACTTAAATTGTTGCAAATCCTTTCAGTCTGACTAAATTTACCAAAATCTCGGGTACCATAAATGACCTGTACTTCATAATGCATTGTAACAGGGAGGCCGAAGTTATAATTTTTTAAAAATACAATTCCTTTTCTACAATCCCTTAAGGCATTTTATTCTAATTGCTGTAGTGGTTAAGACGATATGTAGATTTTACAAGTTTTCTTTTTCAAACGCACTCTGGTGCGTATGACTGATATTAATTATTGCGTTTTTTTACAAAATACCTAATAAATCTCAGATAACAAAGAATAAGGAAAAAGTTCGTGATATACTCGATAGAAAAGATATTAGAGAATGCAAATCGAGCATTGAAGTTGCATATTTGAAAGAAGTAAGAACCAATGAGTGTCCCCCAAACTTGAACAAGATTACTTTTCAAAGAAGATATATGAAAGAATGCACTGTTTAAAATGTTCCCAATAAAGATATATATGTAGTTTTTCAATGTACTTCTGGAATTACGTAAATCTCTTTAAGTATTTGTTTATTATTTTTTATTTGTGTAAAGTTTAGCCCACAACTGTCCTCTGTCCCCGGTACAATTTGTATAACCATCGTTATCCTTTTGAGATTCTTGTTTTCATGCAGAACAACAACGCATAAGTAAAGAATAAGCAGATGAAATTCAAAAGAAGTAGTAACGTTTTATGCCATCTAAAGATGAGAGGTATAAATATCAAAGGGTAATATAACGTAGCAGCAGTTCCAACGTCAACGCTATCATCATTCAACAACAACCAGCCAGCCAACCAACCCTCTTATCCTACCTTTCAGTCAACAACATCTGTGGATGATGTAAAACAGATGTAATTATCTTTGAATAAAAGTGACACGTACGTACGTAGTTGCACGGCGGCAGCAGCAGCAGCAACTATTCATGCATTTGAAAGCATTAAGGATATTTCACATTTCATAGAATCCTTTTCACACACACTCTATCTCTCGCTTGTATCACATGAGTATGCTAAAATGCCATCACAGAACTCATCATTCGAAGAATGAAAAAGTTTTCTTTTCACTGCTACGCAAAACTGAAAGAGTCCTGAAAGATGTGTGTATGTCAGTGTGTGCATGTCCTTTTCATATAGGGCTAGAATTTGCAAGTGTGTGCGTAGAAATTACTTTAGGCAAGCGTACGAAATGTTCTACGTACCAATGCAAAACAAGAAACAAAACGAAAAAAATAGCGCTGAAAGGAGCCCGTCATCGACGTCATCATCGTATGGGTAAAGGAACCAGCGAACAAGCAAGGACATCAGCGCCATCATCATCGTGGTCTTCATTGACATCAACACACAGTGGGTTCCTTTTTGTGGAAGTAATATTAGTTTAAAAAATATATTTCATTTGTGTATTGAAGAGGCCTCCGCCTCCGCCTCAGTTAATAAACAAAGCGAACCCCTGGGCGTATGATTGATATTAATTATTGAGTTTTTTGAGTTAAAACGTAGTAAGTCCATAACAAACAGGGACAGGGGATTAATTCTAAATGTATGACTCAAAGCAGGCTTTGGGAATGGTCATAAGATAAATTTATAATATACCACATATCCTTGAAATAGTATCAAGATTTTGTTTCCATGAAATCACTTTCAATTAGCAGAATTTTCAACATCAAAAAGAGTTTCACATATTTCACGATAGCCTTGGATGTCTCTAGAAGCTGTATGAGATTTCCGGATTCCGATTTTCCTAATGAAAAGTACACCTATATATTTGTTTATTGGTCATCAGTCATAGGGATTAGATCATTTTTCAATAAATGTAATTTCATATTCATGTCAAGTCAAAGTCAAATTCAAAATACACGAATATGGAACAACCATTTGAGAAGTATTTCAAAGTCGAACTTTGCGCGTCGCCATATAAAATAATTTTGCACAAAAACGTCCTAGAAATTCCCTCCCAGTTATGTTTTATAGAGGATTTAAGCGAGACGTAGCTGTGGGCGTATGCTTGATATTAATTATTGAGTTGTTTGAGTAAAAACGTTGTAAGTCCATAACTATTAAGGGCAGGGGAATAATTCCAAATAGATGAGTCAAAGCTGGCGTTAAGGGTGACCCTAAGATACACTCGCAAGATATAACAAATCCCTATTATCCCTATAGCACCATTATGTTGCAATAAATGTTAGCAAAACTTTCCATACCAAAGAGAGTTACATACATTAGTCGGTAGCCTTAGGGGTCACTAGAAGTTATATGAGATTTCTGGATTCAGATTTTTGTAATGAAAGGCTCATCTCCAAGTATTTATTTATTAGGAAGTATTTGCTGAGTATTTTGTTGAAAATTTTATATTAATTGTCGAGGCGGTCTGACTATGATAATGGTATGGCTACAAATGTTGGGTCATAAATTCTACATTTATCCATAGATTCTCTTCAAATAGTACTTGTTTTCTTTGTTAGGAACACAGTAGTTATGAAAAATAAATATTGAGTTATCCAATTTTCAAAGCCAAAAATAAAAAAATATTATTATTTTTTAATCTTTTGCGTCTACCAAGATTACATTTATTCATAGATGACATATTGACATATACATATTGACACTGAATTTCTGCGTTAGAATGTTAGCTATTTGAAAAATAAATCAGCATTTTTTCTCTTATTTTTCGTAGCATCAAAAAAATATATTTTTTTGTCGAAAGAAAAAAATAATTTTTTCTATTTTTTTGATTCTGTCCCTATACCACTGTTTCTATTTAAAAGTATTATTTGATATTTTGATATTTGTAACCCTCATAATTACATAATTAGTGAACATATTAGCGGATGTAATCGGAACTATATTTCCAAAATGAGAGTACTTTAAAGTAGATATCTTTAGGAAAATTTTACTTTTAGTAAAAAAAAATAAAAACAAATTTATTCATAATTTTTGTGTGGATTTTATGAAACATTTAATTGTGTCTTTAATTGAATTAATATATATTTTTTAATTATCTTTAATTGAACATATAAGCTGGTGGTCCTAAGATACACTCGCAATACATAACAAATTCCTAGTATCCCTGTATAAACCATTGTTTCAATCAAAGTTAGTAGAACTTTCAAATCAAAGCAAATTAAAATTTTGCAAAAAATATCCAATTTGTATTTTGTTTTGTTTACCGTGCTCTACCCAAAATACCCACATATTTTGTCGAAAAGCATCGATCTTTCAAAAAATCATGATCGAATTTTAACCCTAGTAATTTTTGTTTGTATAAGTTGGTGTGTAATTTTGCCATTTAAGCGTGAATAGCTTTATTTACATCTTTGGTGTCTTTGATGGGGAGTCATCATCTGAAATTTCCGTCCTTTTTAAAAGGACTTTCTTTGATTTTCATAAAATATCAAATTGACCCACAAAGAGAGTAGCTAGAGGGTTAAGATCTTCCACAAATATGATCCTCATACAATTCTACAATATAGTTGTGACCATAAGAGTTCTCTCAGACATTAACTTACACCAATTTTTGTCACTTAGTAAAAAAAATAAAACAAATGAAAACTTTGACCCAGTGTAAAGAGAAACTCAGACCAGCTGGACTATAAGTTTATTGGGCAAAAATGGTCTATTCAACATAGAGTTATAGAGTCGCTATTCTGTTCAGAATTATAGAGTCGCTATTCTGTTTCAATCAAAAAGTCTTATTTTGTTGGACAGTGTTATTGTGGCTATCTCATAATAATAAATGTAATTATGATGGGCCAAATTTTGGGTCATAGCTTTTACATTTGTCCGTAGATTATCTTCATATAGGCCTTGTTTTCTTCGTTAGGATTCCAACTATTATAAATTAATTATTATTAAATAATTTTGTGTAAACATGATTTTTTAATGAAATCTTGCGCCTACAATGAGGTTTATAACTTCCACATTTATCCATAGAAATTTTTGTTTTCTTCGTTAATATTTTTAATATTTGGTTTTTATCTCTGCTAGTTAAATTCCGAAATTATATTCATTCACATTCAAATTGCAGTCGTCGTTTAGACGTTATATAAATATTAATAAGTATAAACGCACTCAGGTGCGTATGATTGATATTAATTATTGAGTTAATTTAAAAAATATCCAGTACACCTAATATCATAGAGAGTAAGGAAAAAGTTTGTGATATACGCGATAGAAAAGATATTGGAGAATCCAAAATGAGCATTGAAGTGTCACATTTGAAAGAAGAATGGGCCAATGAGAGACCGACTAACTTAAATAAGCTAAAATTTCATTGAAAGATCAATATTTATTGCCATTGATTTCAAATAATAAATGTGTTGGGGTTATTGTATATATTCCTTATGTGAAATCCGCGTGAAGTAAAGTAAAACCACGTTGTATAAATCAAAAGTTTATTGCATAAGTAAATGACTATTGCTAATTGTGGTGTTAATTCTTAAAAGGTAGAAAAGGGAATAACCAAAGTGTTGCAATTTGACAATTACATTAGAATGTTTTAGTACATTTGACTTGTAGAGTTGTATTTCAATATCAACAAAATGTAATTATGATGACTACAAATTTTAAGTGATAGCTTCTACATTTATCCATAGATTCTCTTAATAAAATTAATTAATTATTATTAAATATTTTGTTATCAAAAGTATTTAATAATAATTGTAAAATGGATTTTCGCATTTTTTAAACATGATTTTTCTACTTTTTTTTTTGTTTTCTTCGTAAACATTTTGGATATAAAAAAAAACAACAAAACTATTTTTTTTCGAATATTTTTTATATTTTTATGGGGTTTTTCGTACCAGCAAAAAAAAAACTTTTTCAAAAAAATCTAATTTTTCTCATTTTTTTTAAGACAGTTTATAAACTGCTGTCTCTATTTGGAAATGAAATTCATCATAATTACGTTTAATTGAAATTACAATATAATATTTATGATTAATTCAATTTTATGATTTGACTTTTCTAATATCTAGGCAACAAAAAAATAAATATGTTGTATCCGCAACCTACATTTGTTGTGTACATTCACAAAATCAAAACAATTATTTTTAATATAATTTTTCTTTACTAAAATTAAAATTTTCGTCGTAGATGCCATTAATATTTCTACTCTCATTTTCATACTATAAGTCCGATAGCATCTGCTTATATTTTCAATTAAAGATGATTATTTTGGCTACAAATGTTGCGAATTTCTCTATCACATAGCTACAGTGGTTTTAGAACAGTATCCAAAATATTGAAAAAAAAGATTTTGGCAGGCACGAGAGAAATAATAAAAAATTTAAGAAAAATCTATAATTTTCTTCGAATTATTTTCCATTTTTCCTCTAATTTCTCCACTGTACAACACTGCTCCAGTATGCAGTACAGTGCAGTTTCCCTATATAGCTGTTGACTGTCTACATACATGTCCTTCTGTCAGTGTCATTATGATAATTACACCAAGAAGAAGAACAAAAAATAACCACGACAACAAAAACCGCAATAAAACAACATCAGAATTCGTTGTCATACAAACAACACCACAACGAAACCACAGTTTCATGCAGAATTTTCATTCTCCCTCCGTTCCATGTTTTTTTCTCTCTGTGTAAAATAAATTACACAAAAAAGACAAGTCTAAATTGCCTAAAAGTATGCATCGAACAAGGATGCGTCGTTCCATGTTTTCCATGCACCCTGGCATTCATTTAAAGAGAAATTGAAATTTCAATGTTTTCGTTTCGCTTTGTGTTTCGTAGTGGTTCTGCGAAGGGTTGTGTGGTTTGTTTGTATTTGTTTTTTTTTTGTGGCTTCCGTTTCCTTGATTTCTGCAAATTTTTGGTCTTTGATATACTTCCGCTTTGCTCTTGGCTTGGTCGATTTTTTTTTGCTTCTGTTCAGTTCCGAGCAATGCTGCGGTATACTTGGCGTCTGTAATGGCTTCGTAATTTGTGTGGATAAACAATCGACAGCAGCCCAACAGAACACCACAATTATTAAATTACATTGAAGTAGTGAGCATTTGTGGAGTGAGAATGCAGATCAGATTGAGAGTCTGTAGCCTCTTAAAGGAATCAGCAACATGATTTGATGGAAATGATTAATTATGATTTCACATTGGATTGTATAGAAAATTGAGTTCTAGTTTTTTTTATTATTGTTTCATTACAAACCTTGTTAAGTAAACAAATATAAAATAAAACTATTGCTTGGTGTACTTTTTTGGCAGACATTCGGAAAGTGTGTTGCGCTTCTCAATAGAATCATGTACTTGAAAGAGTCCGGGTATGTTGATGAAAAGTCGCTGCGAAGCTATCTGACGAAGACTTTCATGGGCCAGAAATCATGATATCATGGTAGTGAGCAGCTAAATAATAAATATTTTTAAATAAATTTTTATTCTATAGAATATAAAGGCAAAATGGTCTTGAGCCAGGACAATGTCCCAGTTCAAATTAAATATTGATTACAGACCGAAATAAAATAAGTGAAAAATTAAACAAAAAAATAATAATTTTGTTTCCGAGGACTTAAAATTTACTTTTTGTTTGCATTGAGTCTTACTGATTCGTAAAATTTCACAAAAAATGTATGAATATTTTTTACTAATTCAAATATATATATTCATATATTCTCTCATTTTGACTTATATTAAGTCCGATCATACCCTCCATATATTCAATTAAAGAACCAGTAAACAAGCATGAACATCAGTGCCATCATTATCGTGATCTTCATTGACATCAACACGTTGTAGCACACAGTGGGTTCCTTTTGGTAGAAGTAATATTAGATTAAAAAATATATTTCATTTGTGTATTGAAGAGGCCTCCGCTGAGTTAGGCTTTATTCAGTTAATAAACAAAGCGAACCCCTGGGCGTATGATTGATATTAATTATTGAGTTGTTTGAGTTAAAACGTAGTAAGTCAATAATAAACGGACAGGGAATTAATTCTAAATGTATGACTGAAAGCAGGCTTTGTGAATGGTCATAAGATAAATTTATAATATACCACATATTCTTAAAATAGTATCACGATTATGTTTCCATGAAATCACTTTCAATTAGCAGAATTTTCAACATCAAAAAGAGTTTCACATATTTCACGATAGCCTTAGGTGTCTCTAGAAGCTGTATGGGATTTCCGGATTCCGATTTTCCTAATGAAAAGTACACCTATATATTTGTTTATTGGTTATCAGTCATAGGGAATAGATAGTTTTTCAATAAATGTAATTTCATATTCATGTCAAGTCAAAGTCAAATTCAAAATTCACGAATATGGAACAACCATTTGGGAAGTATTTCAAAGTCGAACTTTGGGCGTCGCCATATAAAATAATTTTGCACAAAAACGTCCTAGAAATTCCCTCCCAGTTATGTTTTATATAGGAATCAAGCGAAACGTAACTGTGGGCGTATGACTGATATTAATTATTGAGTTGTTTGAGTGAAAACGTTGTAAGTCCATAACTATAGGGGACATAAATCAAAGCAGGCTTTCGGGTTGGTCGTAAGATACACTTTTACGATATAACAAATTGCCATTATGCTGCAATATAATTTAACAATAAAAAACCAAATACTAATGAAACTCTGTTTCTGAGTTTTCTGGATTCAAATATGCATAAAGAAAGTATCAAGTATTTCTTTATTGGGGATATATTAAAATTGAAAAAAAATATATATTGTCTTCGAGACCTAACATTTTTTTTGTGTGTATTAATATTTGATTCATAAAACGAAAACAAAAAATGTTTATGAATACTTTTTGTTACTAAAATTCAAATTTTCAGCGAAGGTACATCTAATATTTGTACTCTCATTTCGGATATATAAGTCCGATCACATTCTCTAATATATTGAATTACAGGTAATTGTGATTGCTACAAATGTTGTGAATCACATAGCAACTGTGGTTTAGAAACAGTCCTCAAAAAATTGAGAAAAAATTTATTTTTTACCAAAAATATCTTTTGCTGCTATATTGGTAAATTTTTTGATAGCTAACATGCAAAAAATAATGTACATACGTAAAATATCAGTGGATAAATGTAGCAGTTATGAACGTTTTTTTTTTTTTTTTTTACTAAAATTAAAATTTTTGTCGAAAGTTTCATTTAGTATTGTACTCTGATTTTGAAAATATAATTTCGATCACATCCGCTTATATTTTCAATTAAAGGTAATTGTGAGGGCTATAAATGTTGCGAATGACCCAACCACATAGCAGCAGTAGTTTAGAAACCGTCACCAAAATATTAAGAAAAAATTGATTTTTTTCAAAGCAATCTTTTGCTGGCCCTAAAAAACCTCATCAAAAATCGAAGAAAATTGGAAACAATTTGTTTATTGCCAAAAGCTGACATTGTAACGTAGAATATAATGTCACTATGTAAAAGATCTATGAATCTGTGTATAAGTTATGAACCTTTTTTTACTAAAATTCAAAATATCGTCGAAGGTACCTCAAATATTTGTACTTGGAAATATAAATTCAATTAAAAATAATTGTGCATATTTTTATTTTTTTTTTACTAAAATGCAAACGAAAAAACTAAAAAAAATTCAAATTTTCGTCGAAGGTATCTTTAAAATATATACTCTCATTTTGAAAATATAAGTCCGATCACATACGCATTAAATCACATTCAATTAAAAGTAATTTGAATGACTACAAATGTTGCGCACATCCCTATCACATGGCAAAAGTGGTTTTAAAAAAATGATTTTTCTCGAAAAGAGTCTTCTTTGGCTGGCACGAAATAACTGATATTATAACGAAGAATATAATGTCAATATATATATAAGAGATGTGTGGATAAATGTTGAAGTTATGACTATCTTTGTTGACTCAAACGAATTTCTGAAATAATCATGATTTTTCCTTTTTGGTTAAATTACGCCACAACACCATTTACAAATGAGATAACAGAATGTTTTATTTCATTTTATAATAACTGACATCAAAAGGAAGAAAACAAGGCCTTTTCGAAGAAAGTCAGCATTGGTTTAGGAACAGTCTCATATTGGGAAAAACATTTTTCTCGAAAAAAGTCTTCTTAGGCTGGCACGATAAAACCCATTAAAAAATAAAAGAAAATTAAAATAAATTATGTTGTTTTATTTTCTAATAACTTACATTCTAATAAAGAAGACATAATGCCTATATGTAAAAGATATATGGATAAATGTACAAGTTATTAGCCTCTTTGTGGAATCTAAAGAATTGTTCAAAACATTATGATTCTATTAATTTTTGTTTAAATTTACATTTATATATAATTTGTAATCAGAATATTTTATTTAATTTTACAATAACTGACATCTTAACGAAGGCCTTTTCGAAGAAAATCTATGAATTAATGTAGAAGTTCTGACCCTTGACCAGAAGCATCTAATTATGGGTGGGCCATTTAAAATTTTAAATAAGAATCGGCTATAAAAATATGTACTGATTATTTTTTAAGTTTCTGGTTTTATTGGTAAGTTTGGACTTTGTCATTTAATAATGCAACACAATATCATTCATATGACTACCGCGACTACTGGCTCGGCAGTACCTCGTCCGATCAACCCAATTTTTCAGTACAGTCCAAAATCCACTCCAAACAGTTACTGGTTGTGGATGCATAGGCTTCTCAATAGTCACGTATGGGTTCCCCGAACCCCACATGCGGCAATTTTGCTTATTGACACAGCCACTGAGATGAAAATGACATTCATGAAGGCTGAACTAAAAGCCGTTCTCTTCTCGAAAATTTTCCACGTAAATTTCTTACAGTTTGCGTTAAAGATCGACTACTTTGGAAATAAGTTTTTAATATTTCCCAACTTTGTTCGAGCGTATAGCGTACCATTTTGCAAATGTCAAACATAAACCTAAAAATAAAAATAGTAACTAATGTTATTCTACCTTTCAAAGTCAAAGTAATCGGTAGGTCAAATTAAAAATTTTAAGACAAGTTTTTGTATACATCCCGACCCATTTTAATGTATAACTTTTAAATCGGAACAGCCAACAAAGACAGCGGTTCATTCTTTCTTTGCACAAAAAAGCGGAAGAAAGCCACTGCTCAAGAATATGTGTTCTCAAGTGCAACGATGCACAGTGGGATAGTTTCATAAATTTGTGTGAAAAAATATAAGGAGTGCTGAAACTTGGCACCGAGCATTTTCTGAGCGCAATTAATGAAAATATGATGTTTCAGCAAAATTGGCCACGCCCATCACATAACGCCCATGTAACTTAAAATTATTTTTTTGATACGAAATTTATTGCTTTGCTCCGAATGTTTTGCACAGAGTTGAAAATGTTCTGGACATTTCATCACAATCGCCCACGCCCATCACATACCGCCCACATAACTCAAAGTGAACTTTTCAGACAAACAATTTTGTTTTGCTCCGAATATCCTGCATTTTTGCATCGAGTTTGTTCTGCGATTGGTTTAAGATGGTGGATTTTGTTGCATAAATTTGTAAACAGATTCTCCCGATCCATTCTGCTGCAGTAAGAAGACGGATGTCGACGGAGCCAACTTATTTTTATTCCAAGAAAAATCTGCAAACGCTGAATTTTATAAAGCCATTTTAATGCTCTCATATCTAGTGAACTACACATGCAATCCAAATAATATATTTTTTAATTAAAAAGAGGTTCTGTTGTCGAATTAAAATTATATTAGTAAGTTAGCAGTGAAAATATCGTACATGCATAAACTACTGAGTTACATGAACATTTTCATCAATTTTCGTGTTGCAATAATTTGCTGTTTTTTTTCTAAGACAAAGTATTGCTTTTTATTAAGTTAGATATGTCTTAGTCTAAGACTTTTCTATAGAACTGTTTCAGTAGATTTTTGAAAATTAATTGTCGAAAAATTTCCAGCAAAATACCACTGTGCGTTCAAAATATAAATCCAAGATTCAATAACTTTTGTTCTAGTAAACATTTTTGAGTTTTGTAAAAAATCAAAATTAGACAGGATTAACATTGTATATCGAGCTATCAGGTATATTTTAGAAATTGGACCACTTTTCGTATTTTTCGATTTTAAAGAAAAGTAAAATTTTTATTTATTTTACGTATTTGTTCATAAGTCGCGGAAAAAAATTAATTTTTTCGTATTTCAGATTTTGAAAATTAAAAAAAAAACGTAATTTCTTTTATAGTCTATGTCGGACTTTTTCTCCCACATTTTAAGAGATATTGCACTTAAATTTGTTTTATTAGAAAATGTATTGAATTTTGGCCGTTGGATTTTGTTTCTGAACCACTGTGCGACGAACATTATGTACGTCAATACAGCATGCTTGAGTTTTATTGCGTTTGCTTTCAACTTCTTCATATCCGTTTCAACACTTGAACTCATACAAATACGCTTCGAACTCTTATGGACACAGAGTGAAGTGTATATACAGCCAGTGGCAATTAAATTATGATCACAAATATGAAAATTGTCTTTTTCACTTTAAGTAAATATGTAAGACCGACCCCCATAAAATTCTTTAAATATATTTGTTGTTAACGCTCTAACTGTCCCAAGGAAGCCCCTAGGCTAGTCAAACGTATGACCGACCCCACAAAAATTTTCCAACCCACACATTTTCCCTGAATATATAGAGGGTAGGTAGGTATAGTAAAAAATATTTATATTTTCCTCTAATGTTACTGCACTTCTACGAAAATCGACATCCTCTGTGTGTGGAATGCAATCCATGGTGGAGGGTATATAAAGTTCGGCCCGACCGAACTTAACGCCTTTTTTACTTGTTTAAATTCACATTTTTATTTATTTTTCTTATTTTCGGAATATTGGTTATTCAAATTTGTTCACACTGACCTACTTCGAGGCTCTCTAGCTGACAAATTTTTGAGTCCATAATCCCAAAAAATTGGCCACATCAGGTTGAAAATAACTGAGGTGGTGTGAAATTGCATGAAAGCCAGTTAAATAAATATTTCTCGCTTTCAAGTAAATGTACGATCTAAGTACCCCTTAACACTGTACCACAGTACTGTATAGAAAATATATAAAAAGTGAAAAGTAATTCATTGGACATGGCTGGTAAATTCAAGGCATTACTCTTATAAGTGGTTTTTGTAGAATGCTTTTCTGCTGACCTAACATGGAATTTCATTATCAGCGAACAATTCTAAAGTTTTCCCGGAAAAAATCTCTTTTTCGTGATGTTTTTATTTCTTCTGCCAACCACACCTCCCCCTCACACTTTCTCCACACTCTCAACTTTTGAGCAAGAGGAAGTGACAAAAAAATATGTGGATTTTGATATTGTGTGGCGGGTGAAGAAGAGGAGGGGGAGGTAGTAGTTGTTTGGTTGCGTAAAGTGGTCCATCGTGAGTGGGGGAGGTAGGGTAATGAATGAATGAGAATCATATACTATTCATTACCCCACCATGTGTACTCGTACTCATACCAGGGGGTCTCTTTTTTCTTTTTTCACTACAATTTCACGGTTCTCAACTCGCAAGCACACATTCCTTCACACACACTCACTCGCACTCTCGTGCACGTACCCTCTCACAGCGAGTGTCAAGTGCAGAGTGCTGTTAACACTTTCATAGGTTTTCGCTTATGTGGCTTTACTCTTTTCACACAGATCCAAACACCCCACATACTACACACATCCCCATACTCTGCACTCCACACTCATTCTCATCCTTTATGGCACTGGGGGTGAGAGTGACACGCACACACGTAGTTAGTTGCTGGCGATTTTAGTAAAACACACAATTAATGTGACAACCCCAACAACACTAATGCATTTTTTCTTCTTCGTGTTGTTGTTCGAGAGACCTTTGCAAGTGGTGTTCACATGAGTTTGAGTATGAGTGCGTGCCCAGTGTTGCGTTGTGTTGAGGTATGTTGTCGGTGACAGCAGTAGTTTTTGCTGGTGCTGCTGCTACTGCTGATGAAGTGTGTTTTTACGTGTAAATCTGCCTGGCGTTTTAAACAAACGCGTACGCGTATGTGTGGGTGTGTGTGAGTGTCTGTGGTTTTAATTATAATGTTTTTGCCTTGTTTTTTTCTCTCTTAAAGTGTTTTAACACCACATTCTTTTGTTTATTTGTGTTTAGGGGGTTTTTTGCCTTGCACACACACACACACGTTCAATTAACTAATGTCCTTAAGTTAGCGGTAATTGGGGATTAAGTGTTAACACCTCTTCCGCGCTTTGTGTGTTAATTTATTGGCTTTGGCATGAAGTTATGGAAAAAAGTCTAATTTCGGATTAGACGTTTAGACTTGAATGTATAGCACAGTGGTCGATTTTAGTGAATTGGAAAAATGAGTTATTAAAAATTCAGTAAGAAAAATAAATACATTTTTGGAAATTTTAAAAATGAATTAAGAAAAATGTATTTAATTCAATAAACCCTCAAAATCATTTGAAAATCTCTGTAGAAGATAATTGGAATGAAGTTATGAAAAATCTATAGGACTAGAATGTGTCGCACAGTGGTCGATTTTAGTGAATTGGGGAGGGAAAATGTAGTTTATACAGGGTTCGGTGCTTAAAACCGTGAATTATTTATAACGCGGAGCAAAGAGAAAATCCACACACGAAGCTATTTGATCATTTCGATTTTTATACTCCACTAGGGTATTATGTCTTTGTGCATTTGTTTGGACCCATCGTTTATTATACAGATCGGCTTAGAATCATTTTTTGAGTCGATTTAGCAATGTCCGTCTATCTGTCCGCCTGTCCACCTATTGTTGTAATCAAAGTACTGATCACAATTATTGTCCGACCCTAACAAAAGTTGGCACATGTTAGTTTTGCGGGCCATGGACGAACGCTATTTAAGCTCCCATACAAATCTTGCTACCGATTTGAATTTTCCACTCTAGAAACCAGATAATTCAACCGATTTTCTTCAAATTTGGCACAATACCTTGTAATTGGACTAGAAGCGGCAGAAAATGGGTGAGATCGGTACAGATTTAGATATAGCTCCCATACAAATTTCGCTCTCTATTTGACTTTTTCTGCTCTAGAGACCACGTATTTCACATGATTTGCTTCAAATTTGGCACAGTACCTTATAATCGAACTAGAAGCGTCTGTGGTGAAAATGGCTAAGATCGGTTCAGATTTAGATATAGCTCCAACGCAAATTTCGCTCTCGATTTGACTTTTTCTGCTCTAGAGACCACATATTTTAACCGATTTTCTTCAAATTTGACACAGTACCTTATATTTCAACTAGAAGCGTCTGTGGTGAAAATGGTTCAGATCGGTTCAGATTTAGATATAGCTCACATACAAGTTTCGCTTCGGATTTGACTTTATCCGCTATAGAAACCACATATTTCACATGATTTGCTTCAAATTTGGCACATTACCTTATAATTTGAATAGCGTCTGTGGTGAAAATGAGTCAGGACGGTTCAGATTTAGATATAGCTCCATACAAATTTCGCTTCGGATTTGACTTTTTCTGCTCTGTAGACTATATATATCATTCCCGATATCACTTTTTTCCCGATTTAATGTGGAAGAAAGTGGAGGGTATCACCGGCCCGGCTTTAGCCTTTCCTTACTTGTTTTTATTTAGAAAAAAATATGTAATTTAATGTCTTCATTAAGAAAAATTAAGAAATTAATAATCAAATATTAATATTTTTATTATTATTTTCAAAATAACCCCTGCTAAATCGGAGCCGCGAACAAATCCACACACGAAACTATTTGATAATTTCGATTTTTTATTTAGAAAAAGATTATTTAATTTATTTTTTATTAAGAAATTTTTATTCAATTATTAAATATTAATAATCAAATATTATTTTTAAAATAGTCCCTGCAAAATCATTCAAAAATCTCTGTAGAAGATGATGGCTATAGTTTTTCCTTTTATAATTTGATAATTTCGATTTTTTCATTTAGAAAAAGATTATTTAATTTATTTTTTTATTAAGAAAATTTTATTCAATTATTAAATATTAATAATCAAATATTATATTTAAAATAGTCCCTGCAGAATCATTCAAAAATTTCTGCAGAAGATGATGGCTATAGTTTTTCCTTTTATAATTTGATAATTTCGATTTTTTCATTTATAAAAAGATTATTTAATTTATTTTTTTATTAAGAAAATTTTATTCAATTATTAAATATTAATAATCAAATATTATTTTTAAAATAGTCCCTGCAAAATCATTCAAAAATCTCTATACCTTTTCGACTACCTTCCAATTAATGTCCTTCATGCCTCAAGTTTCATAGTTAGTAAACGAATAAAACAGCACAACAACTCCAGTTTAAATAAGTAAATAATTACAACAAAGAACTGAGAACAAAAACAAAAAGTTTAGCATAATGAAAATGTATTAAACAAAAGCGTAAAGAGGAAACACACACGACGCTGGTTATTCTGTGTAAAAGCGCGTTTGAGTGGCGGCCGGAAAGTGGCACTACAGAGCCTATTATTAAACAAGCGCCGAAGCACTCGGCGGATATGTGGAGAGCACAGCACTTTTTTAAAATAAAAATTAAATAAAAGAAAAACGAACCCTTTTTAAGCAAATGTGCAAATTAATTTGAAGTCACATTAATTATTGTTGAAGCAAAAACTGGTGGGGAGATCACAAACAACAAACAAACACACACAAACATAACGCCAGGCTGTTGATAAATTGTGAAAAGCAAAACGACAACGAAATTTTCAGCAGAAATGTGCCCGAAAAATTCCAAAACGCCCATATTCTTAATTGGCGGCATTTGTTTCGTCATCATTTTGGTAGCGATATGCGGCGTTACGCTCATCAATAACATCAATTTATCAAATATTATACGATTGAATGAGAAAGTCGCCAGCGATAGTATGGCCACCACCAACAATCAACAGCATCAGCAATACAACGACGAGGATGACGATGGCGGTGGCGGTGGTGGGGGGTCCGGTGATGGCAACGTAATTGTAGAGAGCGCCGCCGCTGCCGCTGAACGTCTATCCAAGTATTCCCAGAGTCATCCGAAAAATATCTATCGCTTCGACAAGGAGACGGGCATGTTGACCGAACAACATCCGCACAATGCCACGAGCACATTCGTGGCAGAGGGCGGCGGCCATAATCCAGAGCAAATACGTAACGAAATGTCCCCTGGTGGTGGTGGTCTTTGGCCCACTGCCAGAATAGTGGACAACGAAAGAAATGTGGACACTCTGCAAATACAAGAAATCAATGCCATTTCATCGGCTGCAGCCGCCGACGAAAAGTTAACACGTGAGACAGATGTTGTCCAACGAACAGTTGTAGAAACAGTCAACGTTTCCGTTTCCGCCCCCTCAACCCCCTCAACAACGCCCACAAAAGTGCTGGATAATGATGAGCCAGCAACAACAGCCACGGCTAGGACCACAACCGCCACCTTCTCACCAGTCCTGGTGATAAGTGACAAAAATGCCTCAATGATTGATTACGAGAAGCGTTCGCACGTTGTAAAGGTGAGTACATAATAGTTTTGTTGCTTTCGCTGTTTCAACTTCTTCTTCTGCATCTCCACCTTCCCCTCATTCGTTTGGACTTTTCGCAAAATTAATGATTGGTTTTAAGTCGCACCGCGCCGGATGTTGTTTGTGGTTGGCTGCTCAAGTTTGAGCAAGTTTTCCATTGGATCAAACTAAAAGTATTTCATTAAACAACAAATTAGTCGACCTTTTAAACTTTAGCCTTACAAACTTGTCTTGTTGTTTTTGGAATGGATGCCATCTGAAGAACACCAAGTAAAATTATAGCTTAACAGGGTGATTAGGGAAGTATCCGAGACAATCAATGACTAGACTCCCGAGATAAGATTTGTGAAAACGGCCACAATCCTCCCTTAGTTTTTTTGTAATTTCTTTTGGGAAAAATTTGTATTGGGCAATTTAGGTAACATTTGGTCCTCATTATTTGTTAATGTAATTAAGAATTTAATTACTTTAACAAAAAAAATTTCTTATATTACAATCATATTTAAAATAATTTCTTCCTGCTTTATACTAATATTTGCTGTTTTTTCACTCTTTTTAGGTAAGTTTCCAGTTTATTGTGCAATCTGCAACAGGTAAATTTTAATTAATAAAAAAAATGAAATAAGTTGAAAATATTTATTTTTATTTTATTTATTTATTTTAATTTGTTTATTTATTGTGATTATTTTAGTTATTTCATTTTATTGATTTTATATATATATATATATATATTCATTGTATTTATTTTTTATTTTATTTATTTATTTTATTAATTTTATTTTATTTTGTTTATTTATTTTATTTATTGTGAATAATTTAATTATTTTATTTTATTGATTTTATTTATTTCATATAATAATATATATAATATATATTTTTTATTTTATTTATTATATTAATTTTATTTATTTTGTTTATTTTATTTATTTTGTTTTTTATTTTATTTATTCATTTTATTTATTTTATTTATTTTATTTATTTTATTTATTTTATTTATTTTATTTATTTTATTTATTTTATTTATTTTATTTATTTTATTTATTTTATTTATTTTATTTATTTTATTTATTTTATTTATTTTATTTATTTTATTTATTTTATTTATTTTATTTATTTTATTTATTTTATTTATTTTATTTATTTTATTTATTTTATTTATTTTATTTATTTTATTTATTTTATTTATTTTATTTATTTTATTTATTTTATTTATTTTATTTATTTTATTTATTTTATTTATTTTATTTATTTTATTTATTTTATTTATTTTATTTATTTTATTTATTTTATTTATTTTATTTATTTTATTTATTTTATTTATTTTATTTATTTTATTTATTTTATTTATTTTATTTATTTTATTTATTTTATTTATTTTATTTATTTTATTTAATTTATTTATTTTATTTATTTTATTTATTTTATTTATTTTATTTATTTTATTTATTTTATTTATTTTATTTATTTTATTTATTTTATTTATTTTATTTATTTTATTTATTTTATTTATTTTATTTATTTTATTTATTTTATTTATTTTATTTATTTTATTTATTTTATTTATTTTATTTATTTTATTTATTTTATTAATTTTATTAATTTTATTTATTTTATTTATTTTATTTATTTTATTTATTTTATTGATTTTATTTATTTTATTTATTTTATTTATTTTATTTATTTTATTTATTTATTTTATTGATTTTATTTGTTTTATTTATTTTATTGATTTTATTTATGTTATTTATTTTATTTATTTATTTATTTGGTTTTTATCATTTTTTACTTTAAATATGATTCCATGAATTTATATTATAAGTCTGCCACAAACAGCTAAACTAAAGGGTGATTTTTTAAGAGCTTGATAACTTTTTTTAAAAAAAAAAACGCATAAAATTTGCAAAATCTCATCGGTTCTTTATTTGAAACGTTAGATTGGTCCATGACATTTACTTTTTGAAGATAATTTCATTTAAATGTTGACCGCGGCTGCGTCTTAGGTGGTCCATCCGCTTAGTCCAATTTTGGCATTTCCACGTTTTTGAGTAACAGAGACCCAATTGGTGCGAACGGCGACGAATCGAAAATTGGTGGTCATCATTAACACTGGCCGATACAGCTGCGATATTTTCTTCAGTTCGCACTCTACGTAAGCGTGTTGGTGGTTTAATGTCCAACAATGTAAATTTGGTGCGAAATTTAGTCACAATAGCCCGAATAGCCGCTTCAGTGGGTCGATTAAACTGACCATAAAATGGAAGCGCGCAATGAACTTTCTTAACAGAGCACGCATTTTGATAATAAAATTCAATAATTTGCAAGCGTTGTTCGTTTGTAAGACGATTCATGATGAAATGTCAAAGCATACTGAGCATCTTTCTCTTTGACACCATGTCTGAAATCCCACGTGATCTGTCAAATACTAATGCATGAAAATCCTAACCTCAAAAAAATCACTCTTTATTTATGGTGTCTGTATTGCTGTTTGCTGGCATTTCACTTCAAATTAGTTTTTTAGCTCTGAATATTTTGCTGTTAAACAAATTGGGAAACTATTCATTCCGCTTACCTATGCGGTGTTTTTTCTGTTTCGTATGATTATTAACCGAATATCCCAATAGAATATAGTTTTTTAAATTTCATTTATTTCATACATATTTTAGTGGTTCAGCGATAAACACTATCTGCTGCCAAACTCAATCATCACATCATTGTTTGGCTCACATTTGTCTGGTTATTCAACATTCCCCACAGAAGGCATTGAAATAAAGTTTTCCGTGAAATACCCAAATAGTGAAATGTTTCTATCAGCTCTTGCGTGTTTGGATTGTACAACGCAAAACAATTTATGTGTTTATCGAAATGCTCCATCATTTGTCAAAATGTGGGATGTCGCGGAATGCGAGTATTAAATACGAAATTGATGTGTAGTACAACATCAGATAGGTCTACCAAAATGAGTTGTTACTTCACAAATTGTCTAGTTTACGATTATTGGAAAATATATTTAATTGACTTTGCTAAAGCTAAGATCTCAGATACGACATATGATGGAGTTATTTCAATTTCAATGAAAATTGGAAAAAATCAATCTAAATAATATAGTTATTATAGATTTAGTCAACATTTCACTTGATTTGGGCGAGCCATCTTAATATAAATACATTCACTTGAATGTGTCACAGCCTCGCGTGAATTTAGACTCAGTCATTCCTTAGTACTCTGCGTCGATAATATAAATTAGTTTGTTGACACTAAACTGTAGGTGAAATTTATTCTTCTGTTGTGTTGTTGCAGGCAGTATCAACAACAAAAAGCTGACTTCTAAAAATATTCATATGAAACATCTGTTCGAAGAACAAATGAGTTCTCCCTCCAACTGTTCTTCATCGGCGAAAAAATAAATATAAATTTATATTTTATAAACAAGAACAGAACTCCCAAAAAGCTTCCACATTTTCAACATACAAAAATTACTAGTTGAGTAAGCAAATAATGAAAAAATTGGATTGCATATGAATAATTGAATAAATACGAAAAACTACGAAGAAATTAATAAATTAGTAAATAAAATAAATAAAATAAATGAAATAAATAAAATAAATAAAATAAATAAAATAAATAAAATAAATAAAATAAATAAAATAAATAAAATAAATAAAATAAATAAAATAAATGAAATAAATTAAATAAATAAAATAAATAAAATAAATAAAATAAATAAAATAAATAAAATAAATAAATAAAATAAATAAAATAAATAAAATAAATAAAATAAATAAAATAAATAAAATAAATAAAATAAATAAAATAAATAAAATAAATAAAATAAATAAAATAAATAAAATAAATAAAATAAATAAAATAAATAAAATAAATAAAATAAATAAAATAAATAAAATAAATAAAATAAATAAAATAAATAAAATAAATAAAATAAATAAAATAAATAAAATAAATAAAATAAATAAAATAAATAAAATAAATAAAATAAATAAAATAAATAAAATAAATAAAATAAATGAAATAAATAAAATAAATAAAATAAATAAAATAAATAAAATAAATAAAATAAATAAAATAAATAAAATAAATAAAATAAATAAAATAAATAAAATAAATAAAATAAATAAAATAAATAAAATAAATAAAATAAATAAAATAAATAAAATAAATAAAATAAATAAAATAAATAAAATAAATAAAATAAATAAAATAAATAAAATAAATAAAATAAATAAAATAAATAAAATAAATAAAATAAATAAAATAAATAAAATAAATAAAATAAATAAAATAAATAAAATAAATAAAATAAATAAAATAAATAAAATAAATAAAATAAATTAAATAAATTAAATAAATAAAATAAATAAAATAAATAAAATAAATAAAATAAATAAAATAAATTAAATAAATTAAATAAATAAAATAAATAAAATAAATAAAATAAATAAAATAAATAAAATAAATAAAATAAATAAATTAACAAATGAATATTTTCAACTTTTTTTGGAAAATTAAATGAAATATGTTAATATCTTGAAACATTTTATGAATAGCATTTTCACAAGTGAATGGGAACGAATCTTTAGTATGGGGTCACAGAGTTAAGGTGTACGATGTGTACCCAGAAGGTCTCGTGTTCGAATCGTGACTCGAGAGAAATTTTCTTTGTTTTTTAGCACTTTTATGATAATTTTAAAATTTGTATAATTTTAACAATTTAAAATTTCTTCGTTAAAAAATAAAAATGTATTGCTTTATTAATGTAATTCAAATATTTTTTTTTGTAAATTATACTGTAGTGTCAATTTATTTAATTCTAATTTAATTTAATATTTACATGGTTAGACTGTCGGAGTAGCAATCAGGAGGTCCGCTGCTCTACCCCCGGTAGTGGCGGATTTTTTAAAACTGAAATGGAAACTGGTGAAAATGTGGTTTCTTGGCAACTACTTCAAAATAACTTTTAAGCCTTTCAAAATAAAGAACATCCCTCCTCTGTTATATTCATTGGTGAACTTCCGATTCACATCTGATGAGCATCTCTTTCACTTCTTCGGATGCTCTCTTTTTTCTGGGTAATTGACAATTGAGTAATTGAATTAATTGGATAATTTAATAATTCTAACTAGTATACTAATACGACTATTTGATTATTTGCCTATTTTAACTGTTTAACTGTTTGACTATGTGACCATTTGATTAGTTGACTATTTGGTTATTCTACTATTGGACTATTTGTTTATTTGACTACTTGTTTATTTGACTTTGTAACTATTTGACTATATGACTATTTGACCATTGGACCATGTGACTCATTGACTATTTTACTATTTGCCTATTCGCATATTTAAAAATTTGACAATTCTACTTTTTGATTATTTAACTATTTGACTATATCAATATTGACTATTTAACTATTTAATATTTATTATTTATTTGACTATGTGACTACTTGACTATTTGATTATTTAACTATATGTCTATTTGACTATTTACTATTTATTTGACTATTTCACTATGTGGCTGTTTGATTATTTGATTTTTGACTACTTGACTATTTTACTATTTGATTATTTTATCGTTTGATCGACTATTTGATTGTCTATATGATTATTTGACTCTTTGACTATTTTACTATCTGACTATTCGACTATTTGACTATTGGTTATTTAACTATTGGACACTTTGGCTATTTGACTATTCCATTATTTGACTATCTGACTATTTGATCATTGGACCATTTGACTATTTGATTATATGTCCATATGACTATTTGATTATTTGACTATTGAACTATTTGACTCATTACATATTTTACTATCTGATATTTTAATATTAGAATATTTGACTATATGATTATTGGACTACTTGACTATATATATGACTATTTAACTATTTAACTGTCTGACTATTTGATTAGTTGACTATTTGGTTATTCGACTGTTGGACTATTTGATTATTTGACTATTTGGTTATTCGACTATTAGACTATTTGGTTATTTGACTACTTGATTATTTTACTATGTAACTATTTGACTATCCTACTATTTGCCTATTTCGCTTTTTGCCTATCGGACTATTTGACTATATGAATATTAGCTATTTGACTATTTGATTGTTTGGTTATTTGATTATTTTACCATTGGACCATTTGACTATTTGATTATATGTATATGACTATTTGATTATTTGACTATTGAACTATTTGACTCTTCCACTATTTTACTATCTGACTATTCGACTATTTGAATATTTGACTATCTGATTATTGGACTACTTGACTATATAACTGTTTGACTATTTAATTTTTTGACTATTGGGCTATTTCACTACGTGGCTGTTTGATTATTTCTTTTTTGACTATTTGATTATTGGACTATTTGACTATTGGCTATTTGACTTCTCGATTGTTTGAATATGTAACTTTTTGACTATTTGTCAATTTTACTTTTTTACTATTTGACTATTATATACTATTTGACTAAATGACTATATAGTCAAGTAGTACTTGACTATTTCGCTGTTTGACTATCTGACTATTTCACTATTTGACATGCTTACTATTGGAATATTTAACAATTTGGTCATTTTCATTATTTGACTATTTGTTTATTTGACTATTTTGCTATTTGACTGATTTAATAAATGAATTATTAAAGACTGAATAATTGAATATAGGGATAATTGAATATTAGAATAATTTAATATTGGGTAATGGAATAACTGAACAGCATAATAGCAGAATAATTAAGATATATTTAAGTGATTGTATAATCAAAGTGATAATGTAAAATATAAACTATTTCTTTTCTTTCAATATAGTTATTACTATAGTATTGTATTTCTATTCCTTTGCCTTTCTTAATATTAAAAATCCTTGCTATTTAAAATCCATACTGCTGTACTCTTATAATTCGTTGCACACCAGACAACTTCCTCGCCATCCCCTTCCCCTCCGCCCCGGAGGACCCAACGAAACAAATTTAATTTCGTATAACAACGAAACAAAAACATTTGCGAACAACATTGACCTTGAATATGTAAAACTTTTTCTTTCGCACAAAAGGTGAAGAAAACAACAAATGTCTTGTCTTAGCCAGGTCGACTCGTTTGTGTTGCTGGGCATGTGTACATTTTTGTTCGATCGTTGGAGCTGTAAAAGGATAATGACAGGCAATTCGCGAAGTTAACACAAAAGTTTCGATATAATAGAAAATATATAAATACAATTACGAATTGTGGCGGCATGAAAGTCTAAAATATTTCTTCATATTTTTTTCAAAACTTGTTTTTTTTTTCTCAAACGATTGCCAAACAATGTCCCCTCAATATTTGCTACCCGACATATGGTCAACAAAAGTAAATACGAATTTTCTTGCATTTTTTATATTAAAATAAAACAATCGATAGTCCTTGCCAGGCGACCTCCATGTTCTTTATCCTTTGCAAAATCCAAAAGATAAAACAAAAAGCTCTTACTCTCCCCCACGAGGCAATTCCACAAAGAAATCTTGGCAAAAAGAGTATTAAAGGTGTTTTTTGTTTCTATCCTCTGCCACATTATGGCTGTGTGGCTGGCTGGCTGGCTGTCTGTCTGTCTGGCTGCCTGGTGGTTTTCCAAGTCTCCACAATTTGCGGTGTAGACTGTTGTGCGACTGCACAAAAGCAAACCACACCGGAATTAGAGAGTAGTGCGGTAAATACTATACTCGTATTCACTGGAAATAATTGTTATTCAAGGAGTTTCGGATTAGCACAGAGTAGAAGGAAAACAAAAAAAGCCAAAACAAAAAAAAAAACAATGGGAGGAAATCAATACTTGAACAATTCTACAGCTCATGTATGCAATCGGGCTGTAAACAGGCTCAGTAATTCATAGAATACTTTGAGGCATTTCAAACGAACGAATAAAACCCTGTTGTGAAGTGAATAATTGCGAACGTTAAATGGCAAATCAATTGCTCAAATTGCGTTTAACTTCGACATGAGACCTTTTCCGTTTTGTGTTTTGGGCGTTTGTGACGCGGCTGTTCGTGGTTCGCTTCACGCTGTAATTACAATGTCGGCAGTTATGTCACGTCTTAACTGTGGGGAACATGTGTAGGATTTGAACGCCCAAAGGTTGGCATTTAATTTTTGTATTTTGTTTACAAATGAAATGCCAACCTTTAGGCGTTTAAATCCTGTTTGTGTATGTGTGTGTGTCGTTTTCACAAAAAGTAATAGATCATTTGTGTGTGTGTGTAAACATAGAAATCCCATTTAATTTGTTGTGTAAATTACGGCCGTCAAATGATGAAATGAAAGGGTCCTTAAAACTCCTACTCGTTTTATTTTTTTCGCATTGTAGGTAATTCATTGTAGATTCAGATAATGACAATCACAAACAAGATAACTCTTAATTGGGGGTTTAACTGCAGCTAAAAATACGTTGAACCTAGTAGAGGTTTGCAGAAGCTCCCAAAATAAAATAAATTGGTTTAACAGAAAAACCATAATTTTATCATGGCATTCATATCAATTTTCAGAGAGAATATTATTTATTATTTCAATTTGACTTTGTCCCTTAGTTTATGTTAGGTATAGAATCCGAGTCATTTCACTTCGTTCAACAAATCTATGTAATCTACTCCAGCTGGTCAGCACCTAATGCATATCTGGGACGAAAATTCTGTTATTTCTACATTTTCCACATAAAACTGACAAAAATAATAGTCGGGGTTTAAAACGGATTTTCTCGAAAATGTGAGACTAATTATAAGTAATACATAAATAAATTTAATATTTATTACGATTTCTGAGCACGATTTCATATTTTTCAGATAACCGGTTTGAATTATCCAAAAATTCAGCTTTAAAACCCGGGTTTTGGGTAATGTGAAAAAGACTACATAATAAAGCCGGCAATCGCCGAATAATAAAATAATAAAACCGGCATCGCTGAACATAAATCTGCCCAGAAATTTTGCAATTTTTAAGAAAACCGGTTTGCAATTTTCGGTTTGAAATGTTCAAAATTCGGTTTTAAATCCGAGTTTCTAAAAAACTGGAAAAGTTTTTACTTATAATTCGGCGTAGCGAAATACGAATCTGCATTCTAAACTTCACATTTTCCAGAAAACCGGTTTGAACTGTTCAAAAATTCGGCTTTGAAAACCGGTTTCGGTTTGAAAACCGGGTTTCTAAAAAAAAATAGAAAATTTTCACTTATAATTCGGAATAGCGGAATATAAAAGTTCATATTTACGAAAAACCGGTTTAAATTGTTGAAAATTTCGGTTTATAAAATCGGGTTCTAGAAAACGTGAAAAAGACCACTGCAAATTTGTATTCGGCTTCGCTGAATACAATAAATGTAATGTATACAGGTTTGAACTGTTCAAAAATACGACTTTGAAAACCGGTTTCGGTTTTAAAACCGGGTTTCTAAAAAAATTAGAAAGTTGTCACTTATAATTCGGCACAGCGGAATACAAAAGTTCATATTTACTAAAAACCGCTTTAAATTGTTGAAAATTTCGGTTTATAAAATCGGGTTGTAGAAAATGTTCAGAAGACCACTGCAAATTTGTATTCAGCTTCGCTGATAATAAATGTTGCAATTTTCGAGATACCCGGTTTGAAATGTTCAGTTTTATGAAATCAAATGTTCGGTTTTAGAACCGAGTTTCTAAAAAATTAGAAAACTTGCACTTCTAATTCGGCACAGCGAAATACGATTCTGCCCATAAAATACAAATCTACCCATAATTTGTGAAATTTTTGTGAAAACCTATTTGGTTTGAACTGTTCAAAAATTCGACTTTGAAAACCGGTTTCGGTTTTAAAACCGGGTTTCTAAAAAAATAAAAAAATGTTCACTTATAATTCGGCATAGCGGAATACTAAAGTTCATAATTACGAAAAACCGGTTTAAATTATTGAAAATTTCGGTTTATAAAATCGGGTTCTAGAAAATGTGAAAAAGACTACTGCAATTTGTATTCGGCTTCGCTGAATACAATAAATGTTGCAATTTTCAGGAAACCCGGTTTTAAATGTTCAGTTTTATGAAATCAAATGTTCGGTTTTAGAACAGAGTTTCTACAAAATTAGAAAACTTGCACTTCCAATTCGACATAGCGAAGTACGATTCTGCCCATAAAATACAAATCTACCCAATAATTGTGAAAACCTATTTGAATTGTTCAAAAATTCTGCTTCAAACCCGGATTTCTAAAATATGATAACATTTACAATAATAATTTGGCTTGGTCTGCCTACAAAATTTAATATTTTCGGTTTAAATTATCGAAAAATTCGGGTTTTAGAAAAAGCCTACTTAAAAATTCGGCATCGCTTAACACAAATCTGTCCAAAAATTTTGCAATTTTCGAAAAAAAACCGGATTGAAAGTTAAAAAATTTCAGGTTTCTGGAAAATAAGACAGTGTTCACAAAATATTCGGCAAAGCTGAAGATGAATTTGCCCACATACTTTCTAGAAAACCGGTTTGAATTCTTAAAGAATTCGATTTTTAAACCGGGTTCTAGAAAATGTGGACCCAAAATTAGAATATAAATTTACTTTGTATTGTAATTCATAATAAAAAAAATAAATTGTTGAAAAATTCGGGTTTTAAAACCGAGTACTGTGAAAAAGCATACTTAAAATAAAAGTTCAGCGATACACAAATCTGTCCACAAATTTTGAAAATTTCGAGAAAACCGGTTTGAATGTTAAAATGAGTTAGTGTTCACTAATAATTCGACAAAAAAAAACCGGATTGAATGTTAAAAAAATTCGGATTTCTGCAAAATAAGACAGTGTTTACTAAAAATTCGTCATAGCTGAAGGTGATATTTGCCCACATATTTTCTAGAAAACCGGTTCGAATTCTTAAAGAATTCGATTTTTAAACCGGGTTCTAGAAAATGTGGACCCAAAATTAGAATATAAATTTACTTTGTATTGTAATTCATAATAAATAAATAAATTGCTGAAAAATTCGGGTTTTAAAACCGGGTACTAGAAAATGTGAAAAAGCATACTTAAAAGAAAAGTTCAGCGATGCACAAATCTGTCCACAAATTTTGAAAATTTCGAGAAAACTGGTTTGAATGTTAAAATGAGTTAGTGTTAATAATCCGACATAGCTGAAGACGAATCTACATACAAATTTTGACATTTGTCAGAAATCCGGTTCGTTGTTTTCATAAATTTAATAAAACCGACATCGTTGAACACATCTGCCATTTTTTTTTTGCAAATTTCGAGAAAACCGGTTTGAATTGTTAAAAATTAGATTCTTAAACTGGAGAAAATTAGAAAATGTTTATTTATTTCTTAATAATTCAGCATCACTGAATACAAATCTGTCCACAAATCTTCACCAATAATTCGGCATAGCTGAACGCGAACCAACACACAAATTTCATATTTGCGTGCAAACACGTTTGAATTGTTGAAAAATTCGTAAATAATTCGGAATCGCTAAAAATAAATCTGAACTCAAATTTTGCAATTTTCTAGAAAATCAGTTGGAATTGTTAAAAAATCCGGGTTTCAAGAAAATTAAAAATAATCGGGTATTCCTAAACATGGATGGATCTGGACATCACATTTTCGTGAAAGCCGGTTGGATTTGTTCCAAACGTCGGTTTTTAAATCCGGATTCTGTGAAAAATTCTACTTAATATTGTAATTTTCAAGAAAACCATTTTAAATTGTTTAAAAAAAGGAAATAATCTTTGGGTCTTTGATTCATTTCATTTTTTTACAGAACTCAAAAATGTTTGTGATCAAAAGTTATTTTGGCCGATGACATTTGATGCGTCGAAGCTTTTTGAGCGTCGAAATTTTATGATTTAGTGTCGCCCAAAAAACTATATAGTTCAATATTTGACAGAAAACAAACATTTTTAATATCCCAACCCCAGTTCCATATATGTTTCGCATATGTTTAAATTCCAAATTCGAACCTTTTTAAATTCCAATTTCCCGCGATATGATATTTTGTATGGAATACTATCAAAACTATCATGTTTATGCAAAAATGTCCTTACAAATTAATTGTTTTCTTCACTTGCAATAAATTTGATATTGGTGAATTTTTCATTGACTTCTGGATTTTTTCTCTCTAACATTTGATCAAATTTTAACCATTAAATTGATTCACAATGTATGAGTAATATTTCATATAACAATAATCATACGCTTAGTGGTCGCATAATTGATATCAATCATACGTACCAAGGGAAATCTTTTTAACGAATGACATTTTCTTTTATAAATTTTGGTACAGAAGAATACTTTTAAGAAGATACATGAAGCTGGGTGAAAGACATATGTTCCTCGGCAAAATTTCTTATTTTCCAGAAAATCGGTTGAATTTGTTCCAAGAGTCGGCTTTTAAAACCGGGTTTTGTGAAGGAGTCTACTTAATAATGGCATTTCAGAGAAAACCGTTTTGAATTGTTAATAATATCCGGATTTCTAGAAAATGAGATAGTGTTCACTAATAATTCGGCATATCTGAACAAAAATCCACTCACAAATTTTGCAATTTTCGAGAAAACCGGTTTTAATTGTTCAAAAATGCCCACAATTTGTTTAAATTAAAAAAAAAACGGTTGAATTGTTTAAAAATCCAGTTTTTAAACCGCGTTTCCAAAACAATGCGAAAACGCTCAAAAATTAGGTTTTAAAACGGAGTTTCTAGCAATGATACGAATCTGTCAACAAATTTTTACATTTTCGAGAGAAATCAGTTTAAACTGATCAAAAAGTCGGATTTCTTAAAAATGGAAAAATGTTTACATAAGAATTGATTATCATTGAATAGGAATCTGCATACAATTTGAAAATTTTCAAGATAAACCGGGTTTTTAATTGTTCAAAAATCCGGTTTTCTAGAAAATGTTTACTCGACATCGCCAAAAACGATTCTGCCACTAGTTTTCACATTATCTAGAGATACTCGGTTTCAAAACCAAAATTTTCAAACAAATAAATACGGGTTTCTCTAAACCCGGTATCAAAATCCAAAGTTTTCAAACAATAAAACCGGGTTTCTTAAAATGTGAACATTTAAGGGATAATTGAGAACTGTAATGTCTCATTATTTTGCTTTTTGTAAAGATGCTATCCGTGTGAACTAATTGGTTTTGGAGAGTTTTTGTGAATCACACAACATTTTTCGAGGCCTTATGGTTGACCAAGACGTGAACTTTCAAAGTCTACAAGCTACGAACTAGGATTTCTCTCAGAGTAGAATGTTAATACTTAATATTCAGACTATTTATTTACATTATTGCAAATGTTTAAGAGGGTTCACCTTGTTCTGGTGTTTCCTTCGGCGAAAATAAATTCACCAAACCCGCACAACACTTTTCTTAACCGGAAAATAACAAACAAACACCAACACAACTGTGAGAAAATATCAAGTATTTTCAGGGATGGCGGACGGCATATTCTTCCCCTACCTCCACTTTGCAGTCTTGAACCCAGACAACATTCCTTTGACACTTGACTCTCGACGTAGAGCACAGCGATGGTGGCAAACAATGTAAATTAAAAAGCCAATGTTAATTTTCCAACCGTCCCTTTTGTTAGCAACAATTAAAAAGTTGCACAGAATTACTGGAAGGAAATCGGACGGAATAGAAGGGAATAAGGGAGGGGGAGGCAGTGGAAATTTGTCATGGATGATGATGAAGGAAGTCTATTCCGCAGAGGAGTGGTTGGCTACTGCGAAATTCGTAGGAAATATCATTGTCATCCAATGAGAAGGGACGATTTAATAGGGTGGACAATATTTATAATTGTGACATTTGTCTAAGGAAATTATCTTGATATTGTTAATGTTTAATAAACATTTAGAGGCACTGAGAGTTTCTTTTGCTCCTCTTTAAAAGAGAAGAGTACGTGCGAGTATACGTAATATTTCAGAAATAATATTAATCATCCGCCACAGTGCACAATGGTTGTAATTCTCTTTAATTTACAAATAGATCTATAATTTCCTTTCCATTTAACCTAGGTCCTTGAAATTTCACACAGACATAAACAAAGTTTTTTCAAGTTTATCTGGAAAATTTTTGGTCATCCCGTTTTGATAAATCTTTGAGCTACAGGCCACCGAATTTGGTCATCTCAAGTGTGAAAAAATATATTTAATTTGACGTATACGTAATATTTCAGAAATAATATTAATCATCCGCCACAGTGCACAATGGTTGTAGTTCTATTTAATTTACAAATAGATCTATAATTTAATTTCCATTTAACCTCGGTCCATGAAATTTAACACAGACGTAAACAAAGTGTTTTCAAGTTTATCTGGTAAATTTTTGGTCATCCCGTCCAGATAAGTTTTTGAGCTATAGGCCACCGAAGTTGGTCACCTCAGGTGTGAAAGAATTTGTTATAGTCATTAATGCTGCCGATTTTGAAAACCATGTAGAGATTCTCTAAATACAAAGCAGTTTTCTTTCGAAGTTTACTTTTCAATGAATACCTCGCTCACAGTTCATTCAGGGGGAGTAGCTTCCCCCTTTCTCCTCCTGGAATGTTTGTTGGATTATTTATTTTGTTTTGTGGTTTACAACCTCTCATGTACACTTTAAGCTGTCCTAAGTTTATGGACAACTAAGGCGATTGCATTAATATTTGATTGATCATAATAATCATACGTTCGGAGGGAATTGAATTCTTATCAATCATACGCAACGATGTACACGTTTGGTGAAGAAGCCATTTTATTTAATCAACTTAATCATGATGGCGATAATATAGTCGGCAATTCTTAAATGAATGAGCTGTCAAAACCTTATTTGTAATCGCATAAACCAAAATACACACCCGCGTTTGTCCCTACAACTGTTTACTGTTTCATTTGGCCCTGGAGTGTTGTTATCGGTAATGTCTGGGAAAAATCGTACTTTATTTTTCTTTAGTTTGCTGTAATGTTTTTTGTTTGTTTCTATTTGGTTTATTTTAATTTGTTTCGGACATCAATTTCTGTGTTTGTGTGTCTGTTTTGAGAACGCACAAGGAAAAAAACTGCACGAAATGGGGGATGTAAATGTTGTTCCAACTTTTAATGACTTCGGGGAAATGCACAAATGTTTACACTGTGTTAGATAATGGCGTCCGTCCACAATGTATTTTGGTATCGTCTTTTTTCATCTTCATTTCAACAGGGATCAAATGAAGACCACAGCAGCAATTTAAGATAAATTCTAATATTATGTTCATCTATGAAGGCAGATTATTATTATTTATTTGTATTTGTGAGCTAGAAGTGTCAATACCGCATTAAAGGAATTATGAATTATATGTAATATGTAACAAAAGATTTGCCGAAGGGCTATGCATGCATAAATTTTGGCTTTCTAAACTCAAAAATGATTTAATTTTTAATGGATAGTTTTTTTTTAATTTTTCTCTTAAAATTCCAATTTTTGTCGAAAATACCTTTAATATTTCTACTCTCATTTTGGAAATATAGGGTTCGATCACAACCTCTTATATTTTCAATTAAAGATATTTATGATGAACAAGTGTTACGAATTTCATTTCACATAGAAATAGTTGTTTATGGACAGTCTCACAAAAATGAGAAACAAATTATTATTTTTTTTTTTAAATCTTTTTTTTTACTGGTAGGAAAAAAATTAGAAAAATATTACGTTGTTCTATTTTTAATAGCATAGGTATACAGCTCCAGTATTAATTTTTGAATTGATAATAATTAATTGGCGTTCAAAACGTATGGGTGATAAATGATAATATATCAGACGTACTAAGGGAAATCGGTATACAAATTTTAAGGAGATGAATGAAACTGGCTGAAACACATGCCTATATTCCTCGATAAATAGATACATATTAGGATGTAGAGAAAAAGTTTTCTTTTTTAATTTCAAATCAGTATAAGACTCGAACGTGACACGAGAACGTGAACGTGGCTTAAATTTCCATTTACCGCGAGATTATATTATTGATATTTTGTACAAGATACTATTATAACTATAATTGTTTTCTTCACTTGCTAAATTTTATCATTGACTTCTGAATCCAATGTAATCAAACTACTGGTTCGATTGTAATATATGTAGTTCATTAAATTAATAACAATTAATTGGCGTTCACAACGTATCAGTGATATTTCATATAATAATAATCATACGCTTAGTTGCCGCATAATTAATATCAATCATACGTACTAAGGGAAATCGGTATACAAATGTCATGTTCTTTTATAGTTTTCGAGATATCGGACAATCAAAATTCTATACATATATACCCGATATCTTAAAAGCTATATATCTCCGATCTCAAACGGAATTTGGACCCGGATTTTTTTTGCCGAATATTCTCCTTACCAATTGCCTTTGGAACACCCGATTATTCTCCTTACCAATTGCCTTTGGAACACCCGATTCATGTATGCTATATCGGCCCTTCAATGTCGCATCAATACAAGGGCTAATATGGACCTGTTTACATAGTTTTAGAACTTTTGACTGATTTGATGGATTCAAATTATTGGAGCGGAAAATATTCTTAAGAAATATTTGCATAATTCCTTTTATTAGTATTGTTTTTTTTATGAAAAATACGTCCCATTAGCTAAATTGCTTCTTGGGTAGGTAGGTATTTAACTTACGAATTTATCTTTACATCCTTAATCTTCGGTACAGAAGAATAATTTTAATTTTAATTTAATTTAAAATCAGAAAGACTCGAATGCTATGTATGGATCATTTTGAGACGCAAAATTTAAGTTTCACATAGAAACAGTAGTTTAGAAAAAAATATTTAAAAAATATATTTTTAATGACACGAAGAAAATCATAAAAATTAAAAAAAATGCGGAGCATAAGAATTGCTAAAATTATGATTTTTCATTTTAGTAGTGAAAAAAATTTTTTATCGATCGAATGATGTGTATGAATCATTTTGAGAGGATAATTTCAATTTCAAATAGAAACAGTGGTTAAGGAACAGTCTCACAAAAATTGAGAACAATATATTTTACTGTAGGAAAAATATTAAAAACAAAAATCGGAAAAAATACTTTTTTATTTATTTTTCAATATCTAACATTCTAACGCAAAATGATGATTTTTTAATAATACAAAGTAGATCACAAAATATTTTTATTTATTTTGTAATTTTGCTGGGATAATAGGCCAGTTGAAGAAAATCTAGGAATAAACGTATAAGTTATGAACCTTATGGTAGAAGTATCTAGAAGTATAGTCTACCAAGTTTTTGCTTTAATTGAAATTGTAGTTCTACATTTATCCATAGATTTTTCTCAAGTAGGCCATGTTTTCTTCGTTGAGGTCCCAACTATTATAAAAAATTTACATTTCCAATATAGTCAAACTACTGAACCGATTGTATCATTTGTAGCCCATTACAATTAATTGGCATTCATAACGTATGAGTGATATTTCATATAATAATCATACTTTCAGTGGTCGCATAGTAAATATCAATCATACGTACTGATGGAAATAGGTATATAAAATGTATAAATGCAATTTATAAAAAAAAAAATAAAAATTTATATTTTTTAAAAAATATTTTGCTTCTACAAAAGTGTCATTATCCATAGATTTTTCTCAAGCAGCCCATGTTTTCTTCGTTGAGGTCCCAGCTATTATAAAAAAAATCTAAATTTGCCAATATAGTCAATCTACTGAACCGATTGTATCATTTGTAGCCCATTGAATTGATAACAATTAATTGGCATTCAGAACGTATGAGTGATATTTCATATAATAATCATACTTTTAGTGGTCGCATATCAATCATACGCTCTGGTTGAAATAGTTATATAAAATGTATAAATGCAATTCATAAAAAAATAAAAATTTATATTTTTTAAAAAATATTTTGCTTCTACAAAAAGTGTCATGATTTCTCCATGTATCCATAGATAATTCTGCGTTAGAATGTTAGCTATAGCTGTTAGAATGTCAGCTATTGCTTCAGATGTTTGTCTATTTTTATGATTTTTTTATATCAATTTGTTCTCAATTCTTTGGAGACTATTCAAAAACCCACTTTTTCTATTTAAAAGTGAAATTCGCAACATTTATGTGAAGTCAGTTGATATTGATTTATACGAACAATATCTGCAAAATCATGTGTGTCTATAATTTTTTTTTCGCCCATAGTTCCGGCAAAAAATTATACAATTTTGTTTTAAGATAAAAAGAAAATTGCCACTTTCTAACCGTGTACTTACTTTTCAAAAGTTTTTGAAAGAAAATTATGTAAATTGTGTTTTGAAGCTTAGAAATGTGACTTTTTACACTAAATGCTTCCTATCTTTCAAGGGTGCAATTTCGAGCAGACAAAAGTTACCTTGCAAAAACGGAAAACCCTTCAACCTTTGTAAATATGTTTTTCATGCTTTAAAGGCTTTTAAAGGAAAAAAAGTTATGTCGGTACAAATCATACATTTTTCCAAAAAGGGCATATTTTAAATATTTATTGTAAACAAACTACATTAAGAAACCAAGATTTCTAATAAAACAAAATGCAAATGCAAAATCTCTTAAAATGTGAGAGAAATAGTTCGACAAAGTCGAAAACGCAAATTACGTTTTTTTTTTAATTTTTAAAATCTGAAAAAGTTGAAAATCTGTAATAAGAATTAGTATTTATCTGCGCATTATGACCAAATACGTAAAAATATGTAAAAAAAAAATAAAACGAAAAAATAATGATTTTATATTTTTAATCAAATAATTTTCAATGTTAATATATCAAAATAATCATTGGGTCCTTGCCCAATTTAAATTTTATACAGAACTCAAAAATGTTTACTAGATCAGATGTTATTGAATTTTGGTCGAGGGATTTTGATACTGAACTTTGGCCTTTCCTAGCTCAATTATGCCATTTGCATCGCCGTGGGCTAGGCAAAAAATCGCCACAAACTTTGCGTTACGCCACTCTTCAGATTGAACTGCAAAGAGAATAAGAAAATACAGACATTATTTATGAAGTCACAGATATTGTCAACTATCTAAATGCATTTGCAACGTACAACTTATTTATGCTCCACGAACAACCACGACAACAGTGTAAATATTTTTTTCGATACAGTTCCACAGATTTATTTAACACAACACAAACTTTCTTTAATATCACAACCACAGTTCCGTTCAACATTCCTATTCCTGACACATTTATTCATGAGCATCCCCAGTTCCATTCAACATACCCAATCCTGACACATTTATTCATGAGCATCATTACTTACATACCTTGTACATTATAATTGTTTGTACAAGTGTTTGTGATTGATGATCGATATTAATTATACACTGCTAGTATTAGCTTTCGAATTGAAAACAATTAATTTACATTCACAACATGAGAGTGATTTTTGATATAATAATAATCATACGCTTATTGGTCCCATAATTAATATCAATCATACGTACTGAGGCGGAATTGGTATACAAATGCCGTGTTCTTTTATAATCTTCGGTACAGAAGAATAGTTCTAAGGAGATGGATGAAGCTGGCTGAATATCATATATTCTTTGATAAATAGATAAATATTGGAATGTAGTTTTTTTACTTTCAAATCAGTATAAGACTCGAACGATGCGTACCTAACTGCGACTTAAATTTAAGTTTCTAGTGAGATGAAGTTTTTTTTATATTTCGTATGGGAATTTTCGGATACTCTCATTTAATAGGCCATAACTATCATGTTTATCCAGACACTTACTAATTTATTTTTTATTTTTGATGAATTTTTTCCATTAACTTACGAATTTTTTTCTGTAACATATGATTCAGTGTAGTCAAACTACTGAACATTTGTAGCCCATTGAATTGATAGTATTTAATTGACATTTGCAACGTATGAGTGATATTTGAAATAATAATAAGCATACGCTTAGTCGTTCCATAATTAATATCAATCATACGCACTGAAGGAAATAGGTATATACAATTTATAAATTTATTTTTTGATACAGAAAAAACATCTTAAGGAGATGAATGAACTATAACACACATGTTCCTCCATACATATAGGGTAGACCATTTTAAATTTGAACTAACGATTATTTTGACTTTTAAAGGTAGAATAACATTCATTTTATTTTGCATTTTGAGGTTTATGTTTGACATTTGCAAAATGGGACGCTATACGCTCGAACCAAATTGGGAAATATTTAAAACTTACTTCCACAGTTGTGAGCCATTAATGCAAACTGTAAGAAATTTACGTGGAAATTTTACGAGAAGAGATCGGCCTTCTGTTCAGCCTTCATGAAGCTCATTTTCATCTCGGTGGCTATGCCAATAAGCAAATTTGTCACATATGGGTTATTTAAATTTTAAATTTATTCAGTAATCATTGTAACATTAGTCATTGAATTGATAACAATTAATTGACATTCACAACGTATGAGTGATATTTGATAGAATAATAATCATATGGATAGTCGTTCCATAATTAATATCAATTATACGTACTAGGAGAAATCGGTATACAAAATGTATTTTATTTTATAATTTTCGGTACAGAAGAATAATTTAAAGGAGATGGATGATGCTGGGAAAAAGACACATTTTCTTCTATACATACACATGTATTAGGGTGTAGTGAAAAACATGTCTTAATTTGAAATCAGAAGAAGACTTGAATGACACTCTCCACCGGCTGTTTAAATTTTAATTTCACGTGGCTTGGTATTACTTATATTTTGCATGGGATTTTTTATCACTTCATTGGACATAATTTACACATTTATCCAAAAATGTTTTTAATTTAAATTATTTTTTTCTCTCCAATGTAGTCAAACCGATTATTGATAACCATTAATTTAAATTCACAGCGTATGAGTGGTTATTTGATATAATAATAATCATACGCTTAGTAGTCCAATAATTAATATCAATTATACGAAATCTGTATACCGAAAGGAATTTTATTTCAAAAAGTTTGGTACAGAAGAATACTTTTGAGCAGATGGATGAAGCTGGGTAAAATATATATGGCCCTGGATACATACGTATGTATATATTAGGGTGTAGTGAAAAACTTTATTTTTAAATTCAAATAAGATTTGAATGGCACTCTCCCCCGGCTGTTTAATTTTCATTTTCTCCAGAGACGTTGTTTTGTATGGATTTTTTTTTTATCGCGTACTCTCACTTAATAGACATAACTTTCATATTTATCCAAAAATGTCCTTAAAAAATAATTGTGTTCTTTTCTTATATTTTTTCATTTACTTCCGAATTTTTGATGATTTCACTGACTTATGATACAATGTAGTTAGTCTACTGAACCGATTGACAAATTCATTCGGTTTGTAGCCCATATAATAAAAAAATTAAACTACATACCTCAGACGAAAAATAAAAATTTTAATTTTATTTAAGCAAAATTTTTTCGATTTCATTTCATGCCAAAATTTTCACATGACTTCGATTTTTCTGAAAATCTCAGGAAAGATTCTTCTTTATACAATAGTTTTTAAGTATTTTAGGAAAAAATCTTCAGATTTTATTTACTGAAAATCTCAGGAAGGTTCTTCTTCAAAAAAAAAAACCATTTTGTACGTGTCTTAGGAAGAAAATCTTACAATTTTATTTGCAAAGACATTGTAATTTTCACAAAAATTAAAATTCACAATTGGTTTAACCAATTTTTAAGTTCTCTATAGCTTGTTTGAAAGGTTTTCAAAGTATATAAATACTATTAAATAATTTATAACCATTCCGGGTACGTGTTACAAACATTTAATTATTTTTAATTTTGGTCCGAATTTTTAAAAACGATAACATCAATAATTTGTCCCCCAAAATCCACTAAAATCATTCTAGATATGTTTTCCATGTTCACCAATAAATTGTTTGTTGGAAATTGTGTGGGATATATTATAAAAAATTTAACATAACCTTATAAACAAAATATATAATTGAAATAATTAAAATGGCATATTTATTCCTGGTCTGGAAAAAATCCTTTTTATAAGTTAATAAATGAATAAGTCTTTCTGTAGGTTCTCAAACTATTCATAAATATTTATGAAAATAATTTAAATATCTCAATCTCAACAAATTAATTTGACAAAAAAGAAAATGATGCAAATCGCAGTTTCACCGAATAGTTTACCACGCTGCCAATGCTAATTTCCTTGACTTTCTCGCACTGTTTTTCTTTTGTTTTGATTTTTAATTCAAATTCCGGCGATTAAAGTTTTGCATCTTCATATTTTTGTCAGCGCAAACCAAAACTTTCGAGTCAATCATCATTCCTTGTAATTTATTATTTGTTGGTCTTGGTGATTGTCTTGTGTTGCTTCACGTCCACAACCGCCCTCATTTTGGCGCCCTCGCTTGAAAAAACTGAAGCAAGCCAACAACAGCAGCAACTACAATGACAACTTGAAACTTCCTTTTGGCTACACACGCAAAAGTTTTATAACAAAATTTTTTTGCTTCATGTCTTTTTTTTCGGTAGAGATTTTTCTTGTTTTTTTCCTCTTCTCATCAGCTACTATGACAAAGTTTCTTCGTTTAAAGCCTCAAGCAATTTTATAGTTACGATAACAACATGAAGAAGAAAAAGTTGTCCTTCTGCATCTCGGTTTTTTTGCGGGTAATTTGTAGGACAATATATATCAATTGCGTTGTAGTAGTAGTAGTAGTTTTTGTCTTAGCCATGGTACACAGCAAGACGGACACGAGAAGCTTTTGCTTTAACTGGCAAAAATAATACTTTTTTCTATTGCGAGATTTTGTAAATTGTTATATTTATGTACGAGTATGTTGAATGCTCGATGACTTCCTAAGGAAGTTCAATTATCCTTTTGTTCGCTGGAAATGCCTTTTATAAAGTAAGCATCCTAGAGAGACAGCGTCATAATAATAAACTTTTAACGTTTGCACCAGAGAAATTATCTGTGTTACACATTACTTATAAGTAATGTGATTAGATAATATTATTTACACGCTCCATTGCACTGCGAATTAGTAGCAATCATACGCAACAGGGTGTTTCGGGTTTGATTATAATTGATATTATTCATGCGGTGCGTTTGAATGATATTGTAATTAATATTAAGCCTATTAAGAATATTAATTACAATACAAATTTATAATTAACTGGTGCTGAGACAATTCAAATATAATTGTTTGATGAACATTGATATATGTATTATTTATGGTAATTGATACAGTTTTTATGTAATTTGTCCGAAGCAGGACAAATTAGTCCTTTTCCTACGTTACTCGTGAAATAATTACACTGCGTGTTAAGTAGTCCGCTCAAAAGACAGACAAGTGCAATTCTCAATAATGATAATTCCAATAATAATGACTATTGAAACGATATTAATATTTAAATAAAAATGAATATTAGTTATACGCCCCATGTGGTTAGTATTTAATATCAACCATACGTACCAGAGAATAATTCACCTATTCACAGCATACATATGGATATTTATTGAGCAGTTTCATTGTTTAAAAATTAAGAAAAACTTCTAACCATGATATAAAATTAGAGCGTCTAGTTTTTTAGTGAAAATTAAGCTACGAAAATTTCAACAAACTCCTCATTGTTCTTACACTGTTCGTTATTATTTTCGCTTCATCATCATGCGTTATATGCCATATTGCAGTGTATAGTGTTGTATAATTAAACTGAAAATGACATGTACAATTTATATACACTGAAATTAGCATAATTTGCCGTAGCAACGAGTACAGCCTAAACTGCATAGTCGCCCAGTCGCTCTCCGCACCGCCTTCACTTTCCACTCCCCGCCATGTGGTGCTTTTCATTTCATGATTTAAATAAATCATGGATATGACCCAAAAGGCCAGTTTACACAAATTCATGGGAGCCACTTTACTTTGTGTGGTGGTCGCCTTTTAGTCCTCTCTTTTCTGTGGGCCCATACAAAAAGCGTTGCATATTTTTAGGGACAGGAGAAACTACATACATTCGTGTATGCAAGTATATGCAGTTTGCATGTCGCTTGGATTCTTTGAAACCTAAATGCTGACATTGGATTTTATATAGTTCTTTACACTGAAGGAAAAATAGGCGGTCTGAGGAGAAAGTCGTTGATCTAAACTCCCTCGCATTTTTCTTGTCATTCACTAGCATCAATATCTCGTCTTTAGTTTTTATTTTTGTTTAGGATATTGATAGTATATTTTCGAATATTTCGTGTATATGGTTCCAAACTATTCTGCCCACTTGTTTAGTTTGTCACTTTAAAGTATGGAAGGCGGTTTTGCTTTTAAAAGCTTTGCCAAGACACACAGCGCCGCTCTCATATCTAGGCTCATACGAGGGTCTCAACAAAAAACGTGTAAAAGAATATAATTATAGTTTAGAAAATTGTACAAAACAATGAAAAATACTAAATTTGCAGATTTACCATTTACAAAAAATAGATAGAAATAGAAAATTCTCTAAGTGGGGAAAAGTGCTCCAAAATTTGTGATTTTTTTTTTTCTAAAATAGCAGCCATGCATTTATTCACCTTTTTTCTGTTTCATTGGGTGGGCCATTTAGCATTTTAAATTTGAACTAACAATTATTTTGATTTTGATTCATTTTTATTTCCAAGTTTATGCTGGACATTAACAAAACGGGACACTATACGCTCGAACAATACTGGGAAATATTAAAAACTTATTTCCAAAGTAGTAACGCAAACTGTAAGAAATTTACGTGGATAATTTTCGTGTTTTCAGATGAAGCTCATTTTCACCTCGGTGGCTATGTCAATAAGCAAAATTGCCGCATATGGGGTTCAGAGAACCCACACGTGAGAAGCAAATGCATCCACAACGAGTCACTGTTTGTTGTGGATTTTGGGCCAAGTACTGAAAAATTGGGTTGATCGGATGAGGTACTGCCGAGCCAGTCATGGTAGTCATATGGATGATATTGTGTTCCATTAATAAATGACAAAGTTCAACCTTTCCAAAAAAAACAAGAAATTTAAAAAAATAAAAAATCAGTACTTTTTTATAGCCGATTCTACTTTAAAATTCTAAATATTTTTTTTTGTATTTTTGTTGGACCTGTAATTCGTTGAATTTTGATAGATATGTTATGAACTAAATTTGGTTTTGCACAAATTCATTTTTACACTTGTTCGTTTACAAACATTTTGTCGAAGGACTTTGTATAAAATTTTTTGATTTATCTGTCTTTCTAAAGTCGAAAACGCTATTAAAAATTATTGATACATTTTTTTAACTATTTTTTTCTTAAAATTCCAACTTTCGCCTAAAGTACTATTAGTATTTGTGCTATCATTTTGATAAGTTCGACAACACCCGCTTATATGTTCGATAAAAGGTAAATTAAAATGGATGCAAATGTAACGTTCACATACAAAAAAATGTTTTTGAGAATATATTCTTTTCTGGCACGAAACACCCATAAAATACAGAAAAAAAATAAAAATAATATATAATTTGATTTGAACTGGGTCATATATTTCCAAAATGAGAGTAGAAATATTAATTTGGAATTTTATTTTTTTTTATTTATTATCCATAATTTGTATTCCCTCGCTCTACAGAGGAGGAGGGTATATGTCATTTGGGACAGAAAAAAAGTGTAACGCATTGAAGGAGTGACTTAAGACCCCAAGTATGTTTGGACCAAATCCGTTTCACGACTTTTTAAGGTGTTTGAGCCATGTCCGTCCGTCTGTCTGGATGGCTGGTGTACACGATAACTCTCGAAAGGAGTTAAGGAAACGATTCAAACTTTGCACATCATAATATTTTCCCCAAGCTTAGTTTAAGTTCGAAGATGGGCGAAATTGCCACGCCCCTTCTGGTGCCTTCAACACAAATAGCCCATATTCCCAAACGGATAATCCGAATCAGCTATATTTTGGTATTTGATAATGTTTTTATGATCACTTTAAGTGTACTAAATATGACGTGCTTTTTCACTCCCCTTCCAGTACCTCCCACACAAATCACGCAAAACCACGTAAAATTAAAGCTGTTATAACATCTATACTGATGATCAGAATACTTTGAAATTTGATATTTAGCAATGCTTTTTTAGTGGTTACATTCGCGTGGAATATGGGCGAAATTACCACACCCCTTCTGCTACCTCCCACGCAAAGTGGCATAAACTATGGCTACAATAAAACCGAAATAACATCCATGCGGGTAGTCAAACTCATTTGCAATTTGATATTTAAAAATGTTTTTATAATCTCTTTAAACCTAGAAAATATTTACGCTGTAGCCACGCCCATTATTGTACCTCCCACACAATTGTCTCTTCCTAGGCTATATAAAATCCATTATAACTTCTATACTGGCCCAGCAAAAACTCTCATTACCAAGTAATAAGGTAAAACCAAAAACCTTCACTATTTATTTTTCGGATCCTTTTCTTATTGTTTTTATAAGGGGATTGTAAAAAAATAAGTACTTCCACGCACACATACAAAAAGTTGAAATACAGGTACTTCCACGCTCGCTTACCAAAAATTAATAAATAAGTACTTCTAAACGAGTTAGTTATTATAATTTTTATATATATGTAAGTCGGTTTAGCTGACTGATGTTTCCTTACTTGTTTTTGTCTGATTTGCTGAATTTTATGTGGACTCACGACAGTGAATAGTTTTTATTGTTACCAACCAATTCATACGGCTCTCGTAACCATATCTGAGTGCTTGAGCATGTTATATGTCTATACATACAATATGTATAATACACAAACAAACAAACTGTTTTGATAATATGCCATGCGACTCACAAAAGGACTTCATGCAACTCATACAGTCACACCCACACACGAATAAAATGAAAGCTATTTAAGTCCTTAATATGGATGGAATGGTTGTGCACACGAAGATGGATGAAGATGAACGGACAAGTGGTGTTGCTGCTGCTGAGCAGACTGCACTTCCACTTCCAATATCATTAAATGGAGTGCATTGCTTAAATGAAGCATTTAATTAAAAGGTCCCTGTTCTCTCTTATGCCGACATAGCATAGAATGGAAGTTTGTATGAGAATTTTGCTTGAATGCCGGCAATTTTAATAAAAGATAATCTTGATTTTCTGGGAAATCTAAGGTTATAGCTCTGCGAAATTGAAATGTTGGAGAGGAATATTAAAAAGGGATTACTTTGAAATATGCTTAACAGAAAGAAAATTCAGCAGAAATGACAAAGCCTATACTTGGTCTCCTAGGATGGATTTGGGCAAGATATTCTTAACGAATATATTCCATGTTAATCATTATTAGGTGGCTGTCACTTCAAAGATTTGCTAAAACCATTGCCTAACATTAGGCTTTGTTAGGCAACAATAATAAGAGCCTACTTTTAGGATCATGTTTTACAGTTAAAACAATAAATAAAGTATTCTGCTCATAAAATGCAGCTTTACTAATAGGCTCCATGTTACTTCATAGGTTCTCTAAAACATTAAAACCATTGTCTAACATTGGGCTTTGCTAAGCAACCATAATAAGAGTCTACTTTTAGGATACTCTTAAAACAATTAATAAAGGATTCTGCTTATAAAATTCAATTGAAATTCTAAAAATATAATTTATGTATATATGGCTTGATTTCGTCAAGATATTTAAAACATTCTTAGAATTTAATAATTTCTAAGTTTTCATAATATAATTATGCTAATACAATTTCGTATTTATTCTTATTTCTTTCCAGGTATGTTTCCCTGCTTGTGTTTTGTTTTATCCGAAACCCCTCCCCTCTCACATTTAAGGTAAATACCATTAAGAACTTTTACCCACCCACTCCAGCCCACCCATTTGCCATGACATCGTTAAAGCATTACCAGGAATATTTTTTTGCACAAATGGTAGGTAGTCTTGTGCAAATGTCCATGTCCATGAATGTACGGTTGCCTAGAAGTCCCTTCTTAAGCAAAGCAAAGTGATGATATTATAGTTTTCCCAATATGATACAATACAATAGAATGAATGCTCGTGTCTACTCTTAAAAGCAAATGGGTAAAAAAGGACATTAATAATACTTGTCTGGATTTCAAAGAAGGCGAAGAAGCAATTCAACAGCAACTAAAAGGAGATGGAACACTTAAGGAGACAGTAGTTCCCAAACATTAAATGGAAATATACACCAGCTGAATTTATAAGGGGAGATGTCAGTCAAGTGTGACTTTGATAGTTAAAGTTATTCTCTTAATAAAATTTCTCAGTCAGAATCTATACCATGAACTCATGATAAGGAATGCCTAAAAATATGTTGCGCTAATTATTGAGTAGTTGAGATATTTAAACACAACATTGCCTACATTCAGGATAAATTATATGGTCATTAGAATGGACATACTTTTTGTTGAATTATAAGAGATGGCAGTCAAGTATTACTTTAATATAGGGTGGTCCATTTAACAACAGTGCGAAACATTTGAACAACAGCTTATTCTGGGCGTTAATGGGTTATAAAAAGTACTGATTATTTTTTCAAATTTCTGGTTGAACTTTGTCATTTAATAATGGAACTCAATATCATTCATATGACTATCTCGACTGGCTCGGCAGTACCTCATCTCATCAATACAATTTTTCAGCACATGACCCAATGATGCCGCCAGCCCAAATTTCACTCCAAACAGTGACTCGTTGTGGATGCATTGACTTCTTAATAGTCCCGCGTGGTTTCTCTGAACCCCATATGCAACAATTTTACTTATTAGCATAGCCACCAAAAATGAGCTTCATGAAGACTGAACTGAAGGCCGATCTCTTTTCGAAAATTATCCACGTAAATTTCTTACAGTTTGCTTTAAGGACTCACTACTTTGGAAGTAAGTTTTTAATATTTTCCAATTTTGTTCGAGTGTATAGTGTCCCATTTTGCAAATGTCAATTTAAAATGTTAAATTGACATTTTTCTCTCAGTATATTTTCCGAAATCTATACCCTTTTCATAATAGTATATATAAGGAATGCCCAAAAATATGCTGGGCTAATTATTAACTTTGTCATTAACAGCATTGCCTACATTTCGCATAATTTATATGGCAATAAAATGGGGCCGTTTTACGTTAGGAGCCGTTTTTCGTTGCAAGTGTGCTTTGAACACAACTGTCCTTATGCATTTTTCGGCACAGATTTACACAGGCAATCAAACTGGTATATACATAGTATAATTAATATTGTGACCTGCTATGATTCCCATTTGGGACTTACCTGATTGTAGTAGAGTGTGTGCCCATGGGCGGACATAAAACTAAACTAAAAGGAAAACTCCAAGTAAGTGGCATTCCTGAGAGCTGCTGACGTTAGCAATGATTTAATAAAAGTATGCTTGGAGAAATAACTAGAAAAAGAAAGATATCTCCTCATTTCCTCATGAGGAAATGAGGAGATATCATTTCGTATATGTGCCAGTTAGAATGATAGTGGTCTAAGTCAAAAATAAAAACTAGTAAATCAAAAAAAAAAAATTTTTTCAAATCCATGCTTTATGCAAGCAGAATTCTATTGGGCCTAGAAATTCTTTTTTAGTTATCTTTTGTAGAAGGAAAAATTACTGCGTTATCAGGAGCAGAAATAATATATTTTTAATTTGTGGTTTGTATGGGAGGTACCACGCCCCTTTGTCCATTCCCGCTCATATTTGCAGCAGCACTTAAAAAATGCACACCAAACCGACGTACCAAATTTTGTTCAAATACCGTTATCAGGAGCAGAAATAATAGATTTTTAATTTGTGGTTTGTATGGGAGGTACCACGCCCCTTTGTACAATCCCGCCCATATTTGCAGCAGCACTTAAAAAATCCACACCAAACCGACGTACCAAATTTTGTTCAAATACCGTTATCAGGAGCAGAAATAATAGATTTTTAATTTGTGGTTTGTATGGGAGGTACCACGCCCCTTTGTACAATCCCGCCCATATTTGCAGCAGCACTTAAAAAATCCACACCAAACCGACGTACCAAATTTTGTTCAAATACCGTTATCAGGAGCAGAAATAATAGATTTTTAATTTGTGGTTTGTATGGGAGGTACCACGCCCCTTTGTCCAATTGGTCAAATTTTTCCATTTCCTTGTATTGTCATCGAAAATGATTAAGTGTGCAAAATTTGAGCAAAATTGGTTGAGAAAAAAGCTTTCAAAAATTGATTTCAAATTTTGTGGCACACAAACATATATAAAGAGTGATTTTTTTGAGGTTAGGATTTTCATGCATTAGTATTTGACAGATCACGTGGGATTTCAGACATGGTGTCAAAGAGAAAGATGCTCAGTATGCTTTGACATTTCATCATGAATCGTCTTACAAACGAACAACGCTTGCAAATTATTGAATTTTATTATCAAAATGCGTGCTCTGTTAAGAAAGTTCATTGCGCGCTTCCATTTTATGGTCAGTTTAATCGACCCACTGAAGCGGCTATTCGGGCTATTGTGACTAAATTTCGCACCAAATTTACATTGTTGGACATTAAACCACCAACACGCTTACGTAGAGTGCGAACTGAAGAAAATATCGCAGCTGTATCGGTCAGTGTTAATGATGACCACCAATTTTCGATTCGTCGCCGTTCGCACCAATTGGGTCTCTGTTACTCAAAAACGTGGAAATGCCAAAATTGGACTAAGCGGATGGACCACCTAAGACGCAGCCGCGGTCAACATTTAAATGAAATTATCTTCAAAAAGTAAATGTCATGGACCAATCTAACGTTTCAAATAAAGAACCGATGAGATTTTGCAAATTTTATGCGTTTTTTTTAAAAAAGAAGTTATCAAGCTCTTAAAAAATCACCCTGTAGAAAGTAACCTTATATAAAGCATGGAAAAAAGAGATATGCTTTGATCAAATTTCTAATTCAAGAACTTTTCTTTTTGAGATTTGTAAAAAATATACCGTTACAATGACATTTCTCGTTTTATGTACACCAAAGTTGTCTTAAGTGTTAGTTTGAAAGTGTTCTAAGTCACACTATATACACAGTCATTGATGTGTGATGATGTAAAGAAATATGTTTATACCCTCCACCTCCAGGATGGGGGTATACTAACTTTGTCATTCCGTTTGTAACACCTTGAAATATCGTCATAAAATTCTAAGACGATCTAGCCATGTCCATCAGTCCGTCTGTTGAAAGAACGCTAGCATCTAAACGAAAGAAGCTAGAACGTTCACATTTTCCATAAATGCGTCTTATAGTCGTAGATCGGTTGGAATTGAAATGGGGCGAAATCGGCCCAAAGGGAAAATTTTTCCCTCACAAGGACTAAAAATATCCATAATAGTCCCTAATATTTTAGCGTATTTAAGCATGTTTTTTGAATATGTCTGTTTATATTTCCTTGATATTTGGTATGCGCATTCCCCTTATAGCAAAAACGTGCACCATAGAATGATTCTTATTTATAGGGGGTGAAATGGGACAAAAAGGGATAAAAATGGTACATATTAAACGATAACAGCTAGAAACACGAAATTCAGTGTGTACATTCCTCTAATTGAGTAGATACATAATACAAAAGTATTTTTTCCAAATTCGTACTTCTAGGGGTAAAATAGGACTAGAGGGATAAAAATGGTACCAACCAAACGGCTGTACCTAGAATAATGAAATTCGTTGTATACAATCCTCTGATTGCATAGATAAGTAAAATACACGGATTTTTCAAAATTCGTACTTCTTGGGGTTAAAATGAAAAAAGGGGATAAAAATAGTACCAATCTAATGACCGCTGCTAGAGTCATGAAATTCGGAGTATACATTCCTCTGTGTGTGTAGACACGGAAAATAAACTGATTTTTCGAAATTCGTACTTCTTGGGGTTAAAATGAAAAATGGGATAAAAATAGTAACAATCAAATGACCGCAGCTAGAGTCATGAAATTCGGAGTATACATTCCTCTGACTGCGTAGACACGGAAAATAGTCGAATTTTTCGAAATTAGTACTTTCAAGGGATATAATTAAAAAGGGATAAAAATAGTACCAACTAAACGAGAAACGTCGTACCAACCAAATGGAATCATGGAATTCGGTACATTCCTCTGACTGCATAGACACGCAAAATAAAAAGTTTTTTTCCAAATTCGTACTTTTTCTTTTACGGCAAAAATTGGTTGAATCATGAAGTTAGGTTATTTTGCACTATGTACTAGAGCGTACCAGGTTACAAGTAAAAAAAAAAAGTTCGCCGTACACCTTCGAATATGAAGTATTATTGAAAGGTAGTTTCAAAAAAATTTTTTTTATTTTTTTATGCCGAACGTAGGGGTCGCGCTTTTACATTTTTCTATATAACTTCTGCATTTATAAACGGATTTTAAAGTGTGATACATCGATGTTTTTGTCTCGACGAGGCCGATTTTTTTGTCTTTGAAGTCATTGAGCTCAAGCACCCCGTTCTGGTACTTACCCATCATATCTCAGTTGCTACTACCCTAATGTACCACTCTAATATCAGAAAATTAAAGCTCGCATAAAATCATGAAACTCTTCCTAACGAAGTATGTCGATTTTCCCAGCAGAAAAAGTGTTAAACTAGTTTTTTTCTTATTTTACCGAGAGCATTGCATGTATTTATAAGTTGTTCTTTGTATCTTCGATGTTTACAGTCGGTTGTCAAAGTGTAATACATATATTGGTGTTTTTGTCCCGCACATACCAGATTTTCAGTTTTTAAAGTCGTTGACCTCAACAACCCCCTTCTACTATTTATGCATCATATTTCAATTCTTAGAACAATAAATATAAAAATTAAGGTACAATTAAAATTTTAATCAACCATATTTCGACGCGATTCAAGTTGGGTGTATTTTTGGCGGCTCTCAAGTTTAGAAAAGATGTGGCCCATGCGTTGCTCATCGGTGACCGCCATAGCTGATTCATGCACAACATGAACAAAACGCTCGGTGTTTTGAGAATGGCATGGATAATCTGTGAAAATAAATGAGTTCAGCAAAGAAAGCAATCAAATTAAGTTTTTCTTGTGCTAACCTGGTAAATCGATAATTTCTTCTGAAAATTGGAATGCTTCTAACTGTTCTTGCGAAAAAAACTGCAAGCATGGCGGCTCAGTCAATTCAAATTGTTTCCAATCGATCATATTGAAATATGAGTCACTATCAAAATTGATAAAATTATGAACATTTGTCGAATGCTTCCCGTGGCTTCATTGCGGGATGATAAAATCTTATCATAGGCATCTGAACGCACTAGTTGATCTGGGTCTGTTATCATCGATAACAAAATATTTTCAGGATGAAAAAAATATCCGTTATTTTCAATGAACGGACGGATGACCTCTTGAATATCTTTTGGCAACTGACGAATCCAACATATATAAAGGAAAACATTCCGACTTCCGTGAATTGCCAGTGGTTGGCTTTTTACAAGAAACCAGAATGGTGCATACACTTTCACAACGAACTGAGCCAGTTTTCTCAATACCATCGAGGGTTGCGTACACGTCATATAAAAGCGCAGAATTCGAGAGGCTGTTGTTAGCCAGCGCGCTTTGCAAATAGCGCCGGGCTTCTCGCTGGCTAATTTTTCATCGCATTCTCCGGTATGAACGGCTCGAACCATACGATACAAGTAAAGCTGGTCGCCTCGAATATTCCACCCATCTATGTTCGCTGGCATTTCTCCCATTGTAATGCGTTCGAAATTTTGTTTGACCTGACCAAACGGAATAAGCAACAAAATATGCGAATTATTAATTAATAAAATGCTCACAAGTAAAGTATACGGAACACACGGACACGAAACACTATTAATATATTAAACTTACAGGGTAGTGTATGCAATTTTGAATGCCTTCTCCGATACTTCCGGGCCAGATTCCAGGTCCTTTCTGTTTTCCAAGCAATGATCTTAACAGCGCATTAAATGGTAACTCGTTGAAGTGGAAAAGGCACACGAACCACTGCAGCGGTCTCTGTAAATGGCGTTCCATTCTCACAATGACTCCACTTTTGTACCCAGTGTTGGTAGCAGTTCCATCGCAACTTATGGCAACTAAGTCATCCAAATTGAAGTTTTCACGACTCAAGTAATCCACGATGCTCCTCTGGATCCCCAAAGCAGAGCTATCAGTGGGCGTAGCATAACCAATGAATTTGGAGTCAGGCTCTTTTACAATGGTGATGTGTTCTTCATTTAAAACAATATTTCGCGTCACATTTGCCTCGGTTACTTTTTTCAAAGTTGGCTCTTTCTTGCCATCGAAAGAGATACACTTTAATAATTGATGGCATTTGGCCGCCGCTTTTGCTTCCTTACGGAACTTCACACGTTCTCGAAATATTTTATTTTTATTGATGATAAGCCCTTCAAAGAACTGACATATATTTTCGGCTGTTTCTGCAGATAACTCTTCTTTGGCTTTTGCGGCAATAGACAATTTTAAATCTTTTATTAACATGGTCGCAAGCAAGGCACCGTAGCGAACTGAAGTATCGCTGCGATCCAAAGCCGAACTAAAATTACGCAAAGAAATGTCCGCCACCGTAAATGTTGTTTTAATCTTCTCTGAGGAATCGCCAACATTTTCTTCAAATTCTAGCTCTTCATCGCTGCCTGGTTGATACCCAATACTGTTGAACTCGGTATATACCGCTTTTGATGGTGCAACAATTGAGCACGTTTGAACACCGCAATTTTTCATCGACATCATATGATAAACATTATCCAAAGTCATCAGCCGTGGACCCCATTGATCGATGAAAAAGTCTTTCGCATCGTCTGGGATTTTATCAGAGGCGGTGCAACTGCATGGAACATTTCTTTCTATGCCACACTTACAACGCGAAATTGAGAACAATTTATTCCACTCATTTACATTGCATTTCAATGGACTTTTAACCAATTTATAGTAATCGTCTAGAAGTTTATCCAACCGTTTACGAACACCTGATACCGATATAATTGGAATGCCTGCCCGCTCCCATAAAAGGGTAATGCTTCTGAAAGCTTCTTGTTTAAAAGCACTCAATTTTCTATTGGGATTAGTGTTATGCCGCAGATACAAGAAATAATTAATAACATCGTACTTAGTCGGTAACATAGTGTTGTTTAATGCACTGATCGTAAAAGACATTTTTTTAGTTTTTTTACCGTTGTATAATGGAAATTGAAATATTTAATAATGCTTTGTTGAGCCACCAACGCCTTATTACTGAACTAATTTTTATTGTTACAATAAAATATAGACCGTTACTTCACAGGTAAAACGATTTGCAATAGGGAAACAATGTGACAAACTAGTTTTGCTCATGTTGTGCATGAATCAGCTATGGCGGTCACCGATGAGCAACGCATGGGCCAAAAACACCAATATATGTATTACACTTTGACAACCGACTGTAAACATCGAAGATACAAAGAACAACTTATAAATACATGCAATGCTCTCGGTAAAATAAGAAAAAAACTAGTTTAACACTTTTTCTGCTGCGAAAATCGACATACTTCCTTAGGAAGAGTTTCATGATTTTATGTGAGCTTTAATTTTCTGATATTAGAGTGGTAGTAGCAACTGAGATATGATGGGCAAGTACCAGAAGGGGGTGCTTGAGCTCAATGACTTCAAAGACAAAAAAATCGGCCTCGTCGAGACAAAAACATCGATGTATCACACTTTAAAATCCGTTTATAAATGCAGAAGTTATATAGAAAAATGTAAAAGCGCGACCCCTACGTTCGGCATAAAAAAATAAAAAAAAATTTTTTGAAACTAGCTTTCAATAATACTTCATATTTGAAGGTGTACGGCGAACTTTTTTTTTGAGGTACGCCCTACTATGTACGTCTGACAATGGATTTTCAAAATTTGTACTTTTGGAATTCAAATAGAATGGAAATACAACCAACTGTAGCACCCACTATCTACCAATATTTATGGCTTTGAAAATATTTTTGAAAATATAAATATAAGAATATTTATTTTTTGAATTGACGAATGAATTGATAGCATTACCTTATAAGCGAGGTTTGGAATAATTAAAATATTATATTTATTTATAAAATTAATTTTTCAATATTTGATTTGAACTGGAATATTGTCCTGGCTCAAGACCATTTTGCTTCTATATTCAATAGAATGCAAATTTATTTACAAATGGCATGGTGACATTTATTACTTGGCTGCAGACTACCACAATCATGATTTCGACCATGTCAAAAGTCTTTTCAAGTGGCTTCGCAGCGACTTTTCAACATCAAACCCGGCCTCTATAAGGAGATGATTCTCACAAACGAACGAGAAGCACAACTCACTTGCCGAATTTGCGTTTAAAAAATCGCATCAAGTAATAAAGCACACATGCCATCTTACAAGCATCTCATTGAGTTGCATATGTAAGCATGTGTATATGCAGGTATAGTTACCCAGCAATACTTCTGCCGTGCAACCGCTCATTTGTTTTAGTTTTTTCGTTTGCATTTTTTTTGGTCTGTAATCAATATTTGATTTGAACTGGGATATTGTCCTGGCTCAAGACCATTTTTCAATATTTGTATTTGTTCTGGTTTGGCTATATTAAAAAAATTATATTTTCCTGTAATATTACTGCACTTCTACGAAAACCGACAACCTCTGGAACCTGGAATGCAATCCATGGTGGAGGGTACATAAAGTTCGGCCCGGCCGAACTTAACGCCGTTTTATTTATTATGTCCACTTTAAGTGATTCAGATAATTCAAATAACACATAAAATGAAATTATTTGAAAAGTAAATAATAATTTCAATATAAAGTTTCTAGACAATTATATTCTAATTATATATTTTTTTGGAAATAAAATATTTTGTGTAAGGAAATATTGCTATTTCAAATTAAAATATTTTTTGTTTAATTTTTTCAATTTTGAGAAGAATGAAAGTGGTCTAAGTCAGTGCATCCTCTGAAAGTAGTGGTTCCCTTAGAGGTACCAACGTTGTCGGTTTTTTCATAAAAGTTCGAAATAGTAGTAGGATATTCAAAGAAAAAATTTGTGCTTCGGTGGAAAAATATTTTTCAATTGACTCAAACATAAACGATTGCATATCTCAGAACGGATAAAGTGTGACTTAGACCACAATCATACTATCTAAATATTTATTGAGACTGTCAAGATGATATCGGTCAACCATCATCCGATACAGTGGATACATTTTAGTTTCTGGGAGTGTAATACAATAAGTGAATAATTCATTACATTAACTACAATTTGAATATTTACATTTTTAAAGGAAATATGAGTCATTCCATGTCCAGCGGTTAAATTTTTGACCTCAATAGCTACGATTGTCTTGAAAGTTTGTATATGTATTCTTTTCATAAAAATGTTGTATACGTATTTCTGGAAAAAATTAGAAAATATTTTTTCACGAGTTATGACCAATTTAATAGTGGTGAAATTTCGATTTAAGAAAAAGTGTGTTCATTCAATCGCCTGTAACTCCTGAGATACCTTATCGATTTTAATATTCTATACCTATGTGCAATGAAGACAATTTCAATTACTTTTAAAATATTGAAGAAAATGGTATAGCATTTTATATTTATTTATTTTATTTCGATTTTTGAAATGATTACATTAATTAATTTTTTCTGTTTTAGGGCAGTGTTCTCTGATGTTTTTTAGTGAAATGACTACATTAATTAGTTTTTTATACATAAAAGTAGTGTTCTTAGATGACTTTTTAGTGACTGTGTGAGTTTTAAGTGATGAAATGATGGCTTCTATTCTACAAGGGGGTGACAGACCCGGCATATTTAGTACACTTAAAGTAAAAAACATTATCAAATAACAAAATAGAGCTGATTCCAAAGATTTTTATAAATTGGCATAGGAATATGGGTCACTTGAGTGAGAGTTACCAGAAAGGGTGCGGCTATTTCAACCATCTTCGAACTTAAACTAAGTTTGGGAATAATATATTCCTTAGCCCCTTTCGAGAGTTATCGTGTACGCTAGCCAGCCAGATTTTGCCAAAAATAAAAATAAAAAAGATCGTAAAAAATAGAAGTCATCATTTCACCACTTCCAAACTCACGCAGTCATTAAAAAAGAAAAAACAACTGATAATTGTGATCGTTTAGAAAATTAAAAGAAAATAATTTATATTTTAAAAGTAATTGAAATTGCCCTCAACACAAGGTATAGCATAGGGTGGGCCATGTAACATTTTAAATTAGAATCGGCTATAAAAGTACAGAAATTTGTCATTTAATAATGGAACACAATATCATTCATTTGACTACCACATTGGGTTCGGCAGTACCACATCGAAAACTCGAAAAAATTCCACGTAAATTGCTTACAGTTTGCGCTAAAGAGTCACTACTTACTTCGTTTTTAATATTTCCTAAATTTGTTCGAGCGCATAGGGTCGCATTTTGCAAATGACAAACATAAACTTGAAAATAAAAATGAATGTTATTCTACCTTTCAAAGTCAAAGTAATCGGTAGATCAAATTTTAAATGGCCTATCCTATATTACTGAAAGTTACTGCGACAAAGTAACACTGAAATAATTTTGTCAACTATGCTAAGCCTTATTAGATGGCTGCCAAAACCAAAACTATTGCCTAACTTTGGGCTTTAATAAACAACAATTATAAGAGTATATTTTGAGGACGACAATACATTACTTTTAAAACTATACCACTGTCCACACACGAATAAAGGTTTTTATTTTAAAACTTTTTGGCATTGATTTTTGGCTGACACAGAAAAAAAACTGAAATTTATTTTAACTCTACTGTGATTGATTGTTATGCTCCAACGATTGATATACCCACGAACATACATATGTATGTCCGTATCTATTGTTCATATGTTGACATAGCATGGACAATGTTGGAGTATAGTTTTTTTTTGATGCAGACATAAAGTACCATGGTCGTCAGTGTCAATATCTGCACGTATATGGTATTCGTGATGTACATGTAAAAGTACATTAGGATGTTCTGAAAAAAATTGTATGGCGAAAGTCGTTGAAAAGAAATTAAAAAGAAAAATGTTTGAAAAAAAAAATATTTTATTGAACGGCACACAGTGGAATATTTTCACACAAACTGTCGCAAAAAAATAAATGGAAAAGTGCTTGGACCTAGAAATTTCGCACACATCGCTCTTATATCGTAAATATAGATCACAACAATCAAGTTTAAATCCGTCGACAACAACGCCTCCCTTCTATTTAACACAAGGTTGGGCCATTTAATTTTAAATTTGAACTGCCGATTATTTTGACTTTTAAAGGTAGAATAAAATTATTTTTTATTTTTATTTTCAAATTTATGTTTGATATTTGCAAAATGCGACGCTATACGCTCGAACAATATTGGGAAATATTAAAAACGTGTTAGACAAATAAATGATATTGTATTCCATTATTAAATGACAAAGTTCAACCTATCCAATAAAACCAGAAATTTGAAAAAATTATCAGTAATTTTTCTTTTATAGCCGATTTTAATTTAAAATTTTAAACGGCCCACCCTTATAAATATATATTTCTTAGCATATATTTTCCCATTTATATATTTCCTATTATAACTTAGTAAAATTAAAAAATTTCATCAAATTAAAATGCATTTTTATACAAAATTGTCTGTTTCGCTCCGAATGTGCTGAAATTTTCACACAATTTACAATTAATCAAATAACAAGTAAAAACGGCGTTAAGTTCGGCCGAGCCGAACTTTATATACCCTCCACCATTGATTGCATTCCACAAAGGATGTCGATTTTCGTAGAAGTGCAGTAATATTACAGGAAAATAACATTTTTATACATAGCCAAATCAAAACAAATACAAATATTAAAAAAATAATTTTATAAATAAATATAATATTTTAATTATTTCAAACCACGCTTATAATGCAAGGCTACCAATACGTCAATTCAAAAAATAATTATTCTTCTATTTATATTTTCAAAAAGCTTAAATACCATAAATATTGGTATATAGTGGGTGCTACAGTTGGTTGTATTTCCATTCTATTTTAATTCCAAAAGTACAAATTTTGAAAATCCATTATCAGACGTACATAGTGCAAAATAAGCTAACTTCATTATTCAACCAATTTCTCCGTAAAAAAAAGTACGAATTTGGAAAAAACTTTTTTATTTGCGTGTCTATGCAGTCAGAGGAATGTATACACCAAATTCCATGATTCCAGTTGCGGCCACTTGGTTGGTACCATTTTTACCCCCTTAAGAGTACGACTATCTAAAATCTCTTTATTTGACGTTTCTACCCAATTAGAATTTCATCAATCTAGCTGTAGTCGTTCAGTTAGTACTATTTTTATCCCTCTGTACTATTTGTATACCTTGAAAGTACGAATTTCGAATTCCTTTTTTCCATTTTGACCCCAATAAGTACGAATTTCGAAAAATCCGTGTATTTTCCGTGTCTACGCAGTCAGAGGAATGTATACTCCGAAATTCATGACTCCAGCTGCGGTCATTTGGTTGGTACTATTTTTATCCCCTTTTTCCATTTTGACCCCAAAAAATGCGAATTTCGGAAAATCCGTTTATTTTCTGCCTCTACACAGTCAGAGGAATGTATACTCCAAATTGCATGACTCTAGCTGTGGTCATTTGATTGGTGCTATTTTTAACCTCTTTTTCATTTTAACCTCAAAAAGTACGAATTTTGAAAAATCCGTGTATTTTACGTGTCTATGCAATCAGAGGAATGTATACACCGAATTTGAGTATTCTAGGGGCAGCCGTTTGGTTGGTACCATTTTTATCCCTCATTTTAACCCTTTTAAAGTACTAATTTGGAAAAAAATACTTTTATATTTTGTATCTACTCTATTAGAGGAATGTACACACCGAATTTCGTGTTTCTAACTGTTGTAGTTTAATATGTACCATTTTTATCCCTTTTTTGCCCCATTTCACCCGCTACAAATAAGAATCACTTTTTTGTTATCGGGGGCATGTGCATACCCAATATGAAGTAAGTACAAGCAGACATATTGAATAAATATGCTTAAATACTCTAAAATATTAGGGATTATTATGGGTATTTTTAGTCCTTGTGAGGGAAAATTTTTTCCCTTTGGGCCGATTTCGCCCCGTTTCAATCCCAACCGATCTACGACTATAAGAAGCATTTATGGAAAATTTGAACGTTCTAGCTCCTTTCGTTTAGATGTTAGCTTGCTTTCAACAGACGGGCAGACGGGCGGACGGACATGGCTAGATCGTCTTAGAATTTTATGACGATCAAGAATATAATATACTTTATAGGGTCTCAGGTCGATATTTCAAGGTGTTACAAACGGAATGACAAAGTTAGTATACCCCCATCCTGGAGGTGGAGGGTATAAAAAAGCTCTTAAAAATGTCATCAAAATCGGCCTCGCCCATCACATACCGCCCATGTAACTTAAAATGAATTGTTCATTATTTTTTTTTTTTTTGTTTCGCACCGAATGTTCTGAAATTTTGCACAGAATTTACTATTAATAAAATAAAAAGCTCTGATAATTTCATCAAAATCGACCACGCCCATCACATGGCGCCCATATAACTTAAAATGAATTTTTCATACCAAATTTAATTTTTTTCCAAATTTAGCTCCGACTGTCCTGAAATTTTGCACAGAATTTATAATTAATAAAATTAAAATACCGCTCATATAACTCAAATGCATAAGTCTTGAAATTTTGCAACGAGTTTGTTCAGCGATTGCTAAAAGTTGGTTGATGTTGTTGCTTAAATTTAAAGAATAGATTCTCCCGCTTCATTCTGTGGCTAGTAAGACGTAGTTCGACGGAGCCAGCTTCTTTTTATTCCATGAAAATCTGCAAACGCTGTTCATATCTATTGAACTACACATGTAATCTAAATAAAATTTTTTAATTCAAAAGAAGGTCCTGTTTTTTTTTAATAAAAATTACATTACAATGCTGGCAGTGAATATATCGCACATGCATAAACTATTTTCATCAAAAAATCGTGTTGCAATTTTACTAAAAAAATAGTTATGGAAATTTCTTAGTGAAACACTTTTGAATATTAATTGTCGAAAATGCCTTTTTTGCCACTATGCAACGCCCATAAAGATAAAAAGACTCCTTGTAGATAAAACTCCTTGTATCTTTTAATCAATAATAACCAGCTCTTATAATTTAATAAATAACAAAGGCTTAATATATCAGCTCAACATTTGCAAAGACAATCAGGGGAAATTGTCTTGCCGTTCTTTGTTAATTAATAAATCATTCCAAATATCCTGTCAAATCATTCCTATGAATTGAATGATTGATTAGAGCAAATGTATTTTTCTTAGCATAATTTTATATAATATATTTACTATTATAATAACTTTACTATTGAATTGCCATCATTTAAAATTCCTCACAGAAAAAACGTTTTTCTGTACACCCTAATGTCTATGCATATAGCCACAGATAAAATAAATGCCAATGACAACATTAAGTGGGTGCGCATTCTGTTTGTTTGTTTTTGGCTTGTTTCGTTTTATTTTTGTTGTTGTTGTTGTTTTTTGTTTGTTTGTGGTAGCACAAAAAAAGAAGAGGCGAAATACTGGAAACTCAATGACATTGCATTTCGTTTCGTTTGATTTATGTTGTTAAATTTTGAAAGAGAAAGAAAAAAATCAGTTTGAAACAAAACACCGAATTTTCAACGATATCTCTACATCTGGGCTTCAATTGTTACAAATGACGAAAGTTTCATGAAGTTCGTTTTTTTTCGACAACAAATGGACGGGGAAATATCTGGATCCCCTACACGATGTTGGAGAAAGGTGCCAAGATTTCATTGGCTGACATCATACTAAACTAAAGGATCTCAAGAACATTTTATTCTGAAAACATTGGAGAGGATATCGGATCTCATTCTTAGAGATCACCTTGGCAAAAAATATCTATATTTTTTTTTTGTATTTTAAGACTCAGTGTAAATAAAAACAATTTTCGTGTTGTATAGTGCCATTAATACAGTAAAGTATTGGCCTGACGACCCTTTTGCGTATTTACATTACCTCGTATTAAAGGAGCATCAATAAATATCGTTGTCAAACTTTAGCCACTTACTTGTACTCATAAAACCTAAGCATTGTCCTTGTACTCTGCGTTCGGACGCGTACACGTCCGATGTGTATGAGTGGGCTGAACGGGCTGTGTATCCGACAACATTTTTGCATGCGTATGCGTGTATCTTTGTGAAGGACTGACTGACTAGTCTCTTCTGTTGTCACTCACGCTTCATCGCCGCCATGACAACATAACCATCCGTCCATTGAAATGAATTGAAATGTTTGTTAACTTTGTATGTCGCTCGGCAAACATACACATGACGATATCTATCCATGCTTACATATCCTTACTTTCCACATTTACATTTACGTACATTCGTTCTTCTAACTCACATACCCGTGGACATGCATTAGGGTGGGTCGCGTAAACATTGTTTTGAGTGTGAGAATGAGTAGGAAATTCACCCCGTCCTATGGATTACATAAAAATCTAGATTTAGACAATTCACAAATCGACATCCGAAAAATATTTTTTTTACTTCTGATCTTCCATCAAAATCGCGGGATTTTGGGATTTATTTTCCCCGTTTTAGGAGTTGTGGGATTTTATTTATTTTGGGATTTATTTTACCCCTTTTTAGGAGTTGCGGGATTTTATTTTTGTTTCTGAGACGGAATTTTTGGGATTTATTTTCCCCGTTTTAGGAATAGAGTGATTTTATTTTTGCTTCTGATCCTCCATCGAAATTAAGAAATGGCGGGATTTTTAAGCTATATTTTCCCCGTTGGTGATTTTATTTTTTCTTCTGAATGACGGAATTTTTGGGATTTAATTTCCTCGTTTTAGGAATTGTGGGATTTTATTTTTGCTTCTGATCCTTCATCGAAATAAGGATATGGCGGAGTTTTTGGGATTTATTTCCCCCCTTTTTGGGAATTTGGGATTTTATTTTTTATTCTGATCCCTCCATCGAAATTAAGAAATCGCGGGATTTATTTTCACCGTTTTAGGAGTTGTTGGATTTAATTTTTGTTTCTGAGACGGAATTTTTGGGATTTATTTTCCCCTCCAACGAAATTATGAATGACGGAATTTTTGGGATTTATTTTCCCCGTTTTAGGAATAGAGTGATTTTATTTTTGCTTCTGACTCTCCATCGAAATTATGAAAAAATCCACCGTTGGGGATTTTATTTTTTCTTCTGAATGACGGGATTTTTGGGATTTAATTTTCCCGTTTTAGGAATTGTGGGATTTTGTTTTTGCTTCTGAAAAAATTTTCGGTATTTATTTTCCCCGTTTTAGGAATTGTGGGATTTTATTTTTGCTGCTGATCCTTCATCGAAATAAGGATATGGCGGAATTTTTGGGATTTATTTCCCCCCTTTTTGGCATTTTCTCCGTTTTAGGAATTGTTGGATTTTATTTTTTGCTTCTGATCCTCCATCAAAATTAAGAAATGGCCAGATTTTTCCGGATTTATTTTCCAAGCTTTAAGAATTGTGGGATTTTTGTTTCTGATCCTCCATCGAATTTAAGAAATGGCGTGATTTTTGGAATTCATTTCCCCGTTTTAGGAATTGTGAGATTTTATTTTTTTGCTTCTGACCCCATTGAAATTAAGAAATGACGAGATTTTTGAGATTTATCTTTTTAGGAATTGTGAGATTTTATTTTTTGCTTCTGACCCCCAAATTAAGAAATTGCGGGATTTTTTGAGATTTATTTTCCCCGTTTTAAGAATTGTGGGATTTTGTTTTGCTTCTGATCTTCCATTGAAATTAAGAAATGACGGAATTTTTAGGATTTATTTTCCGCGTTTTAGGAATTGTGGGATTTTATTTTCCATCGAAATTAGGAAATGGGGGGAGGTTGTTTTGGAATTTATTTTCCTCCTTTTAGGAATTGTGGGATTTTATTTTTGCTTCTGATCCTCCATCAAAATTAATAAATGGTGTGCTTTTTGGGATCTTTTTGGAATTTTTTGGATTTATTTTCCCCGTTTTAAGAATTGTGGGATATTTTTGCTTTTGATCCTCCATCGAAATTAAGAAATGGCGGGATTTTTGGGATTTATTTTCCCCGTTTTAGGAATTGTGGGATATTTTTGCTTTTGATCCTCCATCGAAATTAAGAAATGGCGGGATTTTTGGGATTTATTTTCCCCGTTTTAGGAATTGTGGGATTTTTTATGAGGTATCACAAAAGTCTTTTTTTAAGTAACGAGATTTCTTTAGTTGTTTTCACATAGGTTTTTTTCTAGACCCATTGGTGGATCTAGAAATTTTGAGAAATCTTAAAATTTTCATTTAACTTCATATTCACCCTAATGTCGATCTATACACACACATACATGCAATCGCTTTATTGTCAACATTGGACATTTCATCTCCACTTCCTGGTACTCTGTCGTGTGATGTGCAGGAAAATTCTCGGTACTCGGTACAGATGATGTGGATGCGGATGTGGACGTGGTGCTGGATGCTAATGTAAAATGCTGATGCAGATGTTGACATATGTATGCAGTGCCTCAGCGACATGACCATAACCATAACACGATATTCCTTTCGATATTACGAGGCAATGGCGATGTCGATGACAACGATGACATGCAATGGCCGAGAGGTGTGCGAGTCTGTGTGTCAGTGTTTTTTTTTTTGAAAATTTCACCACCACCATCCATTTATCCTAAATGTTAACGCAGATTGTGTTCTAAATTTTATTATATCCAACATCATATGGGAGGGGTACACATGCTGATGCAATGTCAGGCTAGGCCACACAGCCAACCAACCTACCAACATTATGATAATAATAAAATTGCATTTGGTTGAAGTTTAAAATTTGTTTTGCCTTTTTCGGATGACACGGGAATTGCATGACCTACAGACCGCAGTGTGTGTGTGTGTGTGATTTTCCCGCAACATGCAACCACAAATGGAAATACCAAATTTGCCACATCTTTCGATTTTGATTGATGCGGTTATGACGATACACCACCACCATCACGACAGCCATAGTTGGAGTTGTCTATGCTTTTATCAATTTGAATGTTCGGGGTTTTTATATAATTCGAATTTATTTTCATTTTTTTTGTTTAAAGTTTTAGTTGGTAAATGCCAACTATCATCTGGTGCATGAATTCAAACATATTCAATTTATAACTATGTTGCATAGTTTTGGGGCGTTGTTATGCATTCAAAATCAAAGCATACTTCCAGTGTGAGTGATAATAAAAAATGTAGTAGAGAATTGCGGAAATAATGCTAATGATAAATAAGTCAGAAAATGATTTAGGTTACGAAAAATCCCCCAATGAGAAATCTACAAACAAATTCATGAAAAATGACCACAAAAAACTTAATAATATTTAATAATAAAAAATAATATTTCATATGAAAAATTTCCCAACAACTTGGGGCTTTTTCAAAATTATTGGGCAATATTTCATATTTGTCATTGGGTGAGTTTTCATTCGCCCATTGGTTGATATTTAATAAATTCAAATAATAAAAAATGTCCAAATTTGGCGATTTTTCATGAAAGCTTTCATAAATACAACGCGTAGACGGCTTTTGACATACCCCAGGGGAGAAACCCAGTTGCAATGCAAACAGTTACCCTGTGTAGCCAGATTTGGATATTCCACCGATGAGATGTATTTTTAGGCGATTTTTCACGTAAAAATTAGTAAAATTTTTGAGTAATTTTTCATTAATTTTTTTGGTCTAATTTTTTTTTGGTGACCTTCACTCTGCGTAGCCGTTTTCGGACATACGCCAGAGGAGAAAATCTGTAGGTCCTACCGATGGCCCATAATACAGGAATCATTTCCTCTGCGTAGCCAGATTTGGATATTCCCCCGAAGAGATAAATTTGTGGTCAATTTTTCATATTAAAAAAATTAGCCAATTAGTCATCGCGAATAAAAGGGAAACTTCTTAATGTGGAATTTTCTATTCCCCTCTACCCGAATTAGAAATAAGGAAATCAAATTGAAGTATAAACTTGAAAAAGTTACCATAAATCACAATTGATATTACAGGGAACATGTCATTTCCATTCCCATTCATTTTGTTCGCGATAGACGTGAACTTTAAAAATAAAAAATAAGTTATAAAATTTAAAAGGCTTCTGGAAAATGTGATTTTATTTTTATAAGTATTTACTGTTTGTGTTCCATGGTAAAATAACGGTAATTTATGTATTACAACAAAAAATTATGTTATGCTATATATAAAGGGTGATTTTTTAAAAGCTATAGGAAAGTTTTTTAAAAAAAAACACTACAATTCAGAAAAGTGCATGAAATCTTTATTTGAATCGATAGTACGGTCCATATAATTTAATGTTTGAAGATTATTTCATGCAAATGTTGACCTTGGCTGCTCCTCAAATGGTCCATCCGCTTAGTCCAATTTTTGCATTTCCACGTTTTTGAGTAACAGAGGCCCAATTGCTGCGAACGGCAACGAATCGATAATTGATGGTCATCATTAACACTGGCCGATACAGCTGCGATATTTTCTTCAGTTCGCACTCTACGTAAGCGTGTTGGTGGTTTAATGTCCAACAATGTAAATTTGATGCGAAATTTAGTCACAAGAGCCCGAAAAGCCGCTTCAGTGGATCGATTAAACTGACCATAAAATGGAAGCGCGCGATGAACTTTCTTAACAGAGCACGCATTTTGATAATAGAATTCAATAATTTGCAAGCGTTGTTCGTTTAAGACGATTCATGGTTAAATTATAGACCAAACTGAAGATGTTTGACAGTGAAACAAAACACGAAACGTGCGTCAACTGTTTAAACCAGTGTTGCCAAAAAGATAATAGCTAAAAAATCAACCTTTACAATAATCAAATTAGAGAATAAAAAATGTATATTGGCCAAAGAATATATACTTGCGAACAAACAAAAAACAATGAAATGAAAGAATTTAAATGACCTTCACATGGTGCATGTACGACATTCATTGTACATTGCTGCCTGATTAGTTGCAGCGGAAATGGCTTCAATTGTTCTAAATCATCCAAATTTGTTAATTTTGTTTTGTAAAATGCATGTTTGATTGAAATAACCTCAGAATCAGATGCAGTAATCAGGAACCATGAGGACCAGCAAAATGTGGAGTTTCTTTTATTCAGCTTTCATTTATAGTTTCAACAGCAGTGATTACCAACTTTTCTATTATTTTTAAAACGATGAAAATGCCCCACTCATGGGGTACAATCGCCAAGTACTAAAGATTCAGTTGTTATACCCTCCACCTCCAGGATGGAGGTATATTCACTTTGTCATTCCGTTTGTAACACCTTGAAATATTCCACGGAGACCCATAAAGTATATATATTCTGTATCCTGGTAAAATTCTAAGACGATTTAGCCATGTCCGTCTGTCTGTTGAAAGCACGATAGAGGCCGAACGAAATGAGCTAGGAGGTTCAAATTTTCGGTTGGGATTGAAACCGGGCAAAATCGGTCCAGAGGGAAAAAATGTTCCCTAACAAGGACTGAAAATATCCCTAATATTTAGACTATTAAGCAATTTTTTTTGAAAATTTCTAATTTTATACAATTGAAATTTGTTTCGTACCTTCCTCCAGTAACGTGTAATCACAAAAAAGTACAAAAAAAGTTTTAGTGGATTAAATGGGACAAAAGAAAACATGAAATATAGAAAAATGAAATGCGGTGTGTACGTTCCTATAATTACGTAGATAAGTAAAAATTTTTTGATATTTGTACTTTTAAGGGGTACAATTGGTAAAGGGGGATAAAAATGGTACCAACCAAACCGCTGAAGATAAAATCACGAAATTCGGCGTATGCATTTATCTAACTGTGTAGACGTGAAACATAAAGGATTTGTTCGAATATTGTACTTTTAGGCGGAAAATGGGGCGAAAGGGATAAAAATGGTACCAATTAAACGGTTGCAGTTAGAATAGTGAAATTCGGTGTGTATATTGCTGCGACTGTGTAGCCACGAAAAATAAAGATATCTTTCGATATTTGTACTATTAGGATAAAAACGAGATAAAATTGGTACCACGCAAGCGGCTGTAGCTAGAATAATGAAATTCAGTGGTTATACTCGTCTGTATGAGTATTTCTCAATATGAGTATTTCTCCCAAATCGTACTTTAAGGTCATCATTTAAACTTATTTCACTTCTTTGTAAAGTCGACAGGCGGTAATCTACCGGTAATTCTATGGAATGCACTCCGTGATGGAGGGTATATAAGATTCGGCCCGGCCGAACTTAACGCCTTTTTACTTGTTGAATTACACATAGTTTTGTAGAGATAAATACAGAAAAGAATTGATTGAAAGTGTCAACTTATTTAAAACAATTCAAATAAGTTTAGCAAATAAAAATATAAAAAATAAAAACAATATGAAACAGTCATGTAAATTTGATTGACATTAAAATATATTTTATAGAGATAGTAAACGTACATTAGTTAATAATACTGATTCATGGATATGCATTAAAATCAAATTTAACTTACAATTGAAGTGTGTGTGATCAAATTTAAATGTATTTAATGCATATTTTTTAATTTTAAATATGTTTCCCAATCACACTCATGTTCTCGGTTTTAACAAATAAAGCAGTTAAAAAGTTATCACAATATATATTTACAACAAATATATTTTGCAACACAAAAGTAAACCCTCCAGCTATAAAATACAAACTAGAACTTTCAAAATTGCTGATACAGTGTGTGTGCTATATGGTTTAAATGGTTTATAACTTTTTTATTTATGCGATATTTTTTTATATATATATATATTAAATACAATATATTTTTGGAGAATTTTTTGCAATTAGCTTTTGAAAAATGAAGAAAAAAATTCGCGAAATTTCAAAAAAAAAAAAATGGGTCAATTATCCTTTCATAGGATACACCGCTCCAAACAGTACACTTAAGTGGGTGTGATTGTCGCTGATGAACTGCTCTTGAATTTTCCGTCCTGCAACATTGCTTATTGGCATACCCATTTAATAGAAAATGGGCTTCAACGCTCATTACCAAATTGTGAATATTGAGACTGTTGGTTTGAAAAATAAAATTTATTTTTTTTTTTGTACGTAGTTCGATCGTGTAATAATTCATAATTAATTCCCCAAGTCTCCTTCACAAAATTCTGAAAAAATAAAGAAAGAATAATAATTAAAAAAGTTATAAAGAATTCATACCATATAGCCAACCATAACCATATATGTAAGTCGGTTTAGCTGGCTGAAGCTTACTTACTTGTTAAAATAAATTTTTATTAATTAATTAAGACGCTCCATAAGATTCAGGATGTAATTCCTGGTACGTACTCTACAACAATCATAAAAGGGATTGCAGTGGAAATTAAAAAATTTTTAATAGAAAAAATTTAAACAACTTACTTTTAGCTGGCTTCAAAAATATCGTGGATGTCACTGTCCATTCGTGAGCTAATCAGTTTGTATCTTCTACCACAGAAAAGATAAAGATTTGCAAACAAATTTGCAAACTTTCATTGAAATTCAATGAAAAATAAAAATTAATTACAAAATGTTAAAAGCTTCGGAAAGAGGTGATTTATTTTGTATATCATCTATTGTTTGTTTTTATACCCTCCACCTCCAGGATGGGGGTATACTAACTTTGTCATTCCGTTTGTAACACCTTGAAATATTGACCTGAGACCCTATAAAGTATATATATTCTTGATCGTCATAAAATTCTAAGACGATCTAGCCATGTCCGTCCGTCTGTTGAAAGCACGCTAGCATCTAAACGAAAGGAGCTAGAACGTTCAAATTTTCCATAAATGCGTCTTATAGTCGGTTGGGATTGAAACGGGGCGAAATCGGCCCAAAGTTAAAAATTTTTCCCTCACAAGGACTAAAAGTACCCATAATCCCTAATATTTTAGCGTATTTAATCATGTTTTTTTGAATATGTCTGTTTATATTTGCTTTATATTTGGTATGCGCATTCCATTTATAGCAAAAACGTGCACCATAAAGTGATTCTTATTTGTAGGGGGTGAAATGGGGCAAAATAGGGGATAAAAATGGTACATATTAAACGACAACAGCTAGAAATACGAAATTCTGTGTGAACATTCCTCTAATTGAGTAGATACATAATATAATATAAAAGTATTTTTTCCAAATTCGTACTTTTAAGGGGTAAAATGGGAATATAGGGATAAAAATGGTACCAACCAAACGGCTGTACCTAGAATAATGAAATTCGGCGTATACATTCCTCTGATTGCATAGACAAGTAGAATAAACGGATTTTTTAAAATTCGTACTTTTTGGGGTTAAAATGAAAAAATGGGATAAAAATTGTACCAATCAAATGACCGCAGCTAGAGTCATGAAATTCGGAGTATACATTCATCTGACTGTGTAGGCACGGAAAATAAACTGATATTTCGAAATTCGTACTTTTTGGGGCCAAAATAGAAAAAGAGGATAAAAATAGTACCAACCAAATGGCCGCAGCTAGAGTCGTGCAATTCAGAGTATACTTTCCTCTGACTGCGTAGACACGGACAATAAACGGATTTTTCGAAATTCGTACATTAAAGGGATACAATGGTACAGAGGGATAAAAATAGTACCAACTAAACGAATGATGAAATTCTAATTGTGTAGAAACGTCGAGGGTGTAAAAATGGTACCAACCAAACGGGCGCAGCTGGAATCATGCAATTCGGTGTATACATTCCTCCGACTTCATATACACGCAATATAGAAAGTTTTTTTCCAAATTCGTACTATTTCTTTTACGGCAAAAATTGGTTGAATTATGTTATTTTGTACTATGTACGTCTGATAATGAATTTTCAAAATTTGTATTAGAATGGAAATACAACCAACTGTAGCACCCACTATCTACCAATATTTATGGTATTTAAGCTTTTTGATAATATAAATAAAAGAATATTTTTTTTTTGATTTGAAATAAATAATGGTTTGAAATAATTAAAATATTATATTTATTTATAAAATTATTTTTTCAATATTTGTTTTTATTGTGGTTTGGCTATATTAAAAATTTATATATTTCCTGTAATATTACTGCACTTCTACGAAAACCGACAACCTCTGTGGAATGCAATCCATTGTGGAGGGTATATAAAGTTCGGCCCGGCCGAACTTAACGCCATTTTTACTTGTTGTCTCTAGTTTTATAAAATTTATAAGCTTTTCATTGCCTTTCTTTTCTATATTAACTCTTCTTTGGCCCTACATTTTTTTCAGTTTTACCAAGTAATTAAAATAAACACTATTAAAATCCGCACGCAATTCTGTGCGACATTTATTATTCATTACTTTCTGGCCAATTGCAGCGGATATTGTTTCAATTATTATTCGCATTGCATTGCTTTAAATCATCCATTTTTTTGTAAATTTCCTGTTTGCTTTAATCCCACAAGAAACAATCAGGTGCAGTAAGGTCGGGAGACCTTGGGGTCAACATAATGTGGAGTTTCTTGAAATCAGCTTATCAGGACATGGCTATGTAACATTTTGTATCATCTAGTTGAAACACTTAACACGTGTTGGAAGGGATTGACTTTCGGCATAGTTCTGTAAAGAAAAAAATAAAAACACATACATTTTTGTCGATATCTAAGAAACTACTTAATTTACAGATTATTAAAACACATATGCTATATGTCAATCAAAAATTAAATATCAATATTTAAAAAATAAATAAAGTTGGAAATTTCTCATGTTTGATACAGTAATAACAGTAAAACTGTTTTTTGTACTGCATACCTTTAGGGGCAACATTTTTTCTGGCATTTAAATATGTACATTAATTTGTACTGAGATATTACACTCTCATATCCTGCAAAGTTCCGGGAGCAAGGGCGATATTCTATACTACTTTAATAATATTTATATACAAACCACTTATTGGAAAAGCATGGTGCTGTACAATCTATCATTGTAAAAAACAAGGCTCAATAAATCAAATCGAATCTATTAATTTGTACCTTAAGAGCCACAACAATAGTATATACATTTTAGCCCTAAAAGTATGCATCGTAAAATACACATGTTCCAATCAATCGATCAATTTATAGGAATGATTTGGCAGGATATTTGGAATGATTTATTAATTAGCCTGATTTTTTGCAAATGTTGAGCTGATATATGAAGCCTTAGTTATCTATTAAGCTGGCTACCATCAATTAGGAGCTTTTTTCTTATATCGTAAAAAATAAAATTTACTTATGGCAGTGGTAATTTTCATGTAATTATGAATTAAAATAATATATTTATGACGAGCCATTTAAAATTTTAAATGATAATCGGCTATAAAAAAGTACTGATTATATTTTCCAATTTCTGTTTTTTTTGCAAAGGTTGAACTTTGTCATTTGGATAATGGAACACAATATCATTCATATGACTACCACGACTGGCTCGGCAGTTCCTCTTCCGATCAACCCAATTTTTCAGTACAGCCCAAAATCCACACCATACAGTGACTCGTTGTGGATGCATTGGCTTCTCAATAGTCACGTGTGGATTCTCTGAACCCCATATGCGGCAATTTTGCTTATTGACATAGCCACCGATTTGAAAATGAGCTTCATAAAGCCTGAACTGAAGGCTGATCTCTTCTTCTTTCCACGTAGATTTCTTATAGTTGGCATTAAAGACACTACTTTGGAAGTAAGTTTTTATTTTTTCGTTCAAGCTTATAGCGTCCTATTTTGCAAATGCCAAACATAAACATAAAAATAAAAATGAATATTATTCCACCTTTCAAAGTCAAAGTAAACTGTAGTTCAAATTCAAAATTTTAAATGGGCCAACCCATATTAAAATAAGAAATATATGACGATTTTTCATCTTATGTTAAATGAGAAATAGAAATTTTAACAAATACTTTTTTAATCTAATAAAAATAATAATTTGACAATATAAAGGATGTGAGGAAAATTCCAAGGTTGTATGAAAATATTCCATTGTTTCAAGGCAATACAATGGAATGGCAATGTAATAAATATAGAAGCCGGTAGCTAGTGCTTTTTCTAGTTTATTATAATTTTTAATTGTAATAAATAAATAAAATAAATAAAATAAATAAAATAAATAAAATAAATAAAATAAATAAAATAAATAAAATAAATAAAATAAATAAAATAAATAAAATAAATAAAATAAATAAAATAAATAAAATAAATAAAATAAATAAAATAAATAAAATAAATAAAATAAATAAAATAAATAAAATAAATAAATAAATAAAATAAATAAAATAAATAAAATAAATAAAATAAATAAAATAAATAAAATAAATAAAATAAATAAAATAAATAAAATAAATAAAATAAATAAAATAAATAAAATAAATAAAATAAATAAAATAAATAAAATAAATAAAATAAATAAAATAAATAAAATAAATAAAATAAATAAAATAAATAAAATAAATAAAATAAATAAAATAAATAAAATAAATAAAATAAATAAAATAAATAAAATAAATAAAATAAATAAAATAAATAAAATAAATAAAATAAATAAAATAAATAAAATAAATAAAATAAATAAAATAAATAAAATAAATAAAATAAATAAAATAAATAAAATAAATAAAATAAATAAAATAAATAAAAGAAATAAAATAAATAAAATAAATAAAATACATAAAATAAGTAAAATAAATAAAATAAATAAAATAAATAAAATAAATAAAATAAATAAAATAAATAAAAGAAATAAAATAAATAAAATAAATAAAATACATAAAATAAGTAAAATAAATAAAATAAATAAATATAGATCACCAAATTTGCTTAAATTTTTTAATACTTCAGGGATATGCAGAGATGAAATCAGGCTTTGAGAAAATTTTAGAATATCATAGGAGTTTTCCATACTTTATTGCTGCCGAACAAAAACTAAATGACATAGCGACCATAAAGTTTTTATTTAGTCTACATATTCTGAATATCTTCTATAACATATTTTAATTGGAAAACATTACCTAGATGCGTTTCTCAGTGGATGGAGCCATCTTCTGTAAATGGGCTACTTTATTAACTACCCTCGTATTATACGTTTTGATGATGTTTTAGTGGTCAATTTGAGCCTCTTGTTGCAGGGTTTTATAGCAGCTGAGACTTACACCAATTCCATAGAGAAATATTTTTGTTTAGAAAATATGTGTGGCTCAAACCCAAGCAGTTAATATTTGAAGAGAGAAACAATTTTATCCGAATTCCTAATAAATGTGATTCAATCAATATGTCGCTGCTTCAAATTTTCTTTCAGTGTGTACCACAACGGCACTCATTGTATATCATATTATCTAATTATTAGTAATTTTTTCCAAGCCTGTCGGACGATTGGGATTTATGAGTAGGAATTTGTTACATTCCAAATCCCATCGAAATTAATTTCATAATACAGACCAACAAGTTCTTCTTCTGCTGTTGTTGTTGTTGGTTTTATGGCATTCCTTTTGTTTTGTTGTTTTGTGATACTTCCCTCCGCACATTATATCCTCGTGATGATGACAGAAATGTGAGAGGTTATTTGTCATAGTTGACAAGTTTCGGAAATTGCTTTTTACTCCTTATAATTCTGGGAAATGTTTGCGTATTTCCGTTTGACATTGATTTCTTTTATGGCTCTTTCCCACGGTTTTTTTCTTTGCTTTCGTCTTTCGTATTTTTCTTATTTATTGCAAACAAGTTTTAGAAACGATGAAGTTGGCGGCATTGGCGCTGCTGCAAGTGTCGTTAGTTGGAGCAAATGTTGACAATAAATCATAAATAGTTCACAATCAGTGGAATTTATGGGGAGTAGATTTTTAACACGCTTATGAATGAGACTATTTTATTGAAGTTTATATTGTTATTAAAGTCACTTGTTGACATTGCTTTGGCGTAGGCGTGAGTTTCCGGTAAACAAATGCCATTAAATATGACAGATATTCGTCCAATAAATTGAAATAGATACGCAACATGTGGAATTACTTTGGTTTCGGAATTAATAAATGGCTTCTTGTTTTTCAAGTTTTTAACCAAAAAATAAGTAATAGGCATACGCATACTATTGGTTTCAAAATCTAGAAGAATTATACCACTTGGAAAGGCTAATACAACGGCTTTAAAAAGCCTTTTGAAGAACCCTATAAAGGCAAGTGTATTAATGCTCTTATAGCTGACATATGCTGGACATTGTTTGATATCGCTATAGATTTTCAAAGATCTACAAGAAAAAATTAAATAAAAAATTCTTGTTCAAATACCCAAATTGGTAGTGATATTTTATTTTAATGAATTATATCTATTATGACTTATAATAAAATTTAACGTAGAATATTTTTTCCATTCAGTTTTGTGGGACATTTTAGTACCAATGCAAAAAAAGTACGAAATTAACCCTAAAATGAATTATTATAATTTTTAATTGTAATAAATAAATAGAATAGAATAAATAAATATAGATCACCAAATTTGCTTAAAGTTTTTAATATTTCAGGGATATGAAGAGATGAAATCAGGCTTAAAATGAATTTTAAGTTTTCACTTATTTTTGTTATTTGAGTTAAGTTTTTAGTTCTCGTGTATGCAGTGACTTATTGTAGAATTTTAATGCAAATATTTTTGTTGAACATTTTGACCCGTTAAAACTGTGTTTTACGGTTGTTTTTACCCTTTTGCATAAAAGAGACAAAAAAGACCCATATATCAAGGAGCAAGGCGGTTAAAATGTTCCCCGTAGGATAAGTAATATTGCTGAACACATTCTATATTTTAAATGTAAGGATCACAACGTTTCCTATGCCGATTCATCATAAAAATGTGCAAAAGCGGGAAATATTGACCTCCTTCTAAAATGACAAAATGACAAACCTTCAAAACGCCGATACACGTATATTCCTTTTTTTGTATCCCCTTATGTGTACAAAAATAATGTCTAATAAGTTTTTGAATTTTTTCCAACAAAATACCCAAATTCCCAAAGTGGGGTAAATATGTTTATTAAAATTGTCCCTATTTCTTTATTTACCGCAGTGATGTGGTAGGACTTTCTTTCTGTTATCAGACGTCCCAAGATCTGAAACTTTTTTAGAATGATGTCGATAACTCGCCTCATTATCGAGCTATAGGATTTTAAAGTTGGAAAAATCGGTATCCAATTTTTGAAATTGGAAAAAATTAAAAAATAAAATATTTTTGTTCGATAACTATATTAGTTATCGAAATTGAAAATTACAAAAATGTGTTTTTTTTTATTATTTTTTAGCTCATTTGAATAAAGCTAAAAATCAAGTAGAAATTCTCGATAACTTTCGAGTTATCGAAACCAAAAATATTGAAAAAAAAGACTAGAAAACTCAAAAATATGTAGAAAAAGTTTAGTAAAATAAGCGGCGTACAATGTTTCCGAAAAAGGTTTGAAGAAATTTGAAAAATGATTAGCGCAAAAGCACGATATTCAGAAGGCCTTGCAATTGGCTCACTGCTGCATTTTATATTGTGGGTGAAGTGCATCTAATAATTATTTTTGTTATGATTTCTTTGTATGTACAAACTTAAATTTAGTTTTTAGTAAAAAACACAAAATTTTATCGATTTTCCAAACTCGATAACTATGAAAGTTATCGATAACTAAAATAGTTATCGTTTCATTTATTCGACTTTGAGTACATTTTTTTTCAAACTAGCGGCCGATAACTCGATAATAGTCTGGTCATTTTTTGGGTGATTTTAAATGATTAATCGTTGGTTTGGGATTTTGGGATTAAAAATATAAATAATGTTATCACCTATTTGGAAAAAATGATAGAAATGGGAACTTTTCATATTCATATTGGAAAAAAATTGAGATATCAGTTAGAATTACATATAAAAAATAGCTAACAAGATAACAAAATTACCCAATTCCCAAAGTGCGCAATATGTTCGGAACACATTTTGATTTGTTTACTAAAATGGTCGCCAATTCTTTATTTACCGCAGGTATATGGTAGGACTTTCTGAGTAAGAAGTCAACATATGGGGTTACATCAAGTACATAATGTTAAGTTCGGCCGGGCGGAACTGTCAATTTTCGTAGAAGTGCAGTAACATTACAGGAAAATGTAAATGAATTTTTTTTAATATAGCCGGACCAAAACAAAAATTTTGAAAAATAATTTTATAAATAAAGATAAAATCTTAATTATTTTAAACAATTTTAAAGAATATGTTTATACCCTATACATCGAAATAATACCTCAAGTCAATTCAAAAAGTAAATATAAGGCAAAAGCTTAAATACCCTAAATTTCGGAGGATAGTGGTTGCATATTATTGAGTGTATTTCCATCCTATTTTAATTCCAAAAGTATAAATTTTGAAAAATCCATTACCACTCAAGTACACAGTGCAAGATAACCTAACTTCAAGATTCTACCCATTTTTGCCGTAAAAGGGAGGGAGTCTATGCAGTCACATGAATGTATACACCGAATTCCATGATTCTAGCTGCGGACATTTGGTTGGTTCCATTTTTATCCCCTTTTTCCCATTTTACCCCCTTAAAAGTACGACTCTTTATTTTACGTGCCTACGCCATTTGAGGATATACCAAATTTCATCATTCTAAAGGGTGATTTTTTAGCTATTATCTTTTTGGCAACACTGGTTTAACAGCTGACGCACGTTTCGTGTTTTGTTTCACTGTCAAACATCTTCAGTTTGGTCTATAATTTAACCATGAATCGTCTTACAAACGTACAATGCTTGCAAGTTATTGCCTTTTATTATCGAAATGCGTGCTCAGTTAAGAAAGTTCATCGCGCTCTTCCATTTTATGGTCAGTTTAATCGACCCACTGAAGCGGCTATTCGGGCTATTGTGGCTAAATTTCGCACCAAATTTACATTGTTGGACATTAAACCACCAACACGCTTACGTAGAGTGCGAACTGAAGAAAATATCGTCGCCGTTCGCAGCAATTGGGCCTCTGTTATTCAAAAACGTGGAAATGCCAAAATTGGACTAAGCGGATTGACCATTTGAGGCGCAGCGAATTTAAAAAGTTGTGTTTGTCGTATTATACTATAAACAAATTGTCATTATTATTGTCAGTAATGTAAATACACGAATTTGAAATATATATACAATTCCCCATTTATACAGAAAAACTAAATTAATAATTAAAATATTTTTAATATTTCCCGTATTCCCGGGAAATTTAAAATCTTTTCCCGGGAATTCCCGAAAAAAAATAGACGGGAAACGATTCGGGAATTCCCGGACCCCAAACCCTACTACTAACGTGCAAAGATTTTTGCAGGATCCAATGCTACCAGATAATTGCGAAATATCTCAAAAACCGGTCTCAGAGGGCAGGGCGACAATTTTCTAACAAAGGTCATAATAACTACTATTTAAGTAAAATAAATTTAACTACTTAATGTAATGAAAATAAAAAAAATTTATTTCGATATATTATATTCATGCGTATTTAATATTACGTATCTCTATTTCCAGAATTTTTTAAATAAATTATTTTAAAATTAAAATCTCTCTGAATAGGTGTAAATTGTCAATGTAGAACAATTTTGAAACAAATCATGCATAACCACCACATGACAAATCCAACTCATATTTATATCGCGCTATATCGGTGTTTTTCCCACAGTGCACCGTGTTTCTAGCTGTTGTCGTTTGATAGGCACCATTTTTGTCCCATTTCCTCCCTACAAATAAGAATCACTTTATGGTGCACTTTTTTTCTAGAAGAGGAATGTTTATCTAAATATCTATCAAATACCATATTCAAAAAACATGCTGAAATATTCTTAATAGGGGTATTTTCAGTCCTTGTAAGGGAAAATATTTTCCCAGTGGACCGATTTCACCCATTTCGCAAAATTGAATTTGAATTGAATTTTTATAGATTTTTTATTTTTACGATTTTTTAACGATCAATCCTAATAATTATTTCTTTTGTTTTATTTTCGTTACAGGTGAGTTCATTTTTTAGTGTGAATCTCTATGAAGATCAAAGCCTAATGATCGAAATGGCAAGGAACTTGTGCTTTTAAGGTTAGTCCAGTAATCAGGATGGACAAAAAATCTATTTCTGATTTTAAAAATATATAATAAATATATATCAAATTCAACATAGCTTTCCTACCTGCAATTTAAGTAAGTTCATAGTCTCTGCATTTGAGAGACTGTTCATATTGACATTTTCTTGCTGCTTTTATTTGTTTGCTATCATTGGAAATGATAGCACACAATCACATTTTCTATTATTAATGGAATTTTCCTGTTTGTCTTCCATTTCATTGCTAAAGGAAACTATATTTTGTTGACAATGTTTCTCTTTTATTAGCCTGAAGATATGCTTTCATAAATATCAACAATATCGAGAAAGGTATACATTGCTTTTAAAGTCAGTTCGACATTTAATAATATTAAAGATGGATGATGACTTCAGCGTTCAAGTAATAAATGTCATTTGTAATAAATTTGCATTCTATAAAATGTAGCAGCAAAAGGTTTACTAGTTCCTAATTTACGTATCTTTGTATTGATTTTCTTCAAATGTCCAATCAAAAAATTAATTCCTGAAATGATTTAAAAAAATTTAACGAAAGAGTTATCCCACTTTTTCTCTCTGTCATTTATAAATTATCTGTATTGCTTGCGTCTGAATAAAAAAACTTTGGAATGCTAAACTATGCATTTGCTTACTTGAGGGCAAAAAAATTACTGCTTTTCCTGCAAGAAGTATGCACCATTTGTCAGAATGAATTATTGCCCAAAAGTATACTACATTTTTCTTCAGCACTTTCAATGCGATATACTACGTTTTAATTTAAACACTCGACTAATTTCAACGAAACGAAAAAAAAAACGAAAACTCTGAAGCAATGAACAACGACGACGACAATGTAAAATACTTTTTTTCTTATTGTAGAAAAATAGGTTGGAGAACAGAACAATAACAATGGCAAAATAATGTTGGAAATAAAATATTCTTAGTATAGTAGTGGAGGCATGCATACAGTAGCCAGTCATTGAACTAAGCTCAGTAGGAAGAGATTTTTATAACAAACGTCTGTCAGATAACTCAAAATTCTACCGAATCATTTTAAAACGCCTTTTTCGTTTCATTCTTATAATTTTCAAAAAAACCGATCCATTGTTATATCGTATGTTGTTAAGGAGAAGTCCAAGCAACAACATTTCTTAGTTCGAAAGGAGATTTTGGTATGGAAACATCGGAATGGCCATACTTTTTCAGTTCAGTTTCAGTTTTGCGCGATACTTCTAACCAAAGACAATTCCTAATCTATATATCGTCTCCGTCATTCTAAAGGGAATAACTGACATTTTTCCAAATCCCATTTATTACATATTTCTATAAGACACGCTGGAATGCAACGGACTATTTATAAAACGAGATATCGTTAAAAATTGTCAGTTACGCCCTTTTGAAATTAAGGTAACGCCCTTTTGAATTAAGGAAACTGTTGCGTGAATGGCTTACTAAGCTACCTAATTTTTCTGCGCCCTGAAGGCAGGGTCAAGTAATTTGGAGGTAAGGTCCCCAATACGCTTCCTAAGAAACGATTTTCCGAACTTCGTACTTTTAGTGGTAAAATGGGACAAAAAAAGGATAAACATGAAACCTTCGTCATGACTAAACGGCAGTAGCTTGGAGCACGAAATTGGGTGTGTGCCTTCCACTTACAACACAGGCACGAGTAATGAATGGATTTTTTTGAAATTTGTACTTTTAAGCGATAAAGGGATAAAGAGTATCGTGAAATTCGATGTGTATCTTCCTCAGACAACGAAAACGTGCAGCATAAAGACTTGTTCCAAATTTTTACTTTTAAACGAGAGCGGGACAAAAAGGGATAAATATGGTACCAACCCAATTATTACAGCTAGAATCATGAAATTCGTTGTGTACAACGAGAGACGCACAACATAAATTGATTTTTCACAATTTTTACTTGGAAGGGGACAAAAAGGGATAAAAAAGGTACCAACGTATTACAGCTTGACGCAACAAAAATTAATATTTTTGGAGTCTGTGCCTTGAATGGGGAGCGGGATAAAAATTGTACCAACAAAAGCAGCTAAAATCGCGAAATTCGGCATAGGCATAGGAAATCTTGTGATCCTTGCATTTTAAGTACGGGACGTGTTACTTAAAACTCTACGAGGGACTTATTTGTGGATCAGTTTAACCCTCTAGATCTTCTTTTTGGTCCCTTTTGTGCAGAAGGGTAAAATGCACCCCTAAACCAGGTGTTCGACGTGTCAAAATGTTCCACAAAAGTATTTGCCATAAAATTCTAATATAAGTCTCTGAATACACCAAAAGTCAACTGAAATGTCACAAATAAGTCAAAATTCAAAATTCATTTTTGGGTTAATTGTGTACTTTTTCCGATTTGGTGCTAAACTGTGGTACAAAACTGAATATAACAGAAAACTGTAGATATAACATATAAATAGATATAAAAATTCCTCTGACCTCATAGATTTTCGATTGTTAAGGAAAAACTGTACAAAAAGGGATAAAAATGGTACCAACTAGAATCGGAAAATTCGGCGCAATAAATTCGCTATTGAAGGGTAGCCAATTTATAAAATATATTCAAATAAATATGAAATATAGAATATTTCAAATAAGTGCCTGTAACTTACATTTGAAAAGTTCTCCTATCGGTCTTAATTTAATGTCCAAGTACTGTATCTAGTACATGCCTTCACTTTAAAGAGTTACGTTCATGACGTTCTTGCTTGCGTTCATGCCGTGCAATCGTCATAGCCTTAAAGTCACAGCATGTTTAGACGTCTGTAAACACGTGTTTAAGGTAACAAGTCACGTTTCATTTTCTCCCTTTTTTTCGCTCCAACAACACCCAAAAACAGAAATCGGCCCGGCATGGCCCACCTGACCTAAGCAGGAGGTTTTGTGTAAGGCCGGGGGGATTTAGGCTGATGATGACGATGGCGTGTGCCATAAGTTTTAGATGCCTGCCTGCCTGCGGGGGAAGAAAGTAGGTGTCGGTGTTGGTATGTTTTTTTTCTTTTTTTTTTGATATTGTACAACTCGTAGACGAATATAAATTGCACCTACTCGCATTTGTTAGAACATTTAGAGAAATTCATGTAAACTGTTGTGGAATTTTATTGCATAATATGTGGTGTGGTCGGTTGTTTGTTGGAACAAAATTAAGCCAAGCGTTGGAAGAAAGCACCCGGGCCGAGGGGCAGACACACACACACACCACGTAGACTGAGTGTGGCATGAAACTATGTAGTCGCCTAACGACTAACGACGGACGACGGGTAAAGGCTTGTTTGCGCCAAAGTTTTGTGGCCTCATTTGCATAATATGGAGTTGCATACGTAATGCTGCTTGCTGCGGGTAAGATGTTAGAGCATACGTTTAGGCGCTGTCATTGCTTGGATCTAGGAATGGTTGATGGTCGCTTGGTTGAACACAACCAGGATTTATGGTAAAATAAGTACGGAGAATAGCAACCAGCAATATGTGTGTGTGTGTTTATGTAATGATGCTCAAATATGTAAGGCCATTTGATTGGTTTTGATTGAGGGTTTATGTGTTATGGTCGATTTCGGTGAATAGCTTTTATACACCGGGGTTTTCATTATAGATCGAAAGATATTGAAAAATATGGTCACAGATAAACATAACAAATACAAAGATGCTCATATTTGATTATATCTCAATTGATTTTGCAGCATTTGGGAAAATTGTGATTATATTAATTTAAAATAGTTTTATTTTTATAAAATATAAAATAGCCGGATTAGCCGCTTCAGTGGGTCGATTAAACTGACCATAAAGTGAAAGCGCGCGATGAACTTTCTTAACAGAGCACGCATTTTGATAATAAAATTCAATAATTTGCAAGCGCTGTTCGTTTGTAAGACGATTAATGGTTAAATTATAGACCAAACTGAAGATGTTTAACAGTGAAACAAAACACGAAACGTGCGTCAGCTGTTTAAACCAGTGTTGTCAAAAAGATAATAGCTAAAAAATCATCCTTTATAAGTCATTCCATGTCAATCGGTACGATTTTTGGCCTCGATAAATACGATTGTTTGTAATTCAAAAGAATCGTATTTATCCATTTTTTTTTTATTAATCCATTTTTTTTTAATTTTAATGTAGTGTTCTTAGATGTATTTTTCTCGACTGTGTGAGTTTGGAAGTGGTGAAATGATGGCTTCTATTTTTTAGAAATTTTTTCTATTTTATTTTTGCAAAATCAACCAGAATTTCAATGAAAAATAATCAGAATGATAATTTTTTCATTAGTTTATAAAAACAAGGTATAAAAAAGTCAAAGAAAAAGTAGGTAATGGACAATTTTTTTATTTTTTTTTTTTCATATTTTGTAGTATGTATGCGCCATCAAAAAATATGTATTTTTCTATGACGTATTTTTCTTGGATTTTTCATTGTTTTTATACCTTGTGTTAATAAACTAATTAAAAATGATCATTTTGACTATTTTCCACTGAAATTCTGACTGATTTAAAAAAAAAAAACGAAAAAAATTCGAAAAAAATAGAAGGTATCATTGCACCACTTCCAAACTCACACAGTCGCTAAAAAGACATCTAAGAACACTGCATTAAAATTAAAAAAATGATTAATGTTAAAATTTTTAAGTGAAAATAAAAGAAATAAAACCTTGAAAAACATAACACGACTATACCATAACTCAATAATATTTAGAAGTAATTGAAATTACCTTCAAAACAAGGTATAACACATTAAATTCGGTGGAGTGTTTCAGGAGTTACAGGCGATTGAGTGAAAACACCTTTTTGAAAAAATCTTATTTTTTCTCTTTTAAATATAGAATATAAAGTACGAATTTTGAAAAAAAAACTTTTATATTATGTATATACTCAATTAGAGGAATGTACACACCGAATTTCGTGTTTCTAGCTGTTGTCGTTTAATATGTACCATTTTTATCCCTTTTTGCCCCATTTCACCCCCTATAAATAAGAATCACTTTATGGTGCACTTTTTTGTTATAAGGGGAATGCACATACACAGTATCAAGTAAGTACAAGCAGACATATTCAAAAAACATGCTTATATACGCTAAAATATTAGGGAGTATTATGGGTATTTTTAGTCCTTGTGAGGGAAAAATTTTTCCCTTTGGGCCGCTTTCGCCCTATTTCAATCCCAACCGATCTACGACTGTAAGACGCATTTATGGAAATTTTGAACGTTCTAGCTCCTTTCGTTTAGATGCTAGGGTGCTTTCAACAGTCGGACGATCAAGAATATATATACTGTATAGGGTCTCAGGTCGATATTTTATGACGATCAAGAATATATATACTTTATAGGGTCTCAGGTCGATATTTCAAGGTGTTACATACGGAATGACAAAGTGAATATACCCCCATCCTGGAGGTGGAGGGTATAAAAAGGAAAAAGCGGGACTTTTTTTAAAAAGCTGGATATTTTTTAAATATATTTTTCCAAATTAGAAGCTGTTTTAGTTTTAGTAAAAAAATTAAAACTGTCTATATGTATTTATTTTATGAATCAGCAAGCCAAAAATATGTTTTTTTCGACTTGGACAAAATATTGTTAATTTTTTGTTGCATCGTTTAATTGATTAAATTAATAAAATAAATAATGTTTTGTAAGTTTTATTAATTTAATCTATATATTTTTAATATATTTTTTGATCATAAAATTGTTTAATATTTATAAACAACTTATCATGGACTTAAGGTGTCATGGACTTAAGGTGGAAACGAATACATATATTTGAATGTCAGAAAAAATATTGCGCCTAAAGATATGCTGCAAAAAAATATTCCACTGTAGCAATCATCAATAATTTCGGATTGGCTTTTGCATTTTGATTTGCGAAGGCATCGGTCGGTCTCTCGATTTTAATTTTATAATGGAAAAAATAAAACGCACTGAGTGAGTAATGACAGCCTTCCGGTACACCACTGTTTGAAAGGAAAAACAAAACGACATTATATTTTGTTTACGCAAAAGAACACTTCAAGAGCACTTGTTTGTGTAATTTCTGAGAAATAGGTCAATAAAATAACTCCTAAAATAATGAAATTTTCATCTATTTGAAAATCCATAGCAGTATTTTTGCACGATGTCGCCAAAATCTGTTAGAATACGCATGATTGGAATGTTTATTTTTCAGAATTAAATAAAACAAGTAAGGAAAGGCTAAAGTCGGGCGGGGCCGACTATATGATACACTCCACTTTCTAGCGGAATACAATTCAATTCAGTAAATAAAATAAAGTGAAGATGGGAAAAAAATTTGTATGTTTCCTAATCACAGGCTAATATGACCTGCTCCAATTTGTCAAATCGAGAATAATATTTGTACCGGGGCTATATCCAAACATGGAATGAAGTGACTAACTTACAAAATAAGTTCCTCTTGTTGAAGTATAACGTGTTATGCTCAATTTAAGAAATTTTCTGAAAATACGCGGTTTCTGGGGTACAAAATTTGTATGGGAGCTATATATAAATCTGAACCGATCTAACACATTTTTACAACAGGTGTTTCCATTTCAAATATAAGGTTTTTTTGCGAATTTAGAAGAAAATCTGTTAAAATATGTGGATTCTAGAGCGGAAATATTCAAATTGGGACCGAAATTTGTATGGGAGTTATATATAAATCTGAACCGATCTAACACATTTTTACCACAAGTGTTTCCAGTTGAAATATAAGGTGATTTGCGAATTTAGAGGATAATCTAGTAAAATATGTGGATTCTAAAGCGGAAAAATTCAAATTTGGAACGAAATTTGTATGAGAGCTATATGTAAATCTTAACCGATGTGATCCATTTTCACCGTGGATGTTTCCAGTTGAAATATAAGGTGTTTTTCCAATTTTGAAGAAAATCTGTTGAAATATGTGGATTCTAGAGTGGAAAATTTCAAATTGGGAACGAAATACTCTCGTGGAGTGTATAAAAATAGATATTAGAGATTAAATTAGAGTTTTTGTAGCTGATAATACACTGTGAACGAACGTGGATATATGGATCAATATTTTAAAAATAATGCATGTTTTTCATCTTCAATGAAGGTTTTTCCTCACGCGTAGTTTTTGTACAACAAATGCATCCACAACATGTCACTGTTTGATATGAATCGATCATCAGACCATTATTCTATAGAAATTCTGCTGGCCAATCAATAACAGTTGATAGTTATGCCTATCATTACATGATTTTGATGATTTTTTCTTGATAGATTTATTGGTTGCATTTTTTTGGATTTCATAAAGTCTTGAGTTTTGCAAACATTAATGAATTAAATTCAACCACAAAAACCAATACAAAATTTTACATTTTCAGTTATCTTTTGTTTGTTTTTGTTTCTACATTTTCCAAATTACATATAGCTTGAATTCTGGGCCACCATGTATGCATAACAATCAATAATGTATGTATATAAGTTATCTGTATTCTTCTACATACGCATTTTATAATCTCATTAAATCTCCACTCCAGAATTCTCGCATTCCATTTGTTTAATTTTAAGCTCATCCCAAAAGTATGGTCCACTTTTTAATTTCCCTAAATTATGCATTCAATTAAAAATGCTGCCCCAAGGGCTGCTTAATGCAATAAATGTCACAAACGACTTTGAATTAATGTTTATTTAGTTTTTTTTTGTTTTGTGGTATAAAAACACAATTATAGCTTATCCCACAGGGGGGTTTGGGTAAATTAATATAAATATTAGTATTATTCTCATGCTCTTCCTTCTTTGCGGATGTTTTTATTTAATTAAAAGCGGAAGACGACCTGTTTTTTTTTCATTCCAATATAGCCGCCATATCTTAAGTGAAAGTCGTATCGTTTTTTTTTGTTTCGTAAAAATCTGTGAAATGAGAGAATGGTAAAAATCAATTTAATTTTTTGTTTCTTCATTACATTGTCTTTTTCGTTTAGATTTTATCGTTTTCGGCACACACTCTCTAGCATACACTTGAATGGGTCTGGGGGACATGGTTATGGCTGCGAAAGAGTTATAGAGTTCCCATTCAGCTTAAACCTTGAACTGAAGTCTTTGGAGAATGTTACGAAATGCTAAGAAAAATGTATTCAATAATTATTTTGCTCAGGCACGTCTCCCTCCCAGAAATATGTTGCATTCAATCCACTTCAGTGTAGTATTAGATCAAACACAAACCTTTTCGCCTATGAAAAATTCATCTCTCAGATAAGTTTCCCTCCTAGAAGTGTGTTATATTCAATCCACTCTATCATTATATTCCTGAGACATAAAACTTTTGGCCTTTGGAAATCCTTCCATCAGACAAGTCTCCCTCCTAGAAATATTTTATACAACAAATTTACTTCAGTGTTATATTCCGGATATTAGAGCCTATCTCCTTTGGTCCTTTCGACCACCTATTTTGACCACTTGCCTCCTGTTGCTTTGGCCGGATAACAATTTTGTTTGCATTAAATAATGGTCGACAAACAATTTGCATCACCAAATGTTTATCGGCATTATTCATAAAGTACGTGTGTCAATTCTAAGCTAACACGCTCCCCCAAACCACCAATTAACACGACTAGACAAATTCTTCCTTCTCCTCCCTCTCTCCAGCCGTTTGTTGAATTGTTTTCGCTTTCGCGTTTTCCCTATCAACCTGGATGAATCTTTAATTATTTGTTCACGTATTCGTGTTGTTTTGAACATAAACAATGGGCGCATGGTGGAAACTGCTAGGTACACCGTGGTACAGCAAAATCCCGGCTCTCTGTAAATACCTACACGTTGTGGATGGTGTTGTACAACGGCAGCCAAAACATATTTTGCATAAATTGTTTCCGTTTTCTTAATTTTCCATAAATTATATTGAAAACGTGATAATGTGCATAAATGCGACCGACGAGCCTCTTCGCTGTACTTCACCACCCCCTCAATAAAAATGGAAACCTCCCAATAAGCACATCGGATCCGAATCGGATCCGAATCGGATCCGACTTCTCTGATTTGGTTTCGAGATCGGGTCGGATTTCGGTTCGAGATCGGTCACGAGAACGGGAGCAATTCCCTCTTCGATATCGGACCGAGAATTGAGTCCGATTTCGAAATGATATCGGATCCGAACTCACTTCGATGTTGGTTCCTACATCGTTTTGAGTTCGGGTCCGATATCATTTCGAAATCGGACTCAATTCTCTGTCCGATATCGAAGAGGGAATTGCTCCCGTTCTCGTGACCGATCTCGAACCGAAATCGGACCCGTTCTCGAAACCAAATAGATATATATATATCCGATCTCCAAATGATTTCGTATCCGAAAACGAAATGAATTCTGATATCAAACGAGTTGATAGGACTATATTGTGCATGGCTATCCATTGAAATCAGTCGAAGACATTTCTTCTTCAATTACCATTAATATAAACTGTATATTCAAGACTAATAATATTGAGTTTGAAGATTTGCCCAATGAGCACAACATATTACATATAAAAAAGGTTTTCAAAATAAAATTGACAAACGAATTGTATTTTGTACCACTTATAAACTAATATGATGTCTGTTACATATGAGTCATATACTTATTAATATATTAAATTTTAATGTCATATTACTTTTCATCTAAATGTTGCTTATTTCACCACATATATACTAAGTAATAAATTCAAAATAATAAATAAATTCATTAATAAATATAAAAATAAAACTCCAAATTTTTACTGCAAACCTGAATCGAAAGCGTCCGAAATCTCGGACTCAAATCGGATCCGAATCGGAACAGAGAAAGCGGAGTCCGACATCTCAGACTCAAATCGGATCCGAATCGGAACAGAGAAAGCGGAGTCCGACATCTCGGACTCAAATCGGATCCGAATCGGAACAGAGAAAGCGGAGTCCGACATCTCGGACTCAAATCGGATCCGAATCGGAACAGAGAAAGCGGAGTCCGACATCTCGGACTCAAATCGGATCCGAATCGGAACAGAGAAAGCGGAGTCCGACATCTCGGACTCAAATCGGATCCGAATCGGAACAGAGAAAGCGGAGTCCGACATCTCGGACTCAAATCGGATCCGAATCGGAACAGAGAAAGCGGAGTCCGACATCTCGGACTCAAATCGGATCCGAATCGGAACAGAGAAAGCGGAGTCCGACATCTCGGACTCAAATCGGATCCGAATCGGAACAGAGAAAGCGGAGTCCGACATCTCGGACTCAAATCGGATCCGAATCGGAACAGAGAAAGCGGAGTCCGACATCTCGGACTCAAATCGGATCCGAATCGGAACAGAGAAAGCGAGAAACCGAGAAGTCGGACTCAAATCGGATCCGAATCGGATCCGAGTCCGACTTTGTGCTTATTGGGCTACGTTTAAGACGCAGTTTGTGGTTGTTGTAATGGGATGTTGTTTAATATTCTAGGGCATATTTTAAGGGGCGAAACGATTTTTAATTGAATTATGGCTCTCAATAATTTCATTGTGTTATCGCCATAATGTTTGTTGTAATTCTCATTTGATTAATGAAAAATAAATTGTTGAGGTTTCGTGTAAAATATTCAAAAAATTGTATGCAAATGAGTTTTTCAAATATAAAATGGTTACAGGGAGAGCAGCAGCTAAATGACAGGCATTAATTTGTACTGTCATTTTAGAAATATAGGACCAATCACACCCGCTTATAATTTCAATTAAAGGTAATTTTGCGAATTTCACTTTCACATAGAAGCAGGAAACAACAAAATTGAAAGATATTTGATTTTAAAAAATAGAAAAAATCTAAAATATGTATATATTTTGTTCTATTTTTAATATCTAACATTCTAGAAACAAGCCTACAATTTATTTTCTGAGTGTATATTCTTCGAAGTGACGTTTAATATTTCTACTGTCATTTTGGAAATATAGATACGCTATATATCCAATTAAATGTAATTATGATGGCTACAAATGTAGCGAATTTCACTTTCATATAGCAACAGTCTCCTAAAATTAAGAAAAAAATGATTTTTGTAAAAAAATAGAAAAAATCCAATTGGCTTTATTTTTATTTAATTTAATACCGAAAATTCAACAAACAGGAACAGTCTCAAAAAAATTTAGTAAAAATATATTTTTTGAAAACAAAAAAATCTAAAATTGTGGACGAATTTTAACCCTAGTTATTTTGTTGTACAAGTTGGTGTGTAATTGTACTATTTAAACGTGAAGAGCTTTAGTTACAACTTTGGTGACTCCCATTGCAATTTTCCGGCAGTTTTAGCAGAACATTTAGTAGAATATTTTAATCCTTAAGAGTTCTTCTTGAAAGGACTTTTTAATTTTCTCAAAAAAGGGTCAAAATGACCCATAAAGAGTGGAGCTATATTCCACAAAAATGATACTCATAAATTTGCACAATATTTTTTTGACAATAAGAATTCTCTCAGACATTAACTTACAACATTTTTTTCACTTAATATTGGTCCACTGTAAGAAGAAACTCAGACCAGCTGTGGACTATACGTTTATTCTACAAAAATTATTTACTCAACATGTCCTTTCAGAATTATAGGATCGCTACTCTGTTCCAAAGCTGTTGGACAGTGTTACCGAAAATGATAAAACAAAATCCAACCAAAAATTATTCATGTTTACTACAGCAACAACAACCCTTTGTATAGCATACCTGTAGGGGCAATATTTTTTCTGGCATTCAAATATGTACATTAAAACCAACAATAGTAAATTTAGTATAACTCTAAAATTATGTAAAATAGATAACGGAAAAAGAAACTCAAAAAATACCACACATTTACCTCATTTAAGAGTTTTTTCTTATAGAAAAATATTAAAATTTAAATTAACTTTATATTAGCTTCAGATTAACATAGATCAAGTAAACATTTTTGATTTTTTTAAAATATTGAAATTAGTCAAGGACAGAAAAATAAAAATGTTACTTTTAAATACCCGATTTCCAATGCTTAATTTCCCAATTTCATTTTTTGCAAAATTGGAAAATGTTTAACGTTCTTATATGAAATCATTCCAAATGAGGTAGACAGTTTTTTCTTATATGAAATAATTTTTGGACTGAGAAAATGAAAGAATTTGCGGTGTTTTGGATAAGCCACCTTAAAACCTATTTTTTAAGAGGTGTTCTTATATATACAAAATATACATGTTCCAATCAATCGATTAGTTTATAGACACGATATTTGGAATGATTGTTTAATTAACAAAAAAAATGTAAAGCATTATCCTGATTTTTTGCAAATGTTGAGCTGATATATTAAGCCTTAGTTATTTTTATACCCTCCACCTCCAGGATGGGGGTATACTAACTTTGTCATTCCGTTTGTAACACCTTGAAATATCGACCTGAGACCCTAATTGGGTAGATACATAATATAAAAGTATTTTTTCCAAATTCGTACTTTTAAGGGATAAAAATGGTACCAACCAAACGGCTGCTCCTAGAATAATCAAATTCGGTGTATACATTCCTCTGATTGCATAGACAAGTAAAATACACGGATTTTTCAAAATTCGTACTTTATGGGGTTAAAATAAAAAAAGGGATAAAAATAGTACCAATCAAATGACCGCAGCTAGAGACATGAAATTCGGAGTATACATTCTGACTGTGTAGACAGGGAAAATAAACGGATTTTTCGAAATTCGTTCTTTTTGGGTCAAAATAGGAAAAGGGGATAAAAATAGTACCATCCAAATGACGGCAGCTAGAGTCATGAAATTCAGAGTATACATTCCTTTGACTACGTAGACATGGAAAATAAAAGGTTTTTCCAAATTCGTATTTTCAAGGAATACAATGGTACAGAGGGATAAAAATAGTACCAACTAAACGACTACAGCTAGAATGATGAAATTCTAATTGGGTAGAAACGTCAAATAAAGAGATTTTAGATAGTCGTACTTTTAAGGGGGTAAAAATGGTACCAAACAAGAGGTCGTGCATAGACACGCAAATAAAAAAGTTTTTTCCAAATTCGTACTTTTTCTTTTACGAGGAAATTGGTTGAATCATGAAGTTAGCTTATTTTGCACAATGTACGTCTGATAATGGATTTTCAAAATTTGTACTTTTGGAATTAAAATAGAACGGAAATACAACCAACTGTAGCACCCACTATCTACCAATATTTATGGTATTTAAGCTTTTTGAAAATATATATATTTAATTTTTTAATTGACGTATTGCCTTATAATCGTGGTTTGAAATTAAAATATTATATTTATTAGAGTTATAACAAAAAGTATTATAATTATTTATAAAATTATTTTTTCAATATTTGTATTTGGTTTGGTTTTGCTATATTAAAAAAATTATATTTTCCTGCAATATTACTGCACTTCTACGAAAATCAACATCCTCTGTGGAATTCAATCCATGGTGGAGGGTATATAAAGTTCGGCCCGGCCGAACTTAACGCCATTTTTACTTGTTGAAGTTATAAGAGCTGGTTAATCGATTAATCGTTACAAAGAGTTTTATCTGAGATTTTGAAATCGTAAAAAATAAATATTTCCATATGGCTCGGGCAATTTCCATTTAATTGTGGACTCAAATTAGATCCCGGTTTATCAATATTTGTAAATGTCAAGGCATTGGTCGGTAGTTTTATACTAGAGCAAATTAAACATAATTCATATTTACACGCCTTGAATTTGCATTATTCTTCTTCCTCAAGCAGTCTTTTTTAGTGTATAATTTTTACACGAAACTACTAGTTTTCATTTTGATCTCCCGCAAGGCCCTATGTTACTACTTGCAACAAGATCCACATAATAATTACCTTACCATACGTTTATTTTATTAAGTGGTGGCGGCCTACTATCCAGATTGAGAAGAAAAATCAACGTCGGGCCATTCAACCCGAACTTTTTTAAATGAAAACATTTGTGTGAAAGGAAACTCCCACGTTAAATTTCCATTTGAACTCAATTTATTTTGTTGTTCAAGTTGATTATTTTATGGAAATTTCAAAACAATTTGAACAATTCCGGTCGAATTGAATTGAATTCTACAGAATGGGTACGTCGTTCAGCCGAAGCAATTGAAAGTAAACATCAATTAAAATACTCACACGTATCTAGACAGGCAGACAGACCCACATACGTACTCGCATTGGGACTTTTTTACGATTTAATCACAATAATTTGCGAATGCACACAAACATCCTCCTCGGCCCCCACCGGTAGCAGGTCAGTTGAACGGCCGTTTTGCGGGCATAAATGCGCGATATTTATGCATGTAAAGCCATTGGCAACGCCACCAATAAATTCACTTCAATTAAAAGTTTTGCACAATTAAACGCCTTTAATACAATTCAAACGTCAAGTGTCACAATTTTGTGTATGTGTTTGTAAGAGAGAGATAGTGAAAGCGAGTGATTGGTTCGGAGTGAGTGAGTGAATGACTGAATGAATGAATGTATGGATGGATGGATATTTATTAGAATTGCAGCGGGAAATAATGAATGAATGATGGTTTGACTGAAAGGTCTCAGGTTGTGCATAAATCATTTTTGCAACACATTACAAACATACAAACAGTGCCTACGAAAAGATGGTATATCAGAGTACTTAGTTAAGGCAGTCAATGTGGTTCTTTTAAGTGGTATAAGTAAGCAACACAGTGGACAATTTTCTAATATGGTGCAGAAGAAATAAATGGAAATATAGGGAGAGGTAGGGCTTTGAAATGTCGCAGACATTTCTTTTATATGTTTATTTGATTGAATTCTCCAAAGAACTTTGCAATTAAGCATTGGCGATAGGTTACTTTAGTGGCATATATCTCGGTGTCTATCATTAGAATTTTAGTTCGTGGAATATAAAGATCTTGAAGTGTTCTTTTGCATAAAATAAGCCGTAACGGCTTCCTTTCCAACCTCTCGACTGCAGTGTACTAGCAACAACATCAGTTGCAACAAAAAATTAATTAACATTTTGTGTGTCTTTCTCCAAATACACCGGGAATATCGTATATGTGAGCCTTAGGTAGTATCGCAAATTTAAAGAATAATAAAAAACAAATAAATATCAATCGTTTATGATCCAACGCCTAACAATGGTTTTAAATGATTTCTTTCAAAAAAATATATTTGTAAAGAGTTTGCACAAAATTTGAAAATTTATATAGTGACCAAAATCGAAGGAATCGAGTTAGGTCCTTGAAACATCGCACACACCTGATATTGTGAAATAAAATTAATAATATTTTCATATATTTCTTATTTGAATTTATACTTTAATGCAAATCATTACCACCTCTGATTTCATTTGAGTGCAGAATTAAATGAAAATTGTCCGCACACGACAAACGCCATATGATTTTATTTAAAATTTTCAAAATATCAGATAAGAGATAACTAAATAAATAACCATTTAAATAAAAATCCCAAATTTGGAACACATTTTCCCCACTTTGGGAATTTAGGTATTTTTTTTGTTGTGGAAAACATGAAATTGAAAAATGACTATTCAAAACAGATAAAGATAGTAAAAAAGCATGGCGACCATTTTAATAATAAATCGCTAATTTTGGAACACATTTTTCCCACTTTGGGAATTCGGGTATTTTTTGGAAAACACGGACTCTAGTAATTTTTCAAAACAGATAAAAATGGTAACAGAAAACATGGCGACCATTTTAATAAAAATCCCATATTTTGGTACACAAACTCCCTAATTTTCTAACATATTTTCCCCACTTTGGGAATTTTGGTATTTTTTGGAAAACATGGAAAATCTAGTATTTTTTCAAATTCGATGAGAAATGTCTACCAGAAAAATAATATCACTTTTTGGACTGCCGCACAGTATATTCATATCAAAGTACACTACCTTTTTACCTTCAAATTTAACTCGCAAGTAACCAATACTTACATCCTCCTCAAGGTATGCTTTAAATAAATTCATCAACGCAGAACAATAAAAATTAATTGGGGTTGATTTTGCTGGAAAGGTTTAACCATTTCTGTAATTAAATCAATGTTTGCAGCTATAAAGAGAATTTTATTATTGCGATGGTTAACTAAGACCCCGATTTATCAATATTTGTAAACTTCAAGACATTAATTGGTCTGGCATTAGTAGTTTTATACTGGAGAAAATGAAACATACTGCATTCTGACAAACTTGCAGGAAATTGTATGCAAACGAAAGGGAAAACAAAATTGTACTTTCTAAAGTGCAAAAGAACACTTTAAGAGCTCTTATTTTCCAGGATTTCCGAGATATATGTCAATAAGATATATTCTAAAGTTAAAAATTTTCCAACTATTTTATAATTTATGAACACAAAATGTTTGGCAAAACATCGCATAAGCTTAACTGCGAGTTTCTTGGCAGAATTAAATGAAAAACAGTGATTGTGGCATATGAAATTTAAGAGTTTTTTGTAGGTGTTTGTGCTGTACCTCCAATGGCAAACCTCAAATTCTCCTACTGCTTCTTATTCATAAAAGTATTTGAATTCGTCTTTCGGTTAATTTTATTTTGCAATCCTCACTTCTTTGCGTTGTGGCCTAATGTACATAATCTATGCACACACAGACACATAATGTGTATTAAATTTACAATCATAAACATGCATTTCCGTTCTAGTTGCCAATTTCAATTATACATATATATTCGGGTATGAATTCAATTGAAAATGTCGATGAATGTGGGGGGGAGGAACTACATATTTCACACAGGAGGAGTTGAAAATAAATAGAATATTGAAAACCCAGAGAATTGAAATAATATTGGTCTGTGAAACTCATTAATTATAACCGCTTATCAGCCATACATATGTAAACGAGTAATTACACAGATGTGTGTTGTGCGTGTGTGTGAGTAATATTGTCTGCATTTATATGCCATTATTGTCCTATTTTCAATGTGATAATAATTAATAGCCGTTTTCGAAATGCGTTTAATTATTCAAATGCATTTCGTTGTGCAGACGTTATGTACGTGTTGTTGGCCATGTCTGAAAGGTTATGATGACGATGATGATAGTGGGAGTGGAGCGGAGAACATGTGGAGTAGTAGTCGTCGTAAATGTCGTTGATGCATTCATTCACTGTTCAGTGCTTTGAAGTATGCATTATTTTATGAAGACAATGACAACGACGACGTCCGCCCAATGGTATGCTATGAATTTTATTTGCACTCATTTCTGTACTCTTTCACACTTGTAAACACTCACACACACAATCCTGAATAAACTGAACACATGCGTGTTTAAATGTTGTTATTCACAATCTGTCGCCGGCCATATATATTTCAAGTCATATTGTACATGTGCACTAGGGCGTCCATTTATTCGGATTTTTATATTATTCGATTATCTTTACCTGGGTAAATAGAAACAACAAACCAATGATATGAAAAAGATCAAATAAACAACAGACAAGACAATTTAATCAAAAAACTTTGTAAAAAATACACGATTTTCCAAAATTCACTTACTTCTATAGAATTCTCTTACTTATCTACATTTAACCAGATATTTCTTCAATCATCCTTGTGTTCTTCATTATGAACCCAGTTGTTTAAAATTTGGTCATAACTCAAACATTTATCCATGTTTTCTTCGTTAGAAAGTTAGCTATTAAGAAATAAAAAATCCAATTTTTTATGATTAACTTCTTAATTTAATTTTTTATGATTAACTTCGTGCCAGCAAAAATGATTTTTTGGAAAATAAAATACATTTTTTGAAATGTATTTTATAATATTAAATTATATAATAGTATCATTTTGTCACGTTAAATTGCATTTTTTATGTCTCATCTCAAACCGTATGTAGACTTTTGTCAAGTTTTTTTCTGCGTATTCTGTTAATATCTTTTGTGTTTATATTGAAGTAATGCATTTTGTTATTGTTATATGAATAAAACACGATTTCAAACAAAATCGCATCATTACTTTTTTTTTTTATATATTAAAATCAATTTTTTTAAATTAAATTGTTCCTAAATCACAACATTTGTAAAATTAAAAAATCTAGATTTTTAAATTCGTTTACATTCACAAAGGGAGCCATTATTGGTTTTTTAATGGTTTTTTTTTAGAATTTTAGCTATTAAAAAAATAAAATAAAAAAGTTGAGATTTTTATCTATTTTTATGATTACTTTCGTGCCAGAAAAAAATTTCCAATTTTTAGGAGACTGTTCTTAAAACTATGTTTCTATCAAAAAGTGAAATTCACAACATTTGTAGTCATCACAATTACCTTTAATTGTACCTATATTTCCAAAATGAGAAATATTAAAGGTACATTCGACGATAATTGGAATTTTAGTAAAAAATATTCGGATTATTCCAACAAATATTTCAAAACCAAAAACCGGTTGGATGCCCCAATGTTATTCTACACATACAATAAATATAAATTGCACATGTAGATAAGCGTAGAGAACGGGTTATCAAATAAAAAATGGAAGTTATGGACATTTTCAACTTTCTGCAGTGTTTAAAACAGTGAAATAGGATAATTTAAAATAAGAAATTTTGAAAAGTGTCTTTAGAAAAACCCTCGTATGTAGAAAGTACCAAAGTACCAAAAATATGTAGAAAGTACCAAAAATATTTTTGACATATGATTGCTGACTAAATGGGGAATATTTGTGACAGAATTGTTTCAGAATCCAAGTTAGAGAAATTTGAATTAAATGTAATTGAAACAGTTGAATAGATCGCCAGAAAATTGCAAATATCATGCATATAAAATTATTGTATCTCCCTCGAAAATGAAAACTTTGCAAAAATATTCAATTTGTATTTTTTGTTTTGTCGAAAATTATCGATTTTCCAAAAACATAGACAAATTTTAACCCTAGTAATTTTGTTGTATAAATTGGCGTGTAATTTAATGCAGTTTAACCGTGAAGAGCATTATTTACAACTTTCGTGTCTTTTTGGGGGCCCCCACTGTAAATTTCCGGAAATGTTCTTCATAGAATCTTTAAATGTTCTTTTTGGGAGGACGAAAAAAGGATCAAATTGGCCCATAACGTGTAGAGCTAGAGGGTTAAGATCTTCCACAAAAATGATCCTCACAAATTCTCTCAGTCATTAACTCACTATATTTTTATCCTTAATATAATGCTTCCTTCGAACAAAAATGAAAAATTTGACCCACTGTAAAAAGAAACCCAGATCAGCTGGACTATACGTTTATTTTACGAAACCCCATTAAAGTTTGCCATTTTATTATTGTCATGATGTATTATTTTGATCGAATTCTGCAAATAACATTCCAATTCCAAGCGAATTATAAAAGAGTTTGGTGACACAATGTCAAAATATAGCTATGGAAGAATTTATGTTCAAATTCAAATTTATATTGAAATAGGTTGATTACTTTAGAGGTTACTTTATTGTGCTATATCTCGGAAGCCATGTTTCGTATTGGAATTTCCTTTAGTTTGTGAAACACAAGTGCTCTTGAAGTGTAAAAGAACACTCCTTAGTCAGTATGTATCATTATAAAAATGTTTCATTAAAACTATAATCGCCAAGACGACCGATGTCTTGGCATTTACAAATATTGTTACAATGGGGTCTCAGTTAATTATTGTGAAAATAAAATTCAGCTAACATCTATTTAATCAGAAAAAAAGTAAAACAAAATGCAAAAACAAATAATTCATGTTTTCCACAGCACCAACAAATGCTGAACAATTGTTTGTACAGCATAACTTTAGGGGCAGTATTTTTTATTTTTCTGGCATTTAAATATATGTATTCATTTGTACCTATAAGACCAATAACCAATAACAAAATATTTCCATAATAAATTTATTATAACCCTAATATAGGGTGTTTTTTATTGAGGTATAGAACTTCGAATTGAAATAAAACACAAGAAAATCGTTTTAATGTCCATCAATTTGGCTTTATTGGAAGGATAATTTTATGCCATTAATGTTTAAATATGATTTCGGGCATGTGGCCGCCGCGGCTGGCTCGAATATAGCCAATTCTACAGGTCCAATTTTCAACCACTTTCTCCAATTGCTGTGCACGGTGGCGAATCGATTCATTCGGGTCCTCTTCAACACTTTGCTCTACAGCGGCAATTGTTTCTTCGGTGCGCACTGTTCGACGTCTCTGCGGATGCGTATTATCACATAGAGTAAACGTAGTGCGAAAACGATCCATGGTTAACCGAATTAATTGTTCTGATGGACGATTATGTCGACCATAAAATGGTGAACTTCGCGAACTGAACCATTACTTTCGAAATAAATTTGCACGATTTGCAAGCGTTGTTCTTTTGTCAACCTGTTCATGATGAAATGGCAAACCAAACTAAATATTAATCACTTGTCAGCTGACAAAATGGCCGCCAGTTAAAAAAGTGATGCCAACTTAAAGTTCTATACCCCAATAAAAAACACCCTTTAGTATGCATTCCAAAATACACTTGTGCCAGTCAGTCGAGAAGTTTATAGGACTGATTTGGCAGGATATTTGCGATGATTTATTAATTAACAAAAAACTGTAAGACATTAAACCCTGATAGTTTTGCAAATACTGAGCTGATATAAGCCTTTTTTATTTATTAAATTATGAGGGCCATCGATTAAAAGATACAAGGAGTTTTATCTGAAATTTCAATTAGTATAGAATCTAAATTCCGACGATATTTTCTACGGTCTAACTAAAACTTGGACTAAATTTTCTATGGATTTTAATTTCGACGGAATCTTTCAATTAAAAAATTTTTAGAGAATCTAAATTTCGACGAAAAATTTCTATGGAAGTAAAATTCGAAAATAATTTTCATAGCATTTAAATTTTGACGATATTTTCTATATATTCAAAATTTTGCAGAGAATCTAAATTTCGACAAAAAATTCTATGAATTTCAACAACATTTTCTAGAGAATCTAAAGGGTGATATTTTAGCTATTATCTTTTTGGCAACACTGGCTTAAACAGCTGACGCACGTTTCGTGTTTTGTTTCACTGTCAAACATCTTCAGTTTAGTCTATAATTTAACCATGAATCGTCTTACAAACGAGCAACGCTTGCAAATTATTGAATTTTATTATCAAAATGCGTGCTCTGTTAAGAAAGTTCATCGCGCGCTTCTTCCATTTTATGGTCAGTTTAATCGACCCACTGAAGCGGCTATTCGGGCTATTGTGACTAAATTTCGAACCAAATTTACATTGTTGGGCATTAAACCACCAACACGCTTACGTAGAGTGCGAACTGAAGAAAATATCGCAGCTGTATCGGCCAGTGTTAATGATGACCAGCAATTATCGATTCGTCGCCGTTCGCAGCAATTGGGCCTCTGTTACTCAAAAACGTGGAAATGCCAAAATTGGACTAAGCGGATGGGCCATTTGAGGCGCAGTCAAGGTCAACATTTGCATGAAATAATCTTCAAACATTAAATTATATGGACCGTACTATCGATTCAAATAAAGATTTAATGTAAATAATCTTCAAACATTAAATTATATGGACCGTACTATCGATTAAAATAAAGATTACATAAATTTTTCTGAATTTTATGTGTTTTTTTTTGAAAAACTTTCCTATTGCTTTTAAAAAATCACCCTTTAAATTTTGATGAAATTTTCTATGGATCTAAAATTTCAATAAGATTTTTTTGGTTTTTAAATTTCTAGAGAATCTAAATTTCGGCGAAACTTTCCAATACTGGATTTAAAGTTTCGACGAAATTTTCTAGATATTAAAAATTTCAACAAAATTTTCCAGGGAATCTAAATTTCGAAAAAAAATTCTATGGATCTAAAATTTTATAGAGATTCTAAATTTCGATGAAATTTTCTATGGATCTAAAATTTCAATAAGTTTCTGTGGGTTTAAAAAGTGTAGAGAATGAAAATTTCGACGAAATTTTCTTTGAATACAAAATTTCAACAAAATTTTCTATGAATCTAAAATTTCAGCGAAATTTTGTAGAGAATCTAAATTACGACGACATTTTCTATGGATCTAAAACTTCGAAAAAGTTTTCTATTGTCTAAAAGTAATAAATGTCACCATGCCATTTGTAAATAAATTTGCATTCTATTAAATATAGATGCAAAATGGTCTTGAGCCAGGACAATATCCCAAATTCAAATCATTTTGATGAAATTTTCAACATAATCAAAATTACTACGAAGTCTTCAATTGAATAGAATTCTGAAAGATATATTTGTTATAAAATCAACATTTCGACTTTAGTTTGTATTTTCGTTTGTATTTTTTTGTTGGTCTGTATTCAATATTTGATTTGAACTGGGATATTGTCCTGGCTCAAGACCATTTAGCATCTATATTTAATAGAATGCAAATTTATTTACAAATGGCATGGTGACATTTATTATTTGGCTGCAGACTACCACTATCATGATTTCCACCCTGTCAAAGGCTTCGCAGCGACTTTTCAACAACATACCCGGCCTGGCCTCTTTAAATAAATGATTCTCACAAACGAAACGAGAAGCACAACTCACCGAATATCCGTTATAAAAACTCGCACCAAGTAATAGATTTTTACAATAGGATTTGTATATGGGAGTTGGGCGTATCTCTGGCAATTTTAATTTTATTGTCGTCACAAATTAAACCACTGGCAAAAATTGTATTAACATATATATTAAAATAAGAAATATATGGCGATTTGTCCTTCCATGTTATATAGGAGGTAGACGTGGTTGTGGGCGGATTTAAACAAAAGCTTTGATCTACTTTTACAATATCAGTGATTTGTGCAATATTTGAAGGACCTATCTGGAGTTTTTTGATTTTGTACCGCAACTTGTATGAAAATATTCCACTGTGCGCCCTCCTTTTGGAAGAAAATGTCGACGAGATCTCAGACTTCTATTTCAGACAACAAGTAGACCCTTATTGGGGCAGTATTCAAAGCCAAGTGCCGGCCGTTCTCATTTTTAAAGAAATATGGATTGTTTCTCTCGAATACTCTTCAACACAAATTTTTCATAATTCAGTTGACTAATGTCTAGAGGCTGGCTGTAACGTCAGACGTTATTTCAAACATTATATAACAAAAATACCATGACATAAAATAAAATGTCATAAAATCCCTACTGCAAAACATGCCGCTAAATTTATCTCTCTATATATGTTGATTTCTATATACTTTGATTTCTATGCTGGAAACATTTCTGCCTCTGGACGAATTTATTTGCAATTACACTTCCCGCACAATAATATATTTATGGTCTTCAAGGTGTGAGTTAGCATAATGCGGATTTCCTTCAACCCGAATGCAACAATTTCGCTTATTTACGATTACCATTTATGCCAAAATAAAATATATTTATTCCGAGAATGTGTTTTTTTACAAAAATCTATAGTTTTACCATGATAACCCTTTAGCATTGTTGACATTGGCCTAAAGGCCGCCGTTGACAACAACATTGTCTTGTAAATTTATAGCATATTTTCGGGTATTGTCCAAATTTAAATTGTGGTGCCTTATGGTGGTGCACACATAAAACCATCGTTTACCACATGACAACACCATGCATGGGCATGCATGCATTTACGCAAACACCACAATGTCATACGACGACGACGTTCTGTTTTGTCTGAAACGACCATAAAACTGTGGAGAGGCTAAATGTGCCAAAAACTAGGCAATAAACCGGAAACTTAATGCTCCTGAAATAATAATACGCTGCGGCAAAAATCTACGTTTTTAATACATGAATTATTCGATGTGCACGTGAAACTGAATACGCAGTTTTGTATTGTTTTTAAAGGATACGCAAGTAGACTCACACAATATCTCAGTACTTAATTCTGCTTAAGTAACCACAATATTCCGATGGAAATCTCGGGAATCAGTGGTGAGTTATTTGTGCAGCACAACGTTTTTACATGAGCGCTTTTCCCACAGTACTTCAAGTCGTTCAAAGCGCATGCAAAAGTAATTGCTCTTTTTCACAACGGCTCGGAATATTGATCACAAAGTGAATATTTCGGCAATCCTAAATCAATCGAAGAGAAGAAAGAAAAAGTTCTGTAATTATAACAAGAGTTTCATTATGAATCAAATTTAGAAATTTTTAAGGTGCACATTCTATAAAAGTAAATTTTCCCCCCAATTGAATTGAATTCTTTATTGAGACTGATTTTTCTTCATATCCTGTTGCTTATAATAATCAAATATATCTATAACAAAAAGTGTATTAAAAACTATAATGTATTATTTTAGAACTGATAATATATGAAATACAGTACCAAACTTTCTCATATCAGTGTGTGAAATAAATTAAAATGATCCAGTAAGAATAGATTACATGCTTGCTCCCGGCATTAACATATATATAGCGAACAATTGCTAAATGTATTGACTTAGACTATCTAAAAATAAAACTTAACCTAAAATCTTACAACTAAACTAAAATAATAATATGTACAGAGCGAAAATGAAAAAGATAAAACCTCAGCCCCTATTTGTACCGGGACAAGCAGAAACATAAAATCTCGGTGTCGCCAGAGAATCATCAAATGGCCCGTCAAAACCAAACGGAGAGAGATAATTGGAAGTATTCCAATTCCATCCCGCCTGGTCATCTGCAATCCGCCTCACCAGAGAATTCTCATGAAGAGGAGCTCTGTCAATAAATCTCTCTAACATGGCCAAACCATATGTAGCCAGAGGAACAACATCCGCACATTCATAAACCACTCTATTAGAATAGCGTTTCGTGCTGTGTTCAAAATGTTTACCAGTGCAAAGCCTAAGAACCTTGCGCTCCATTACCTCTAATTCCTTCATAACAGTTGGAGAAATTGCAAACCAAATAGGAAAGGCATACAAAATAACGGGGCGTATGCACGTCTTATACAGCAGAAGCTTTGTCTCCACAGGAAGACTTCTATTATGGAAAAGTTTGCCAAACGAGCCCTTTATCTTGTATGCCTTCTTTAGAAATATTCTAGCGTTCTCATTAAATTTCATTAGTCTATTGAAGTGGACACCGAGGTACTTAATCCGTCCCATTCAATGCCATTACTAAATAATCTCAGGCCTTTGCTCTCCGGCACCACATATGCCTTACACTTCCTAGAAGCATTACGGATGCATATCGCCTCACATTTCGACGTATTAACTTTAATACCCCATTCTTCATAATACCTACGAACCTCCGCAAGGTGACGAGAAACATTTGAAAGTGCGCTGACAGGCGACTCATGATGGGCATAAAGTAACAAATCATCAGCATATAATAAACCAATCGATCCTGCAAATTCGTGTGGAAAGTCGCTAATAAAAATATTGTACAAATGAGGAGACAACGTCGAGCCCTGTGGCACCCCACAGTTCACCACACCCAGTGTGGAACACATTCCATCCAAGTGTACACAAAATTTCCTATTAGCAAAGAAACTTTGAAGCAGTCTTACAATATGCGGGTCAAATCCCATTCTAAGCATCTTAAATAATATTCCTTGTTGATATACCCTGTCGAAAGCCTTCTCTATGTCAAGAGAAACGACCACCGTACACATTCGCTGCCTCAAATTGGTTATAATGTCACCATGAAATTTCATTAATGCATGTGTCGTCGAATGGCCCTTCCGAAAACCAAATTGGTAATCAGGAATATATCCCCCCTCGACATTGACATCCATTCTATCCATTATCACCTTCTCGAAAAGTTTCCCTACGTTCGACAGTAAAGATATTGGTCTTATATTGCCTATATCAGAAATGCCTGGTTTCTTTCTCAACGGACATATCTTAGCCTCCTTCCAAGTATCAGGAAAATAACCAACACTCAAACAATTATTGAAAATGACCGCCAAAAATCCAAATGCTTCCATGGGCAGCCTTCTAATAATAAAATTGGAAATTCCATCCAAACCCGTGGATCTTTTGTTATTCAGTGTCCTTGCATAAGTCGCTACAGAATTCGGCGATACTAGCCCAGGATTCCCCTGAGAGTTATCCGCAGGAAAATCTCGACTGAAAGTGTATAAATTATCAGGAAGGGAACCTAAGCGATTCTGAACTGTATCATCTATTTCGTGAGTATCCCTATCGGGGGAAGAACCACCATAAATCGAACCGAAATGATCCTTCAGACAACTCAGTTTCGCATCCAAACTCTCCACATTCTCACCATCAACAGAAATCTCTGATAATCTCGCCCTTTTCCTGTTTCCAATGATTCCATATATCTCCTTGAAAGCCCTTGGTCCAGGTCTAATTTTTCTAACACGTTCATGGAAAATTCGTGCTTGCTCAATCTCAACCTGTTCCTTAATAATTATCTTGATCAAGCGAATCTGTCCAGAAAGACGTATATATTCGGGATGATTCCTGTTCAACGTCCTATGAAAAATTCTCTTAAGTTGCCTCTGCCAAAAATATTTCACCCTAAAAAGTTTCTTGATCCGATCCGAAATAATAAATCTCCTACCAGAACATTCGACCCTGGCCGAATGGATATCCGAAACCTCATTAATGACAGAAGAAAATTTATTAACAAAAGAATCAATTTCATCATTCCGAATATTCCTATCCAAAGGAGGGAAATCCAAGACAAGTCTCCCTGCCACATCGGACCTGAAACCACCCCAATCCGTATTCCTGTATGATACGAATGAACGTGTCTGGCACATAATGATCTCCAAATTAGATAGACCTAAACGCAATTTCAGAGGAAAGTGGTCGGAAAAGGATGGAAGGGTTGTGACGGAATAATTCCGGTTCTGATCGTCTATCAAATTAGTGCTAATTACGAAGTGGTCCAAAAAAGAGCATCCATTTGGATACGAAGGGGCTGTGTCCGAAATACGTACGAAGTCATGCGAATACTGATTTAACCAATTCGAGAGGGCATTCCCGTTAACATTTCCACCAATATCACCCCAAATAACATTCTTGGCATTAAGGTCTCCACCTAGCACAACACCGTCGTAATTCAAGGAGAAATTCCTAATTGCCGTTAAACCATTAAATATAACAGAAGAACGGGCATTGCAAGGGAAGTACAAACAACCAAAAATAAATCTCCTAAGACAGCCATCAACCATCAAATTGATCTCTATAAAAATATTAGGAAAAGATAAATTATCAATATTCACCCTGTTAAACTCAATCGAATTCTTCAGAACTATTCCAACGCCTAATGCACTTCTGTCTCGAAGAAACGTATAATTTTCCAAAAATAACCTCTGTCCTATATTCAAGTGTGTCTCTTGAACAAAAGCAAAATCAATTTGGTTGACTTTTAACACGTCAACTAAGTCGATTCTTCTACTCTGATCAACAAGTGATCCCACATTAAATGTTAAAATATTTAAATATCTACGGGTCATAACGATTGCTAACCTCCTTCAACAGATCCAAACATTCGGCTCTTGCCTGAGCCCTCGTTAACGTAGAATATCTTCCCATGAAATTCGCAATTTTATCCTCCAATGCAACCTCTTCAGGTTGGCAAATCATCCTAGCTACTTTCAAAAATTCCTCAATAATTTTAGGTCTTACCAACATAGGTTTTTCCTCATTCCGTGAACTACCAAATAAACTGGAGAAAGTCCTTCCCTCTGATACCAACGCCGATCCCTGCAAGGCTCTATTCACCTTAGAAACAACGACATCCTTTGAATTTCTACTCCGAATCAGTGCCTCCTTTTTCCTCTCCATGTACTGCTTGAAATATGGACATCCCCTGAAATTAGCCGGGTGACCATTCCCCCCGCAATTAACACAGAACAAAACGCTCTTATCCACAGATACCATCTCACATTCTCCCTTCATATGAGAGCGACCACACTTAAGGCATGCAAACTCCCTGTTACAATTCATCGAGATATGACCAAACTTCTGACATCGCCAGCACTGAACCTCCTTAGTATTACCATTGGGGCGCTCCCATGATACCACCTGATTCATAAGATACCTTTCTGAGATAACCTCACCTACCCTTATCCCTGGTTTCAACGTCACCAAAAATAAACCGGTGTCCACATTCCTCTTACGCGACATATCTGTCTGAAATTTCTTCACAGACTCGAAATAACCCGGTAGCAATATATCCAAAGCCAGTTTTAGCTCATCCACGTCAGTCTGGTGGAATAATCCTCTCAAAATTAAATTATTTCTCTTAAGCTCCCTTGGAGTGTACGAATAAGAGTCAAACTTCTTACTTCTCAGCAGTTCCATCATTTCCGAATGTGCAGATACATCAGCTAAATATAATTTGCTTTTGAAGCGAGACTTATTGACAATTTTGAAAACAATTTTTCTCTCCTTAAGCTGCGCGATAAGACCCGCCATGTTAACATTGTGAAGAATGATTGGTGGACAAAATTTAACTTTGGCCACCCTCTGATCCCTCTCTGGCGCAGGCCGAGATTTCGTGTCACTCGGAATATCCCCGGATTCTATATTTAGACCATCCAATAAAGCGAATCTATTCTGGCTTACCTCTACCTTATCATGTAATAACTTATCTACATTTCCATTAGAACGTCCAGGATTTCTTCCAGTATTCACTCGCTTACGTTTCATTGCAACAGCAGTAAATTCGTCCTCTGATTCGGAAAGTTGGATTTCGATGTCCATATCATAGTTTCCTCGGCTACATGATTTCAGTTCCTTTTGCGTGTTCGGAACTTCATTATTGATAATTTGTATATCATTGATGATTTGGGGTTTCTCTTTAGGTTTCGCTCCAGTCACATTCGGCCGATGCGCTTTTGGCTTCATAACATCCGATGAACTTGTATCGAGACAGGCGGATAGCAATAAATCTCCCAATTTGTTGGAATTCCTCGTCCGTATATCCGGGGGTAATGCATCCTTAGCTTCATTATCCTCTTTTTTAGATGGTGGATTAACCATCGTGCAACAATATCCGCTTAACTTTTGAAATAATATTCCAACGAATATTAAATTTCGGTTAGAAAAAACCAAAAGAAACAAAATTTGGAAGAAAATTTGTATTTTCTTTTATGAGAATTTATTTTTATTTTTTTGACAGTTAGCTCAATGCGACTGTTTGCTTTCACAGTTCAAACGAGACTCCAATTTTCCCCCCAAATTTTCTATAAATACAAATGTTAACGAACGAATTTTTGTATGAAATTTCAACAGGAACAAATTTGTTAACAAGGCGTATTTATAAAGATGATAGTAGGAGGCCAGCTGACTGAAATTTTTTTTATTCAAAAGTAACCGAAACTGTCAAATCCTATATATTTTGCTTTGACAGTATGGCTCACCATTCAAAAAATTACTTGTATTTTGTTGTTGCCGAATTTGTTTTTGCTCTGCTGCTATCACCTGTATAAATACGTCTTGTTTGTTAACGAGATTTTAATTTGACATAATCTCTAAAAATATAATAAATGATAAAACATAATACTGTTTATCATTTACTTAAATATATTAGACTAGCAGTACCCGCTGCTTCGCACGCGAAAAAGCCAGGTATTTCTTATTAGTTTTATTCGTCTCTGTTTTAGGATAGTATTTATTTGATTTTATTTTCTCAAATAGTAAATTGGAAACATAGCACTCATATACAGTGAAAGGAATGTGCTTGTCGATGTACACTGTTTTAGCTGAACTCCCTTCGTATATATATTTTTTATCATTTTCTACCCAGTTTTTAACAAAAAATTACAACCGCAGAGCCTTTTATTCGAAAAAAATTCCATTTTGATGGCGCTTCTACATGGTCAGAGGAATTTACATACTAAATTTCATGATTCTAGCTGTAATCCCAAAGTTGGTACCATTTGTATCCCTTTTTTTGTCCCGCTCTCCCCTTAAAAGTACAATTTTCGAAAAATCAATTTGGATTTGTTCTTCTACGTTGTCAGAGGAATTTACATACCAAATTTCACGACTATAGCTGCAATACTTTAGCTGGTACCATTTTTATCCCTTTTTGTCCCGCTCACCTCTTCGAAAAATCCAATTTTACTGCGCTTCTACATGGGCGGAAGAACTTACATATCAAATTTCAAGATTCTAGCTGCAATATTTTAGTTGGTACCATTTTTATCACTTTTTGTCCCGCTCACTTCTTATAAGTATAAATTTCGAAAGATCCAATTTTACTGCGCTTCTACATGGGCAGAATAACTTACATATCAAATTTCAAGATTCTAGCTGCAATACTTTACTTGGTACCATTTTTATGCCTTTTTGGACCGCGCAACCCTTAAAAATACAAAATGTATTTATATTCGGCTTCTCTGTGGTGAGAGGAATTTACATACCAAATTTCACGACTATAGCTGCAACACTTTAGTTGCTACCATTTTTATCCCTTTTTGTCCCGCTCACCTCTTGTAAGTATAAATTTCGATAAATCCAATTTTACTGCGCTTCTAAATACATAGGCAGAAGAACTTTCATATCAAACTTCATGATTCTAGCTGCAATACTTTAGTTGGTAACATTTTTATCCCTTTTTGTCCCGCTCACCCCTTATTAGTACAAATTTCGAAAAAATCAATTTATATTGCAAGTCTACGTTGTCAGAGGAATGTAAATACCGATTTTCACGATTCTAGCTTCTCTTAAATTGTTACCATTTTTAACCCTTTTTGTCTTTCCTCCCTTAAATTTCAATGGATCTAAAATTTCGACGAAATTTTCATTGGAATCAAACTTTCGACGAATATAAACCAAAATTTAATATTTTTCTAAATAACCAAAAAAGATGCAATTTTTTACGGACCTAAAATTTCGACGGAAATTTCCGGAGAATCTAAATTTCGGCGATATTTTCTTTGGATCTAAATTTTCGATGACATTTTCTATGGAACTAAAACTTTTATGGATTTCAAATTTTGACGAAATTTTCTAGAGAATCAAAATTTCTGTGGTTCTAAAATTTCAACAAAATTTTCAATGGATCTAAAATTTCGACATTTTCTAAAACTTTGAAAAATATTTCTATGGATTTAAAATTTTGACGAAATTTTCTAGTGAATCAAAATTTCAACAAAAAATTTTCAGAGAATCTATCTATCTATTTCGACAAACAAATTTATGGATCTTTTCGATGAAATTTTCTATGGATCTAAAATTTCAATAAAATTTTCTATGGATCTAAAATTTCGACGAAATTCTGTAGAGAATCAAAATTTCGACGACATTTTCCATGAACCTAAAACTTCGAAAAAAAAAACTTCTTTTTGCGGAGAATCTAAATTTCGACAAAAATTTTCCAAAGAATTTAATTCTCGCTAAAAATTTCTTTGGATCTAAAATTTCAACAAAATTTTCTATAGAATCTAAATTTCGACGAAATTTTCTATGGATCTAAAATGTCGTTGATTTTTTTTTTGTGAAATTTTTTATGGATCCAAAACCTCGAAAAAATTCTATGCATTTAAAATTTCGACGTAATTTTGTAGAGAATCACAATTTCAACGAAATTATCTATTGACCTAAAATTTCAAAAAAAAAATACTAGAGAATCTAAATTAAAAGTTAAAACGTAATTTTGTAGAGAATCACAATCTCAACGAAATTTTCTATTGATCTAAAATTGCAATAAAAGTTTGTATGGATTTAAAATGTCTAGAGAATTTAAATTTCGAAGAAATTTTCTATGGATTTCAAATTTCAACAAACTTCAAAATTTTGACGACATTTTCTATTGCCTAAAATTTTGATGGAATTTTCAACAAAATCAAAATTACGACGATATCTTCAATAGAATAAAATCATAAATAAAAAAAAATATAAAATAAAACAATTAACACATTGAGTGCCAAGTGGTTTTGATGCAAACCTTCCCAGGATGCCAAACATTTTTTGGGCTATAAGTAAAAGCAATTACTGTCGTACGGAAACGTACGACGTTGCACTCTATGTGTTAAGAGAGAAATAGGATAAATGTTGGCCTTTAGAAAAACCCGCATATCTTTTTATCACATTTTTTGTCTGACTATATAAGGAATATTTGTGACAGAATAGTTTCTGAAACCAGGTAGAAAAACTGGAAATAAACACAATTGAACAGTGAATCGTGGATTTTTGCAAAAATTGCCTTTTTCGCTACAATATGTTACAAGCGAGATTGGTTCTTAATATACATGAACTTTTCCCGCAAATTTCTTCCTAAAACATTTTAATCTTTAAGTGTCCTTTTTAAAACGAACTTTTTTTATTTTATCGAAAAAAGTGTCAAATTGACCCATAAAGAGAAAATCTAAAATGGGGGGAGCTTGAGGATTAAGATCTTTCACAAAAATTATCCTCATAAAATTCCACAATATAGTTTTGACAATAAGAATTCTATCAGACAATAACTTACAACATTTTTTCTCTCAGTATAATGCTCTCTTCGACCAAAAAATGAAAATGTAAAAAGAAACTCAGACCAACTGGACGGACTATAAGTTTAATCTATAAAAATGATCTAATCACACGTCTCTTCGGAATTATAGGGTCACTACTCTGTTTCAAAAATGCTGTTGGGCAGTGCTATTACACTTAGGTACAATTAATTTTATATTTATTTTACCAAATGTAGAAATTTTGCATGTAAACAACAATTGTAACAATATTTTTTTCAATTTTCAAAAATTTCGACAGAACAAACATTTTCACTTAATTTTCGAACTTTGCTGTTCAGTATAGTTATTCGTACATATAGTGTCAAACCCCACATGTTTTACCACAAATCTCTTCTCTACTGCCGAAAGCTTGAAAAAATGTTTTCTTTATTAGACAACATTCTCAGCAATCGTCCACAAATATCCCCCTACGGACGAGAGAGACATCTCCCAATCTTTGAGTTATGCTCATTAACGTCCAAGCGTCACATGTATTGTTAGTGAATCATCACAAGCCCTGCTTACAACCTAACAATTTGTAACTTTAAATTCCATGGACTTTCAAATTTCGTGTTAAATTTTAACTAGTAAATTCATCGTTAGTAATTTTCATTTGTCCGACAACATTAAAAGGGATTTGTTTTTCGTTAATTTTTCGCTAAATTAAACAATTTCGTCTAATAAACTCCATATGCTTGCTTGGTGGATGTTTATTGGGTGCTGGTTGTTGGTTGTCGGTTGTTTGCACTCGTCCACTGACTCTGCACTACTGCACTCAGTTCAAAGTTATTCCGCAGAAACTGTTTACATGGAATTTTGCAATGAACTCGAATGTAAGTACGAGTGTCGTCGCACACAAAAACCATTTCCAGCAGTTGGATAATGGTAATGGGGAAAATAAAATGGCATTCCAAATGGACACACAGGGATTTGGAACGCATAAAACAATGCTTTCAAAAGATTAGTGAATGAATGACTGCATCCACCAGCCACCGGCCACCAATACCCAAGCGAGCCAAACCAAACGCGGCTGTGAATGAAAGAAATGAAGAGGTTGGCATTTGATGACTATGTACACGGGTCACAAAAATCAAGGCTCATTTGACTAGGAGGATGAGCTGCTGGGTGCACCATGCCAAACGACAAATAATCATGGTCTTTCCATTGATATTAGCACGTGACGCCATTTCGTAATGTGAGGAGTTGAGTGGCGAAACGAATTCAAGTGGACTCGTCTAAAGCCGATTTGTTTTAAATAATGAGTAGTGATGAGAACAAATTCGAGCTGAATACTGAACTGCAAATTAATTAATTTCAAACGGTCTTGGCGAAATAATTGATAAATAAAATTCATGGATTTCGTTAATTTATCATGGAGTAAGTAACTATTTAATTGCCAAAAGACACGGTATATTTTTCAGTAGTACCGGCAGATTAGAGACTCTCGATTTTAGGTAGAAGTGCATCAACACATTAGGAAAATTGTGTTTTTTTTATAAATTATTTTTTCAAAATTTTACACATTGATATTGCTATTGGCGACCATTTAAAAAAAAAATATTTTTTTATTTTTAGTGAAATTTTAACTTTTTAATTAACTTTTATTATAAATTATCCAGTCTTAAAGAACTTTAAATGCGTTCACAGCAATATTTAGGCAAAATATCGCCAACATCTTTAATTGGAATGTAGATATATATACACCGTATTTCATGATTCTGGCTCTAGCGCCATAGTTGGTACCATTTTTTATCTTTTTTCTTGTATGAGTTAAAAAAGATAAGTTTGAGATCTCTTTTATGCTAAAAATAAGATATGTGCCAAATTTCGGATAAATAAAATGCAGACATTAGAAGAAAATAACAAAATTGTTCCTCTGCTTCGATTTTGCCCATTTTCAACCTCAACAGATCTACAAACATTAGACGCATGTGAGTCATTCCATGTCAAGCGGTGTGAATTTTGACCACGATAGCTTGAATTGTTTCGAATGTTCAACAATCTTCAAAAATTTACCCTAAATATTTCCCTCAGGGCCGACTTCTACCATTTGCAATTTCTTGATTCAGCTACAAACAAGGTAACTATCATCTTTTATAAGAAACGTAAAAAAACAAGTAAGGAAAGGCTAAAGTCGGGCGGGGCCGACTATATGATACACTCCACTTTCACAATTCAATTCGGTAGAAAATTGAAAACGGGAAGAATTTTTGTATATTTCCTAATCATAGGCTGATATGACCTGACCCAATTTGTCAAATCGAGAAGAATATTTGTATCGGGGTTATATCCAATCATGGAATGTGACCCACATACAGAATATATTCTTCTAGTTCAAGTATAACGTGTTATGCTCAATTTGAAGAAATTCTCTGAAAATAAGTGGTTTCTGGGTCGGAAAAAGTAAATCCGGGAGCGAAATTTGTATGGGAGCTATATATGAATCTGAAATATAAGATGTTTTGCCAATTTTGAAGAAACTCTGTTGTAATATGTGGTATCTAGAGTGCAAAGAGTCAAATCGGGAGTGAAATTCGAAAAAAAAAAACTTCGTTGTGTAAAGTTTCATTTGGTTCTGTCTACAATTACGACCTGTATCGTGATTACAAGAATAGATGGACGGACAGACAGACAGACAGACGGACATTGTTAAATCGATTCAAAAAGTGATTCTAAGTCGATCGGTATAATTAACAATGGGTCTGTCTCCCTTCCTTTTGGATGTTACAAACAAATGCACAAAGACATAATACTATCGTGGAGTGTATAATCAATGATTCGTTATGTTTCGCGTCCATATTGGAATGAAGACATCTAGTTTCATGATTCTATGTACAGGGTGGCTGATGAATGACACTACATTAAGAAACTAAAATAACTTTTTGTTTAATTCATGTTCATTTGACAACCGATACATTTTCATTAAACCTTTTTAACGGGTTTAAAAATAAAAGAATTTAAATGACATGGCGATAGCCGGTGACGTATGTGCAAAATTCATTATTCATTACATCCTGCAGAGTTTCAGTAAGAATTGTCTCAATTGTTGTTCGAATGCATTGCTTTAAATCATCCATTTTTATGATTTGGTTTGTAAACTTCCAGATGAAATAACCCCACAAGAAAAAGAGAGGTGCAGTGAGGTCACGAGACTTTGGGGGCCAACGAAATGTCGAGTGTCTAGAAATCACCTTCTTGGGGAACTTTCGCAACAATTATCTCTCATAGCAGGACCTGGCTATGTGACAAAGTCGCATCATCCTGTTGAAACCACACAGTGTTGAAAGGGATTCACTTTCGATGCAGTTCTGCAAAGAATAAGTCATTTAACAACAGCATTAAGTAGCATGGTAGCAGTATTCATCAGCCACCCTGTACATCTGTTTGCGATTTTGGGCGATTTTGGAGAAATACTCATATTTTGCGTGTCTACGAAGACAGACGAGTGTAACGACTGAAATTCATGATTCTAGCTATAACCGTTTGCATGGCACCAATTTTATCTCTCTTTGATCCTAAAGCTACGAATATCGAAAGATATCTTTATTGCAACCGCTTGGTTGGTACCTTTTTTATCCCTTTTGCCCCATTTTTGCCCCGCCTAAAAGTCCAAATTGCGAAAAATTCCTTTACTTTTCGCGTCTACACAGTCAGATAATATGCATACATTGAACTTCATGATTTTAACTTCAGTGGTTTGATTGGTACCATTTTTATCCGTCTTTTTTTTACGTATGTACGCAATTAGAGGGATGCACATTCGAAATTTCATGTTTCTAGCTGTTGTCGTATCATTGGTACCATTTTTATCCCTATTCGCCCGCTAAAACTTTTATTTACTTTATGGTGCTTTTACACAGGAATGTATGCAACAAATTTCAAGTGCATAAAAAGCAGAAATTTAAAAAAGAAATTGCTCAAATTGTCTATTTTGTATTTTCTGTCCTTGTTAGGGAAAAATTTTCCCTCTCGGCCGATTTCGCCCACTTTCCATCCCAACCGATCTGCAACCATAATACACATTTAGGCAAAATTTGAGCCTTCTAGCTCATTGCATTCGGCGGCTAGCATGTTTTCAACAGACAGACGGACAGACAGGCATGATCTGATCGTCTTAGAATTTTACCAGGATATAGAATATATATACTTTATGGGGTCTCCGATGAATATTTTAAGGTGTTACAAACGGAATGACAATGTGAATATACCCTCATCTTTATGTGGAGGTATAAAAATAAAAACTTCGTATGGAGACCACCTTAAGAGTCATACATTTAACATCACTAGCAGCCTCCTTTTGACAGAAAGAGCGGTGGGGACAAATTTTATAAAATTAATTAATTTTTGAATGGGAGCTCCCATAACAACGAGTGGAGATGAGGGATATGTGTGTTCGAAAAAATGTTGGGGAGACAAAATTAATGGGGGTCGGTCTTGCATTTAACCTCTCTTTGGGGCTTTTTGTGTATTTTTACCCCTTTTTCCTCACCTTTGACCCAGATGAGCGCCCACTTACACTCACCACACCACCCCCAAATTTTTTTCCGAACCTCACAAAATTAGGGGTTCTAGCATCTGGAAATAGAAAAGTCGTGCACTATCCCACCTTTAGTCTACCTTCCATACTAATGTGATCTTGATAAGTTAACATACACCTGTGGAATAAACTAGTCGATCTATTGGTGGTAAATGGTCTCTCAATTTCTTCCAAGTTATTTGGCTTAAAAATTGAATAACACATCATCATAGTTTTCGATTGTTTAGCTTAATGTCTATGCGGGTGAAGAATTCTTCTTCAAAACAGTATTCGTCTATGTTATGGGCAATATATCAAATTAGCCAATGTAAGCCTAATTTTTGAATGTGATGAATAAGTGTCACATTAAAATTTGTTTGTCATCCTCTAATCAGTTTAGGAGATGTCGTTTGCATTATGTCGTACATATATTTTCCATTAATATTTTTATACATCTATATAGACAGCAAGCCACCATATCACTTGTGTAATCTTCAATTCATCTCTATTGGTTTTTTTACCCGTCTTATGTGGCATTAAATCTATTAGGAACTGATCCACAAATTTTCATCACATCGTCATCACACGCATCATCACCATTCTTCGCCAATATTAACAAGTGCAATTTCTATTATCCTGTTGTATTATGATTATTTGTTGATAGAGTATCACACATTTATTTATATTTACCATCCATCCACCCACCCCTTCTCCGGCGAGTAGCTATTGATGAACTGAGGAACAAAAAGGCCGACAACGATGTTGTTGTTGTTGTGTCTGTTGACATTTAGGCGCCATTTGAGAGACCGACCGCCGCGACCACACATTCATCACTTGTTGTGTGGGGTAATCATGTGAACTTGTGAAAGGATCCAACATGTTTTCCATTAAAAACACCAAACGACGCACATCATCATCATCATCATCAATTCATAGAATGACAGCTTAGCTAGCTATGTTACGATGCGATGCTACTTCGTTTGTTCGCTCATTCAATGCGTCTTGCGTATGTCGGCACTTTACGTGACGACGTGTAATTGAACAGAGTGGAAGCTGGCAAAAGGCGAAGCATAGCGAAAAAATGCTCGATAATGAATTAAAACATTTCGCACCGAGCGCACAACAATTTGTGCTGGCGCTTCACTCTATCCCAGCAGTTTAGTTTCATCTGTTACAAAGTTATTGTTTTCCTTCATTTCGTTTTAAAGTCAATTAATTTTTATTAATTCTTAAAAACGAATTAAATATGAACACCCAACACACACGAAAGAGTTCAATAAATTCTTTGCTGGATGAGTTTGTAATTTAAATAAATGAGTGTGTGTGTGTGCGATGCAATTAAGTGGCTTGTAACGAACAATAGTTGACTGTGGACTTTGGGGAAACAACGAACTGCATGAATGATAATATTGGGTGCATAAAGTATGCTAAGGCTAATGTTTAAACTATTTTTCAAAGCACAGTTTGAGGCTTATAATTACACTATGCAACATTAAATTTGATTTTGTCTAGGACTATGCATATCATTTTCGGAAGAATTTTGGCTTTCTGGTTTCGAAAAAAAAAAATATGAGTCATTTCATGTCAAGCGGTACGATTTTTGACCTCGATAGCTTCGATTGCTTTGAAAGTGAAAATGTTGTAAACGTATTTTTGGAAAAAAATATAATTTTTTCACGAGTTATGACCAATATAACAATGAAAATATATATTTTTTCAAAATACTTCACCGATTTTAAGGCAATTTGCTTGCTTTCAAGGCAATTCCAATTACTTTTAAAATATTGAAATGGGATGGTATAGCCGCATTATATTTTTAACGTTTTTAACAAGTAGTTAGAATAGTAACTGATATTGTCTTTAAAACAAGTCGATCAAGTATTTCAGGAGTTACAGACGAATGAATGAACACACCTTTTTATACACTCACTCTACAGAGTAGGAGGGTATATCGAGGGCTTATATTCATAAGTGGCTATGAACAAAAACACATCTTTTCAGGAGAGCGAAAAAACTGATTTTCACCCTATTTTGAAGAGTAATTATGAATCATTCTTCTACAGTTTAATCTAAAGAGGATTACTAATTGCTACGATTAAAGAGTTTTCGAAATTTATTATTATTCGCGGTTTTATGGTTCATAGCCACTTTTGCACGTTTAAAATTGAGCACTATGAATGTTGCAATAAGCACATAGCCATTAATGCTCAAATATATAAATAAGACTCGATATCGTTTTTTTATAAAATGTTGGCAATATTGTGTAGAAAACGCATTTTCTGGAATGTACACTGCGAATTTAAAGATTCCAGCTTCATCCGTCAGAAAAAAGTGGACATTGCGGTAAGGCATGGTAAACAAAAAATACATACTGAATATTTTTTGGAAAATTTTCATTTTCGCGGCAAAATGGCTAAAATGATTTTCACACATGACATTTTTGTTTTATGATTTTCTCGCGATCTAGCCAATGGATCCGACTGAATTTTTGTCTCGAAAATCGCAGCAATTGTTGAAAAATTCACAATTCGCGGTTGCAATTGCTTATATTTATACTTTATCTGTTCAGGATTCCAAAACTTTTCTGACTCAAATATTCCCCATGAAGTCAGCAATCATATGCCATAAAAATATTTTGGTATTCTCAAGACGATAAAAAGTTACGCGGGTTTTTCTAAAGATACTTTTCACAATTTTTGACTTTACAGACACTATTTATCCTATTTTAGCCTGATAACATGGAAACCAAAATGCTATTAACCGCGAAATGGTGGAATTTGATAATGCGATATGCCCTAAATCTGAAAAAATGCTTTAAACAAAATCGTTGTAGCAAAATACAACCTTCGGTTATATGCTGCTCCATTTTTGAACTATAGTATTTATATTATTTGCAGCTTAACGTGAGAGTAGATAGCGAAATCAGAATTTTTTGAAAAAATGCTTTAGAAACAAATTTCTTCTCCAAATTTATATGACAGATGACATCCAAATCTGAGAATAGTTTGGCATCAAAAACTCATTTTCGAGAAAATGGTTCATAGCCACTTATGAATATAAGCTCTCGATATATCATTTGAAACAGAAAAAAATTGTAACGTATTGAAGGAGTGACTTAAGACCCTAAGTATATTTGGACCAAATTCGTTTCACGACTTTTTAAGGTGTCTGAGTCATGTCCGTCCGTCTGTCTTGCTGGTTGGCTGGTGTACACGATAAATCTCGAAAGGAGTTAAGGAATCGATTCAAACTTTGCACATGGTAATATTTTTTCCAAACTTAGTTTAAGTTCGAAGATGGGCGAAATTGACACGCCCTTCTGGTACCTACCATACAAATGGCCCATATTCCAATGATAAACTAAAAACCATATAACTTCCACACGCATAATCGGAATCAGCTATATTTTGGAATTTGATAATGTTTTTATAATCACTTTAAGTGTACTAAATATGACGGGGTTTTCCACGCCCCTTTCAGTAACTCTCACACAAATCACACAAAACTACGTAAAATTAAAGCTGTTATAACTTCTATACTGATGATCGGAATACTGTGAAATTTTATATTTAGCAATGCTTTTATAGTGGTTACATTCGCATGGAATATAGGCGAAATTGTCACACCCCCTTCTGGTACCTCCCACACAAAGTGGCATAAACTTTGGTTACAATAAGACCGATATAATTCTCATACGGGTAGTCAAAATCATTTACAATTTGATATTTGAAAATGTTTTTATAATAATTTTAAACGTAAACAAATATTTACGCTTTAGCCACGCTCCTTATTGTACCTCCCACTCAATTGTCTCTACCCTAGCTAATATTAAATCCTTCATAACATCTATACTGGTGCATGGAATCCACTATGACTTCAAATTTGATCATCTAGTATCGTCCACACAAATTATCCTGCCCTATGTAAAATTTAATTCCTTATAGCTTCCGTATATATTTTCTCTGAGAGTGAGGGTATATATTATATATAGTTAAAATGCAAGTGTCGTTTGATAAGGTTCATACCAGATTTTAATTTCTAACAGGAATTTTATAAATACCATTCTCACCGTGATTTTTATTCAAGAGAAACCTGATTTATAGAGGTTATTTTGAACGCGTCCAGCTCACGAACGGACAATGATAAAAGCGAAATATTTTGGGAGAACACATAAAACAAACTTATCTTTCATTTTAGTCGGGAACATGTTTTATTTTTTCACTGTTAAATTGGTCATATCTCGTAAAAAAATCAAAATTATTTTCCTAAAATACGTACACAACATTTTTATGAGAAGAATACGTACACAAACTTCCATTTCCATAAAAATAGAAAACAAAAATGGAATAAAATCCTCACAAAGAAAACAATGTCCCTTTTGTTAAAGATCTATGGATAATTGAAGATATTATGACTCTTTGTAGACCCATCCTTCTACAAGAAGGGCTATAACTTCTACATTTATCCATAAACTTTCTTCAACTAGGCCATGTTTTGTTGACAAATTTTGTAATAAAACAAAATATTTTATTATCTAATTTGCAAAGCGGGTTTTCGTGCTATTTGTCTACATATTTAAAAATTATGTATGTGTCTATAAAAGGGCCCATAAATTCCACATTTATCCATAGATTTTTTTAATATCGAAATTATTTTATTCGTTAGAATGTTAGCTATTAAAAATTAAACAAAATAATTTATCAATTTTTTTCCTCTATTTTATATAAGTTTTTCGTGACAGCAAAAAAATACTATTTTCGAAAAAAAAAAATCATTTTTGGCAAATCACAGTTTCCAAGATGAGTTTTAGTAAAAAATTTTTTAAATATCATTTTCGATTTTAGGAAATACATCAGAAAATGGCCCTTCGGATTTTTTTGTTACATAGGAATTCGTCACGGGAACATCAAGTAAAATCTGACAGGCTTGCTAGATGCGGTGATTTGTCCTGAACCATGGGAAATTTATGATGGTCAAAAGAACAAAACAATATGAAATGGGGACATGGGGATTTTTGTGGGAGTTTCATAAAATATTTCGGGCATTTTGTGGGAATAATTGAAGTACTTTGAAAAATATTTAGTCTTTAATTTTAACTGGGAATGTAAATTCATCTACAAATTTACTACTTTATCGTGATTTTAGTCGCTGGACAGAAAGGCAATTATAATAATGATATGAAAAAGGAATATGTCATCGACAAGAAAGAATCATTGAAATAAATTTGTTATAATGTATTTAATAATGTCAATTACAATTATTGACCCTCCAGAATTCCATAAACACTTGCTCTCCAACAATATATCATCCGACACATCACGAAATATTTGATGTTCTTAGTTTGTTTACTAGGTATTTTTCCTATTTCTAATGATTCCTAAATATTGCATTTAAAATTACTGTACTCAGAGCCAAACACATACACACAACCAAAAAGTTTTCGAGGGAAAATTTATAAAAATAAAACTAACTTACTCAAATCAATTAAAATTTACTCAAACGTAGTTTTATTTACTGAGTTAATCTACAAACTGAGTAAAATTTTTAGATTACATTTTTGTATCAAATTAAAAAAATAAGGAGTTTGTTCACGACATAGTATGATCAAAATATACCAAGATTGTTGAAGAATCAACAATTCATTCCTAATTTTGTTGGTCTAATTCATTAAAATAAAACGACTTTTTTATAATGGTGATTTTTCATGACTATTTTGGGGACAAAGATAATCAAAATATTCCATGTTTTTTTTACGAAACAACAAATCATTTATAATTTGTTTTGTTTTTTTTTATGAATTCTTGGAAATAAAACAACTTTCATATATTTTGGGGATAATTGGAGATTTCTCGTAACTATTTTGGGACAAGGAAAAAATCATCTGGCAAGCCTGAAACCTGAAGCATCGTTTTGATTTTCTTGCTCAGCAGATGTTGAAGCAGTTCATTTTCTCCACAGCATGGACGAATTGCCCAACGATTTGCTTTATTCCACATCCATCATATTCTCCAGATCTAACCACCTCTGACTACTTTCTGTTCCCAAACATGAAAAAATTGTGGAAAGGTATTCATGTGAAACTTGAGAAATCCACAATCGATCTCTTCACGCCTGATAGTATGCTACATAATCTTTTAATTTTCTCCACCCCCATGCTACTCTATGCTACTCCACTAAATTGTGTTTGATTTTAATTACCTGATACAAATGATGCTACACAAACTATGGACGGTCGGTCGTCGGCAGCAAAACAGAATCACAGTAATAATAATACGAATACATATTACTAAAGAACAAGTGGCAAAGAAAGGATATGCAAACTAATTATATACTTAGATGGCTCTTGCTGATTGTAAACATTAATACCAGGCATTAGGAATAATAATAATAATAATAATAAACACTTTCGCCACAACACAATAAACAATAGCAAAAGTAAGCACAAATAATAGGAAGCTGCGGCGAATGAGATAAACAAAAATGAGAAACACAAAACAAGTGACATCTTCAATGAATGTTGACAATTCAAGTACAAATGAATATTAATAACAGAACCGAGCGAAACGAACAGCAACAAAAAACAATTCGAGAGAAAACAAAAGGCAACGACGAAACAGCAAAAACCGCAACAGTCACAGTGACACAGTGCCGAAGAAGGATGCAGAGGAGAAAAGATACAGTTGCAAAAATATGTACAAGTGCTATTACAGGACGGAACAATACAAAAACACTCGGAAGGAAGCATGAAAGCAAAATGATGGAGGGAGGAAGGAAGGACATTAGACCGACCACAAAACATACCAACAATTTATCTTACTTCAAGTGTTTTTTTTTCATGTTAAATTTCTAAATAAACCGTTTATTTGGATAACACCAGGCAGGCGAAATGAATGACTTTTTATACCCACCGCCACACTGCGGCACAGGGTATTATGTGTATGCACATTTTGGGCGTTACACCAAAAGTAAGCGATATCGTTTATTATTTCTCGCCTGTAGGTAAAATCGCCCAATGAAAAATGAACCAAAACTATAGGGTCCGCCATCCAACGTTTTTTTTTTCAACTATTCAACCGTTGGACTATTATTTTGTGGGGTGCCCGAGGCAGCCATTTGAATGAAATTAATTTCCATTATTAACCGGAAGGATTGTACTTTCAAATAAAAAAGAAATTTGAGAAAATATTCTGTAGTTTTTTTATAGCATTTTCAAAAAAAAAAGTTATTTTGCGGACCCTATATAATGAAAAATCACCCAAAATTTCTCCATACAAATTTGGGTCAAAATGCATATGAAAATTGGTCCATTTTTGGTGACAGTTTTTCATAATTTTTGGGTTCACAATGGGTATTGATAAAGGTCGTGGCGCAGTGTATTATCAGCGACAAAATCTCTCAAATTGCATGCACCCAATTTTCGACTTTACTGATTAAATTTTGCTAAGGACATTCTTATTAAGCATATTCTAAAAGATTTGGCCAATATCGCGGCCAACTTAAGCTGTGGATGCATTTAAAGTTCATAAATGCTAAAATAGTTGAAAATGTCAACATTATGAAGGTTATTTTATTAGGATGTATCTCGGAAACCATGTATCGTATTGAAATTTCGTTTAGTTCCTAGAAAATAGGAGCTCTTGAGGTGCCTGTCCTTCCTTTTCAGAAAGTGGTCGAATGTTTTATTTATTTAGTATTCTTAATTTGCTACAGTATAAAACTATATTCGCGAGGCCGACCGATGCCTCGGCATTTACAAAAAATTGTTAAACTATTGTCTTAATTATTCATTTTAAAAAGAATATTCTGCGTATAGCTGCCAACATCGATTTAATTACTGAAATGGTAAAGCCTTCTAAGCCAAAAATGTAGCAATACTTTCATCGTTGTTCGCTGTTAATGTATTTTGAAAAATTTATTTAAAGCATACTTTAGGGATGTAGGGTTTTATGGCATGTGAGCTCATGTTTGTCATCGATTAAAAAATAAAATAATTGTTATAAAAAATTCTGAAAATCGTAGAAAAAACAAAAATGTTATGTGGGCGTGGCACTGACAATTTTCAATTAATTGTGGACTCAAATGGAATCACTGGTAATGATTTGTATTCACATATATATATGGAAGTAAGAAATTTATGACGTTTTCGAAAATCGTAAAAAAAAAAACAAAAATGTTATGTGGGCGTGGCACTGACAATTTGCAATTAATTGTGGACTCAAATGGAATCACTAGTAATGATTTGTATTCACATATATATATTGAAGTAAGAAATTTATGACGTTTTCTCATTTTGACTTACATGGGAGGTGGGCGGATGTGTGCGAAATTTCAAGGTCCTAGCTCTATTTCTTCTAATTTTTGCCGCAGCTTGCATGAAAATATTCCACTGTGCGTGGCGGGCCCCGAAACGGATCCATTCGCCCTGCCTAAAACCGAAATATTTCAGACACTTCTTTTAAAATCTTTTTTATGCCCTCCAGGATGGGGGTATACTAACATTGTCATTCCGTTTGTAACACCTTGAAATATCGGCCTGAGACACTATAAAGTATATATATTCTTGATCGTCCTAAAATTCTAAAACGATCTTACAATGTCCGTCTGTTGAAAGCACGCTAGCATCTAAACGATGCTAGCACACATAGTCATAGATTGGTTGGAATTGCAACTCGGTCCAAAAGGGAAACATTTTTCCCTCACAAAGACTGAAAATATCCATAATAACCCCTAATATTTTAGAGTATTTAAGCATATTTTTTCAACATGTCTGCTTGTACTTACTTGATATTGGGTATGCGCATTACTCCTATAACAAAAACGTGCAACATAAATTGATTCTTATTCGTAGGGGGTGAAATGGGGCAAAAGGGATAAAAATGGTACCTATCAAACGACAACAGCTAGAAACACGAAATTCGGTGTGTACATTCCTCTAATTGAGTAAATACATAATATAAACGCATTTTTTCCAAATTCGTACTTTTAAGGGTAAAATGGGAACAGAGGGATAAAAATGGTACCAAAAAAAATGGCTGCACCTAAAATAATGAAATTTGGTGTATACATTCATCTGATTAAGTAGACACGTAAAATAAAAGGATTTTTTGAAATTCGTACTTTTTGGAGTTAAATTGGAAAAAGGGGATAAAAATTGTACCAACCAACTGACCGCAGCTAGAATCATGAAATTCGAAGTATACATCCGTCTGACTGCGTAGACACGAAAAATAAAAAGTTTTTTTTTCAAATTCGTATTTTTAAGTGGTAAATTGAGAATAGAGGTATACAAATGGTACCAACTCATCGGCTACACATTGAATGATGATCATCTGATTGCATAGACACGCCAAATAAAAAGATTTTTCCAAATTCGCACATTTTTAATTTTACGGCAAAAATTGGTTGAATCATGAAGTTTAGTTATTTTGCACTGTGTACGTAATGGATTTTCAAAATTTGTACTTTGTATTTTTAAGTGGTAAATTGAGAATAGAGGTATACAAATGGTACCAACTCATCGGCTACACATTGAATGATGATCATCTGATTGCATAGACACGCCAAATAAAAAGATTTTTCCAAATTCACACATTTTTAATTTTACGGCAAAAATTGGTTGAATCATGAAGTTTAGTTATTTTGCACTGTGTACGTAATGGATTTTCAAAATTTGTACTTTTGGATTTAAAATAGGATGGAAATACAATCAACTGTAGCACCCACTATCTACCAATATTTATGGTATATAAGCTTTTCTGAAGATTGCTGTCTTATATTTACTTTTTAAATTGTCTTGAAGTATTATTTTGATATATATAGTATAAACGTATTTGTAGCCTTGCCTTATAAGCGTGGTTTGAAATAATAAAAAAATTATATTTATTTATAAAATTATTTTTTAATTTTTTGTTTTGGTTTGGCTATATTAAAAAATTTGCAATATTGAAACCAATTTTGTGATGTGCACCACAAATTATTTTTAATAATAAATACATAATCTTCCATATAATATTTATTTTTTAGGCCATTTTTTCAATTTGGGCATTTTTAATTTTTATTGAACGTTTTTTATATCGTGTAAACTTTTCTTTAAAAATTTTTAATAATAAATACACATATAATAAATAAATACAAATATTTTTTGGACCATTTTCTCAATTTGGGCATTTTTCATTTTTATTGGGTGTTATTTTATACCGTTCAAACTTCTTTACAAATGTTTAATAATAAATACACATTGTTTCCATATAATCTTCAATTTTGTAAAATATATTTTTTGGACCATTTTCTTCAATTTGGGAATTTTTAATTTTTATTGGGAGTTGTTTTATATCGTTCAAACTTTTCTTTAAAAATTTTTAATAATAAATACACATTTCTTCCATATAATCTTAAATTTTGCAAAAAATATTTTTTGGATCGTTTTTTTTCAATTTGAGCATTTTTAATAATAAGTACATCATTAATTTTGTAAAAAAATATTTTTTGAACATTTTTTTTCAATTTAGACATTTTTCAGTTTATTTGGCATTATTTTGTATTGTGATTTGGGTCAAATTTATTTGTTTGGGGGGTGATTTGGGTTATTTTTCCATGCTTTATATAAGGTTACTTTCTATATATGTTTGTGTGCCACAAAATTTGAAATCAATTTTTGAAAGCTTTTTTCTCAACCAATTTTGCTCAAATTTTGCACACTTAATCATTTTCGATGACAATACAAGGAAATGGAAAAATTTGACCAATTGGACAAAGGGGCGTGGCACCTCCCATACGAAGTTAAAACCTATTATTGAATATAGTCAGTTCTATGACACCTAGAGTGCTGTAATTTTGTGTAAGTGCATCTAGCATCAATGTGCATAGTTGTGCCAAAAATGGGCGGTATTGGAAAAGTGGGCGTGGCACCTCCCATACGAAGTTAAAACCTATTATTCAATATAGTCAGTTCTATGACACCTAGAGTGCTGTAATTTTGTGTAAGTGCATCTACCATCAATGTGCGTAGTTCTGCCAAAAATGGGCGGTATTGGAATAGTGGGCGTACCACCTCCCATACGAAGTTAAAACATATTATCGAATAGTGTCAGTTCTATGACACGTATAGTGCTCAAATTTTGTGTAAGTGCATCTAGCATCAATGTGCGTAGTTGCGCTTAAAATGGGCGGTAATGCAAAAGTGGGCGTGGCACCTCCCATATGAAGTTAAAACCAAAATTACACCTACTGTAATTTTGTGTAAGTGCATCTAGCATTAATGTGCGTAGTTGTGACAAAAATGGGCGGTAATGGAAATGTGGGCGTGGCACCTCCCATACGAAGTTAAAACCCATTTTCGAATATATGCCGTTCTATGGCAGATAAAAAACTGAAATTTTGTGTAAGTGCATCTACCATCAATGTGCGTAGTTCTGCCAAAAATGGGCGGTATTGGAATACGAAGTTAAAACATATTATCGAATAGTGTCAGTTCTATGACACGTATAGTGCTCAAATTTTGTGTAAGTGCATCTAGCATCAATGTGCGTATTTGCGCCTAAAATGGGCGGTAATGCAAAAGTGGGCGTGGCACCTCCCATATGAAGATAAAACCAAAATTACACCTACTGTAATTTTGTGTAAGTGCATTTAGCATAAACCTGCGTAGTTGTGCCAGAAATGGACGGTATTGGGAAAGTGGGCGTGGTACCTCACATACGAAGTTAAAACATATAATCGAATATGGTCAGTAGGTGTCATAGACCTAGAGTGCTGAAATTTTGTGTGAGTTGATCCAGTGTAAATAGTTGTGCAAAGATGGGCGGAAAGTGGACGTGACACTTCCCATCTGAAATTAAAACCGGTTTTAGAGTATTTCGACACCGAGATGGGCGGAAAGTGGCCGTGACCCTTCCCATACGAAATTAAAACCAGTTTTTTAAGTATATTCTACAACGATCTTCCTATATTGTTGTGTGTGTTTATTTAGTTGTAACCTGCTTAGACAATATGCAAATGGGCGGGATTTGAAAGGCGCATTTTTGATTCGAACTTTGTAAAATTACACGTTTTCTGTGGATTTTCTTAGCACAACAGTAAAGAAAGGTTATAACTAGTAAATAAAAAAAAATTCTTTTTTCAAATCCATGCTTTATGCAAGCAGAATTCTATTGGGCCTAGAAATTCTTTTTTAGTTATCTTTTGTAGAAGGAAAAATTACTGTTACGTTTTTAAATATTTTTTTTATTAATTATTATTATTATTATTATTTATTATTATTATTATTATTTATTATTATTATTATTATTTATTAACGTAACAGTAATTTTTCCTTCTACAAAAGATAACTAAAAAAGAATTTCTAACCCAATAGAATTCTGCTTGCATAAAGCATGGATTTGAAAAAAGAATTTTTTTTTATTTACTAGTTCATATTAATTTTTGGGTCATTTTTCATTGGGCGATTTTATCTACAACCCATTTTTCATTAGGCGATTTTACCTACAGCCCCCTGTATATGTAATTGCCATAGTAACTCACTAATCACAAAGACGTCTTCATGTAAATCGTTTTTCATGGAAGCGTTTTTTGTGAACATTTATTTTTTTTTTTTTCAAAAACCTTGCCAATATATATCCTATCCTCAAAAGAAAACATAAATAATATTAACATTGAATTGCACAAAACAATGAAAGAAAAACTGGGTTATTGGCAATTGGTATTGGTATGGTGGTCAACGCTGTAGACATGTCATAGCTACTCTCGTCGGACCCATCACCAGACGACATGACTGGTGATTATCACATTGTATGTCATCAACAACAGTCATGATAATGACAATGGTGGTCGTCATGAGTATCAAATGGCCTCCTGAACACAAAGAATACAGCCAGTCTAGCCGGACCAGAGCAATAGCGCTGGCTGACCTTCCTACGGAATGGACAAGAACGTGCGAATGCAACCACTACGAGGACGGCGACAACGACTGTGTCGATGACGGTGACAATAACAATTACAACATTGAAGAAGTAGGTTAAAGTCGTTGCATTGCAAATAAAAATAAATAAACTGGCTGGCATGGCTTGACTTGGCATAAAATGGAATAGAGGCGAACAACGCTTCTTTAGAACAACAACAACAAAAGTCGCGTGTCGCAAGATATGACCGTCAAAGCGAAACCACATGGGAAAGATGTGCAGAGAAAATATTAATGGCGTTTAAAGGTTTAAGAAGCGGACATGTTATTGCGAAAAGGGCTAGAGACACTGAATATATGGGATTATTCAGGATTATTTACTTTAACTTTGATTGGTATGCTTCTGTGTCAGTGAAAAAGCAAGCAAAGCTTTAAAAATACATATGAGATTTCTACCCAGTGACGATATTTAAATTAATCGAATTTATTTAAGAATTTATGAATTCACTTGCAATTTTTAATGACAAATAGCTACAAAAAACCTTCCAAATTGTAAAAAAATGTACAATAAATTATATTTATTTGGAAAAATACAGTAGTACGAATTCTTCTATAACTTTCGATTCGTGTGAGATCCCACGAATTTGTTTTTTGCAGTTGAAAGCATACACAAATTATATTGATTTGGAAAATACAGTCCTACGGTTGCTTCTTAACACCACCATAAAATTTTGTCGTAACATAGGCTTTTACATTGGGCAAAAAACGGGGAGAATTTTTTTTATTTTAATGGATATATTTCTATAAATGTTTAATTTAATATTTGTGATACCATTTTGGAAATATAAGTCCAAACACCCGCTTATATATTTAATTAAAAGTAATTATGATGGATATAAAAGTTGTGAATTTCGCATCACTTTCACATAGAAGCATTGGTTTAGGAACAGCCACTAAAAAATAGATACAACCTTTTGTGCGGCCAAAATCAAAAGTAAATATTTTGTTTTGCTTCTTAACAGCTATTATTATAGCGAAGAAAACAGTGACTTACAGGTAAAAGATTTATGGCTTAGAAACAGCGACCAAAATAAATTGAGATAAAATTGATTTTTTGCGAATATTTTTATTTGCTGACATGAAGAAAAAACAATAAAAAAAATAGAAAAAATCGAAAAATATTTTGATTTATTTTTAAGAACTAACATTATAGCGAAGAAAACAGTGGCTACAAGTAAAAGATTTGTGGATAAATGTGCCATTTAGTATGACAGTGGTTTGAGTCACACTTTATCCGTTTTGAGATATTCAATGGTTTATGTTTGCGTCAATTGAAAAATATTTTTCCACCGAAGCACATATTTTTTCTCAGAATATCCTACCACTATATCAAACTTTTATAAAAAAAATCGACAACGTTGGTACCTCTAATGGAACCACTACTTTTCAAGGATGCACTGACGTATACCACTTTCATTCTTCTCAAAATTGAAAAAATTAAACAAAAAAATATATTATTTTAATTCCTTACCAAAAGTGGAAGAAAGCACTAAATATTTTATTTTAAAAAAATTTAAACAAATATATAAATATTTACAACAATTTATTATTTACTTTTCAAATAATTTCATTTTATATGGCATTCAAATTATCTGAATCATATAAAATGGATATTATAAATAAAAAAATGTTTGTTCATGACCACACATCAATGTCCCACCACTTTCAAACTAACACTAAAGACAATTTTGGTATGCAAAAAATGAGAAATGTCATTATAACGGTAAATTTTTTATAAATGTCAAAAATAAAAGTTCTCAAATTAGAGTTGTGATCAAAGTAAATAGAAAATTGGCATATCTAAATTTTTTGGACTTAGACCACAAATGTAGAAGTTATGACCATCTTTGCAGACACAAAATAATTCATTTACGAAAATCATGATTTTTTTTTATTAAAAATAGGTCTATCTGAAGTATATCTATGGCTAACTGTTGAAGTTATGGCCCTTCTTGTAAAAATAAGGGAAATTCAAAATATATGTAAACATTATTTTCTCTTTAGAATGTTAACTATTAAAATATAAAACAAAATAATTTTTCCGACTTTTTCCTATTTTGTAAGTTTTTTTGCTTTTTCGAAAAAAAAATCGAAATTTTTGAAAACTTTTCCTAATGCACTGTTTCTATGTGAAAGTTAAATTCGCAACATTTCTACATTTTTAAGGGGGTCTTAACGGACTTATATTTCCAAAATGAGAAAATTGGAATTTTAGTTGAAATTAAAAAAATATATGTAAACATATTTTGATATCGTTTTATATCCGAAGCCCGAAGATGATCTGACAACATATTTGGATACAACACCTCCAAATAAGAATATGGTCCATATCTTGCTAAGTTATCCGTCGTTAAAATTAATAAAAAACGATTTATTTCATTCCAATGGACTCAAAATCGAAAATTAGAAGAAAAATCGATAGGTTTTTAGTTAGCTGTAACTGCTGTAGTAATCGATAATTTCCATAGGTATCGATTGTGGAAATTCTAAAAAATTATGTGTATTTTTTTTAAAGCAAAATGTTTAATTACAAAAATAATTATTATAAACAAGTAAAAATTATTTAAAAAATCTCGCGAATTTTATATAAATATATAAAAAAATCGCCTGCGGAGCACTTAGCAAGTTTCAAATTTACTATATAAAAATAACAAAAAATATTTTTTTTAATAATTTTTCCTGTAGTGATCTTTTTTGTCAAATAATTAAACGATCCAATAACAGAAAAGTTTTTAAAAGTGGGTGTAGACGAGGATGCGTCTTATAATCGGTCATTTAATTTTGTTTCCACAAATGCAGCAATAGCGATTTTAACCCAAATGTTCGGTTTAGAAAGCCGAAAGAGATCTGAATATATTATACACAGCCCTTCGGCAAAATTTTTGTTGCATAGTGTAATATGTGTGTGGGCATCATTGCTATAGAGACATGATTGCCGGTTATTTTCCAATTCCCGAATTGAATGAAGTGTGTTTTTCCAACAGGAATGTGTCACTTGTCACAAAGCGAGTCAAACAATCGAATTATTGTTATTTTTCGAAATGAGTCAAGTGACCACCGAGATCGTAAACTTTTAAAATAAATAAACTTTTTTTTAAATTTTTCTCTGGCGTTACATTTAGTCATTGATTTATCCGAACAAACCGGAATCTTTGTACGTCTTGGAAGACTCCACTGTGCGACCTATTGCTGACTCCATTATGATATTACTATTTTATAGAAATTTATATTTATACACGTCTAAAAAAATCAGTTACTTAATAGAATCTCAACATTGATATTTCAAACTGTATAACAAATATAAAGGGTGTTTTTTATTGGGGTATAGAACTTTAAGTTGGCATCACTTTTTTAACTGGCGGCCATTTTGTCAGCTGTCAAGTGATTAATATTTAGTTTGGTTTGCCATTTCATCATGAACAGGTTGACAAAAGAACAACGCTTGCAAATCGTGCAAATTTATTTCGAAAGTAATGGTTCAGTTCGCGAAGTTCACCGCAAGCTCCGTCCATTTTATGGTCGACATAATCGTCCATCAGAGCAATTAATTCGGTTAACCGCATAATTTCGAGGAATGGACCTGTCAATTGGCCACCAAGATCGTGTGATTTGACACCATTGGATTATTTTCTTTGGGGATATGTGAAGTCTCTCGTCTACGCCAACAAACCAGAAACGTTAGGGGACTTGGAAGCCAACATTCGTGGCGTTATTGAAAATTGGACCTGTAGAATTGGCTATATTCGAGCCAGCCGCGGCGGCCACATGCCCGAAATCATATTTAAACATTAATGGCATAAAATTATCCTTCCAATAAAGCCAAATTGATGGACATTAAAACGATTTTCTTGTGTTTTATTTCAATTCGAAGTTCTATACCTCAATAAAAAACACCCTATAGTATACCATCATTCTATGATTGAAGGCAGTCGTCAATCCCTACCTCTCTTCAAGGCACGATAGCATCTTAAGCGTAAGAAAATAATGTCGATGCACAGTGCTTCGCCCCCAAAAATAAGCGTGCAAAAATGGAAGAAAGTCACAGATAAATGAAAATTAATGTGAAAAAAAAACATATTTCATATATAATTGCTCCACGCCTTCTAAGAAACCTTTTCTTAATGTAGAATTTTTATTATTCATATTTTACTATTCATATTTGTGCGAAATTTTTAAGGAATTGGAGTAAATTTGCTTAACTAAATTGAAGAATTGAATTTTGCACAAATTTTCTGAGTTCACTATATCAAATCTTATATATAAATATACATGCAAATTCAATTCTAATAAGATAATTAAGCCAAACAACAAACGTCACACATTGTTAAATCGAAGATTGCAATTTTTTGATAATACATGATTTGTACTTTTTGCATTTTATATTTGTTTGTATGTCGGCGTACATACATATCTCTTTGTAATATCTCAATAATTTATATGCGGTTTAATTAAATCGTTTGTGATGTTGCTCTTTTTTTTATTTTTTTATATTGTATTGTTGGCGTTCGTCTAGTTGCTATTGTCGGTGTTTAAATTGATTGTCTTTTTTGTTTGTTCTACGGTCGTGCGGCGAAGCCTGCGAAGAATACCCGATGCAAATGTTTCATAAAAAACAGCGAAAAAAGTGAATTCTATATTGTTTTGCCATTCAAGTGACTACTCAGACACAGGGAGATCATATTACTAATAATTGTTCTTTATGAAATTCAATATCGAGCGTCGTGGCAACCCCCCATCTTCACCTCACAGCGGTATATGTGTGGAACGTGTTCTGTTCAAGCGTCGGTGTAAGTTACACAGAGTATCATCCACGTCCACATCATCATCAGCGTCAGAAGGCAACCGGCAGCAGCATCATCGCCGTCAATTAGTTGCAATATCAAATGTACCCTGTATATGCGCTAGTGATGTGGGTTTGGAAATGAAAGGGTATTCCCGGGATTTCGGAATTTTTCAGGATTAGGGGATTTTGCGATACTACGATTTTCGAGATTCAACTGCTAAATATTTATTTTATATATTTTTTTAAATATGGCTCCTATATATTTGGACAAGATTTCACTTATAAAAGTAATATATGAATATACTAAATAAATAAAGGGACATTTTGAAATGGTTGCTAATGCTAAACTAATACAGATAGAAGCATGAAATTTGAAGTATTTTTAACAAATATTCTTTTCTTTTATTTGACACATATAGGATGTGAATAAGTATTTAAAATAATTTTTGATATATTGTATTTTGTGAAGAGACAGCAGGATGGGAAATGAGAAACTAAAAATGCCAATTAACTCCATTTTGTCTATAGTTTCATACTATTCAAATGTAAGGACTGTTTTTAAAAAAATGTGGTTCTCATCGGTTGAGGGGAACTTTATGATTATAATGATTCTAAAAATGCAGATGCAAAAAGGTCAGGACATTATCCCATTTCAAAACGATTATTCATACCATCGCTGTAGCAAAATCGAATAGGTAACGGCTTTGCGTTTTTTGACTTCAAAAAAGTTCCACCGGAAATTTAAGTTTTGAAAAATTTCGTAATTTGAAGATACAAAAATGAGTTTGCTTTTCTGGTTGAAATATGCAATAAGTCCATGAGAAAAAAATCAGATTTAGTAAAGCCAGAAGACCTTGAGGGCAAACGAACTGTGGAGTTACTGTAAATTAACTTATTGGAGAATTTCTCTGCATTTCTTTCATAATAGGTCAGGCTATGTGGCAAGTTGCACCATATTGTTGAAACCATACATCTCTTTTGGGCAGTTCTGTAAGGGAAAAAAACTCTTTCAACATCGTTAAGCAGCGGCCTCATTGATTGAATATTTGGAAAATATTGAAACGTAAAATACTGCAAAAATAAAGTTTCAAAAATTTCGGGATTCGCAATGTCTAAGTGACGAAAAAACCGGCTTCTCTGGATAAGAGATTTTGGGTTCGATATCCCTAATACATTTATATTTAGGAAACTATGGACAGTGATGGACAAATAAATAGCAGGACAATGGAAATTGTTTGATTTTTAGATAGCGATTTTTTGGGGGCTTTTATTTATGATCTCCTCATTAAGTTCCATTATCGCAAATCGATTTTTTAATTAATTGAGCGAAAAGAAATATCTTAAAAAAATTTCACGTGCATAGAGTAGATGTGTTTTCCAGATGATTAGGCAAGTTTTGGGTCCCTAGTGAGTATAGGGGGCTACTGGGTGACCCTCCAAAGTAAATGGTAAGTGAAATGTTAGTGCTACCCACAAGTGTGTGTGTACTTCATATATTTAACAAGTAAGGAAAGGCTAAAGTCGGGCGGGGCCGTCTATATAATACCCTACACCACTCCCTGCGTATGTACCTCGCTTTGATTACTAAACCCAGTTATTTTATGGAATCAATTTTATGTAGTTCATATAAATTATAAAGTTACTATAAATTCATCTTTTGTCATATTTAACGAATATAGTTAATAATATGGTAATTGATCCAATTATCCGACAAACAAATACAAATTATAAAGTAGTAATAGGATGAATCGGACCGACATTTCAAAAGGGGGTCCGAAACATGGGCCTATATATTTCTCATTCACGGTAGGAATTCCTAGTTGGAAAATATCATGATCTGCAATATTTGATGAAGATCCGATGTAAGATGTAGTTTCTAGAGCTGTAATAGCTGTAATAGTGTAAGTGTAATGGTAACTCGGAAAGGACATTTGTATGGGGGTATATTGAAACCTGGGAGCGACATTTGTATGGGGGATATATCTAAATCTGAACCGATCTTACCCACTTTCACCATAGGTTTTTTAAGTTGGATTATAAGATGTTGTGGCAATTTTAAAGAAAAACGGGCACAATGTGTGGATTTTAGAGCGGAAAAAGTCAAATCGGGAGCGACATTTGTATGGGGGCTATATCTTAATCTGAACCGATCTTACCCAATTTCTGCATAGGTGTTTCAAGTTGGATTATAATATGTTGTATCAAATTTAAAGAAAATCGGGTTCAGTATGTGGTTTCTAGAGCGGAAAAAGTCAAATCGTGAGCGACATTTGTATGGGGGCTATATCTTAATCTGAACCGATATCCTCCAAATTCAATACCGATGTTCCTTGGCCAGAAAAAATAACTTCTGCTAAGTTGCATGACAATCGGACAACAATTGCGACCTGTAGAGTGCGAACAAGCTTAGATGGACAGCAGACGGACAGACAGACAGACATCGTTAAATCGATTCAGCTGGTGATTCTAAGCCGATCCGTATACTTAAAGGTGGGTCTAGCTCAATTATTTCTTGGTGTTACAAACATTTGGCGCGAAACTAACTTATAATACCCTAGTCCAAGAAGTGGTGTAGGGTATAAAAAGATATCTGAATGAGAAGAAAAAAACATTGGTTTCATATTTTTAACGTTCTGATCTTATTATTTGCTCGAAATTAAAACTATTGTTTGCTTATATTTAAATTGCTGTTGGATTGCTTATAGAATTTACAAAACTAGTCCAAAGACTGGTACATATATGTACCAGTACATATGTACCAAAGTCCAAAGACAGGTACAAATATATATGTAATATGTATTTTTAACATTTTTATACCCTCCACCTCCAGGATGCGGGTATACTAACTTTGTCATTCCGTTTGTAACACCTTGAAATATCGACCTGAGACCCTATTAAGTATATATATATATTCGTGATCGTCATAAAATTCTAAGATGATCTAGCCATGTCCGTCCGTCCGTTGGGATTGCAATTGGGTAAAATCGGCCCAAAGGAAACAAATTTTCCATCAAAAAACTAAAAATATCCCCCATATATTTAGAGTATTTAAGCCTGTTTTGTAATATGTCTGCTTATATTTACTTGATATTGCTATGCGCATTCCCCTTATAGCAAAACGTACAAAATAAAGTGATTCTGATTCGTAAGTGGTGAAATGGGAGCAAAAAGGGATAAAAAATGGTACCTATCAAACGACAACAGCTAGAAACACGAAATTCGGTGTGTACATTCCTCTAATTGAGTAGATACATAATATAAAAGTATATTTTTCAAATTCTTACTTTTAAGGGGTAAAATGGGAATAGTGGGATAAAAATGGTACCGACCAAACGGCTGTACCTAGAATAATGATATACATTCCTCTGATTGCGTAGCCACGTAAAATAAAGGGATTTTTCGAAATTCGTACTTTTTGGTGGTGACTTGGAAAAAGGGGATAACAATTGTACCAACCAAATGAGTTATGAAATTCGGAGTATACATTTCTCTGACTGCGTAGACTCACAAAACGGCTACAGCTAGAATGACGAAATTTGGTGTGTACGCGTCCCTCTAATTGCGTAGACACGCAAAGTAAAGAGATTTACGAAAGTTGTACTTTTAAGGGGTAAAATGGGAAAAGGGGATAAAAATGGTACCAACCAAATGGACGCAGCTAGAACCATGAAATTCGGTGTATGCATTCCTCTGACTGCATAGACACGCAAAATATAAAGATTTTTCCAAATTCGTACTTTTTTGACTTGGGGTAGAATCATGAAGTGAGGATACCTCGCACTGTGTACGTGATAGATAATGGATTTTCAAAATTTGTACTTTTGGAATTAAAATTGGATAGAAATAAAGGGTGATTTTTTAAAAGCTATAGGAAAGTTTTTCAAAAAAAAAACACATAAAATTCAGAAAAATGCATGAAATCTTTATTTGAATCGATAGTACGGTCCATATAATTTAATGTTTGAAGATTATTTCATGCAAATGTTAAACTTGACTGCGCCTCAAATGGTCCATCCGCTTAGTCCAATTTTGGCATTTCCACGTTTTTGAGTAACAGAGGCCCAATTGCTGCGAACGGCGACGAATCGATAATTGATGGTCATCATTAACACTGGCCGATACAGTTGCGATATTTTCTTCAGTTCGCACTCTACGTAAGCGTGTTGGTGGTTTAATGTCCAACAATGTAAATTTGGTGCGAAATTTAGTCACAATAGCCCGAATAACGCTTCAGTGGGTCGATTAAAGTGACCATAAACTGGAAGCGCGCGATGAACTTTCTTAACAGAGCACGCATTTTGATAATAAAATTCAATAATTTGCAAGGGTTGTTCGTTTGTAAGATGATTCATGGTTAAATTATAGACCAAACTGAAGATGTTTGACAGTGAAACAAAACACGAAACATGCGTCAGCTGTTTAAACCAGTGTTGCCAAAAAGATAATAGCAAAAAATCACCCTTTACAACCAACCAAACGGCTGTAGCTGAAAATGCACCCACTACTCCCCAATATTTGGAGTATTTAAGCTTTTTTGAAGATGGCTGTCTTATATTTACTTTTTGATTTTTATACCCTACACCACTTCGTGGTCTTGGGTATTATAAGTTAGTTTCGCGCCAAATGTTTGTAACACCAAGAAATAATCGAGCTAGACCCACCTTTAAGTATACGGATCGGCTTAGAATCACCAGCTGATTCGATTTAACGATGTCTGTCTGTCTGTCCGTCCGTCCGTCCGTCCGTCCGTCCGTCTGCTGTCCATCTAAGCTTGTTCGCACTCTACAGGTCGCAATTGTTGTCCGATTGTCATCAAACTTTGCAGAAGTTATTTTTTCTGGCCAAGGACCATCGGTATTGAATTTGGAGGAAATCGGTTCAGATTTAGATATAGCCCCCATACAAATGTCGCTCCCGATTTGACATTTTCCGCTCTAGAAACGACATATTGTACCCGATTTTCTTTAAATTTTGCAGAACACCTTATAATCGAACTAGAAACACGTATGCAAAAATTGGGTAAGATCGGTTCAGATTTAGATATAGCCCCCATACAAATGTCGCTCCCGATTTGACATTTTCCGCTCTAGAAACGACATATTGTACCCGGTTTTCTTTAAATTTTGCAGAACATCTTATAATCGAACTAGAAACACGTATGCAAAAATTGGGTAAGATCGGTTCAGATTTAGATATAGCCCCCATACAAATGTCGCTCCCGATTTGACACTTTCCGCTCTAGAAACGACATATTGTACCCGATTTTCTTTAAATTTGGCAGAACATCTTATAATTCAACTAGAAACACGTATGCAAAAATTGGGTAAGATCGGTTCAGATTTAGATATAGCCCCCATACAAATGTCGCTCCCGATTTCACTTTTTCCGCTTTAGAAACCACATATTGTACCCGATTTTCTTTAAAATTGGCACAACATTTTATAATCGAACTAGAAACATCTATGCTGAAAGTGGGTATGATCGGTTCAGATTTAGATATAGCCCCCATACAAATGTCGCTCCCGATTTGACTTTTTCCGCTCTAAAATCCACATATTGTACCCGTTTTTCTTTAAAATTGGCACAACATTTTATAATCGAAATAGAAACATCTATGCTGAAAGTGGGTAAGATCGGTTCAGATTTAGATATAGCCCCACTACAAATGTCGCTCCCGAATCTTTAACCGATTTTGGCCAAACTTTACATATTATATTTCACCTATAGACATACATGGTGAAAGCGGGTCACATCGTTCCAGGTTTCAATATACCCCCATACAAATGTCCTTTCCGATTTAACATCTTTTGTCAAAAACGTACATTTACAGGATGCAAAAATCCTTCCCGATTTCACTTTTTTACCGAATTGAATTGTAATGAGAAGTGTTTGGGTGATGCCCATATGTCCATACTTTGGTATACTACTGTATAATTTGTATTTGTCTGTCGGACAATTAGATCAATTACCATATTATTTACCATACTCGTTAAATTTGACTGAAGATGAATTTATAGCATATAAATTATATGAATATAATTTATATAATTTGTATAAACTAAATAAAATTGCTCCCATGAAATACCTGGGTTTAGTAATGAAAGCGAGGTACATACGCAGGGAGTGGTGTAGGGTATTATATAGTCGGCCCCGCCCGACTTTAGCCTTTCCTTACTTGTTTTAGTATAAATATATGAATAATTTATATTTATAATTATAAAATTATTGTCTCATTATTTTTATTTCTAAAACAATCACAGTCTCTGTGGAATGTGGAATGCAATCCATGGTGGAGGGTATATAAATTTCGGCCAGGCCGAAAAGGTGCCAACATTATAGGTGCAAATGTAGAACCGTTTAATGGCCTTCTTAAATCATTTTGGCCAACAATCCCGGTAGTTCAAAGTTCATACTAAAACCTCATATGTTGTCTTCTTACTCAAAAAATATTACCACATCCCTGCGATACAGAAAGAAATGACGACCATTTTAGTAAAAAAAATTCCAAAATTTGGAACATATATTCCCCACTTATGTGTATAAGACATGAACGTTGACTTCGTTGCAACAATGTTGAGGGAACGTAATATTTCGTTGCTGCAACGAAATGACAGTAACGCACCTGATGCGTAGTCGCAACGAAAGACTTTTCGTTCAGTTTAGCCAAGACTTATGGGTATTTCACATACATTATATACCACCTGATTTCCATAATATTCTCATTGGCTACATCCATGTCGCTATCTGATCTGATTCTACTGACTTCCTCTGCTACTCGAATGCCCCATATTGTAGCCACCAAGTGTCGCTTTCGAGTTCACCGCTTTGAACTTTTCGCTGTTGGCCCTCGTATCTCGTATGTCTCGACATAGGTATAAATTTCAATTAAATCCAAAGTGTACAAGAGACAGCTTTAAATAACAATTATTTATTTAAATGATCGTTTAAGCAGCTTTTTCCGAACTTTTCGCTATACATGCTTTTTTATTGTTTGCGTTTGCTGGTGGTTTTTTAGACCATTAGTTCCCCATTGTGTTTAGCCCGAACTTCAGACGAGGCGGCAATGGCAACGAGAAATATGCTCTCAAGCACCGAGCGAGCGGGCGGCTTGGCATGTTGGCATTTTGTCATTGTTTGACTTAAAATTTGCAATGGTTTCTGGCACAATGCCAGCAAAACCGCTGCGCTGCGCTGCATTGCTTACATCATACTCGTCTCGTACGCTGGCTGATGAACTTCATGCCAGCCAGTCACCCACCAACCGAACAATTTGTGCACCGACCCTCCCACCTCTCCGCTATCCAATGTTGGACACACTTTGTCAATTGTTTGTGGAGGAGGAGGAGGACGATAGTTATTATTATGCCGACAATGTTGTCAGTTTGTGCACTTAATTTTTGATGTTGTTATTCTTGTGTAAATATTTATTTATATGTTAATTTAATTGCTTTCGTATTATTATTTTAAATATTTAATGAACCTTTTATTATTTTGTAATAATATTAAAGCATATCTTTTGGGGATTATTAAAATGTCATAGAATTGAAGCATACTTTCAAGTGGCTTAGAGGAATTTAAATAGATTAGAGAAGAAGAATATTAAATGGAAAACGTTCAAGCAACAAATGCTCAGTTAACATATTTCCATTTATGGAAAGTATTAGTTTTGAAATCTACGACAGGACATTGGAGCGTTGCATATGTTTAGGATCGTAAAAGAGTGGAATATTGCAAAGTAAAGTCATTGGAATTCCTTTCCACTTTCAAAGTCGTTTGCGCATTCACTCTTGTCAAGCATAAATAATACATTTAAAATTGCTATAATTTGAGAAAAATCATGCGAGTCAAATATTTGTATATACTTTTGTTAGTCAAGAAGAACAACTTATCAAATCCCATTCTAGAGTGGCATTACAATATGTTGTTGAACTTAAAAAATGAATATTCCGAAAGTAGGACTATTGGGAAGAAGAAACCATATTGTCATGCATATTGGGATCATTTATTCTATTAAATCTCATGATGGCAAATGGGCAATATTGTTTTGGAAAAAAATTAAAAGATTAATTTTGTGTCCAAGCCGAAAAAATTTATTTTTTGGGCATGCTGATTCATGAAAACAACACAAAAATTGTTTATAAGCTACATCACAGGATGGGATATACTAACTTTATCATTTCTGATCGTCATAAAATTTGAAGACGATCTAGCACGCTAGCATCTAAACGAAAGGAGCTAGGAGGACCAATTGCATTTAGGCGAAATCGGTCCAAAGGGAAAAAATTTTCCCTCACCAGGATTGAAAATACCCCTAATATTTAAAGTATTTTAGCATGTTTTTATACCCTACACCACTTCGTGGTCTAGGGTATTATAAGTTAGTTTCGCGCCAAATGTTTGTAACACCAAGAAATAATCGAGCTAGACCCACCTTTAAGTATACCGATCGGCTTAGAATCACCAGCTGAGTCGATTTAACGATGTCTGTCTGTCCGTCTGTCCGTCTGTCCGTCCGTCTGCTGTCCATCTAAGCTTGTTCGCACTCTACAGGTCGCAATTGTTGTCTGATTGTCATGAAACTTGGCAGAATTTATTTTTTCTGGCCAAGGACCATTGGTATTGAATTTGGAGGAAATCGGTTCAGATTTAGATATAGCCCCTATACAAATGTCGGTCCCGATTTGACATTTTCCGCTCTAGAAACGACATATTGTACCCGATTTTCTTTAAAATTGGCACATCATCTTATAATCCAACTAGAAACACCTATGCCAAAATTGGGTAATATCGGTTCAGATTTAGATATAGCCCCTATACAAATGTCGCTCCCGATTTGACATTTTCCGGTCTAGAAACGACATATTGTACCCGATTTTCTTTAAATTCGGCAGAACATCTTATAATCAAACTAGAAACACGTATGCAAAAATTGGGTAAGATCGGTCCAGATTTAGATATAGCCCCCATACAAATGTCGCTCCCGATTTGACATTTTCCGCTCTATAAACGACATATTGTACCCGATTTTCTTCAAATTTGCACATCATCTTATAATCCAACTAGAAACACCTATGCCAAAATTAGGTAAGATCGGTTCAGATTTAGATATAGCCCCCATACAAGTGTCGCTCCCGATTTGAAATTTTCCGCTCTAGAAACGTCATATTGTACCCGCTTTTCTTTAAATTTAGCAGAACATCTTATAATCCAACTAGAAACACCTATGCAAAAATTGGGTAAGATCGGTTCAGATTTAGATATAGCCCCCATACAAATGTCGCTCCCTATTTCACTTTTTCCTCTTTAGAAACCACATATTGTACCCGATTTTCTTTAAATTTGGCACAACATTTTATAATCGAACTAGAAACACCTATGCTGAAACTGGGTAAGATCGGTTCAGATTTAGATATAGACCCAAACAAATGTCATTCCCTCCGCTCTAGAAACCACATCTTGCACCCGATTTTCTTTAAATTTGGCACAACATCTTAGAGTCTAACTAGAAACACCTATGCTGAAAGTGGGTATGATAATTTCAGATTTAGATATAGCCCACATACAAATGTCGCTCCCGATTTGACGTTTTCCGCTCTAAAATCCGTTTTTCTTTAAAATTGGCACAACATCTTATAATCCAACCTATGGTGAAAGTGGGTAAGATCGGTTTAGATTTAGATATCGCTCTCATACAAATGTTGGTCCCGAATGTTTAACCGATTTTGGCCAAACTTTACATTTATATTTCACCAATAAACATACATGGTGAAAGCGGGTCACATCGTTCCAGGTTTCAATATACCCCTATACAAATGTCCTTTCCGATTTAACATTTTTTGTCAAACACATATATTTACAGGATGCAAAAATCCTTCCCGATTTCACTTTTTTACCAAATTGAATTGTAATGAGATAGAAAGTCCGTCCGCCTTTAGCATTTCCTTACTTGTTTGGGAGATGCCCATATGTCCATACTTTGGTATAACACAAATGGGGTCCTATTCTGATCTATTGCAGCTCTAGAAACTACATCTTACATCGGATCTTCATCAAATTTTGCAGATCATGGTATTTTTCAACCAGGAATACCTACCGTGAATGAGAAATATATAGGCCCATGTTTTGGACCAGGCCCAAAATGTAGTTATACGCCCCCTTTTGAAATGTCGGTCCGATTCATCCTATTACAACTGTATAATTTGCATTTGTCTGTCGGATAATTGGATCAATTGCCATATTATTAACCATATTCGTTAAATATGACTAAAGATTAATTTATAGTAACTGCATAATTTATATGAACTACATGAAATTGCTCCCATGAAATAAATGGGTTTAGTAATCAAAGCGAGGTACATACGCAGGGAGTGGTGTAGGGTATTATATAGTCGGCCCCGCCCGACTTTAGCCTTTCCTTACTTGTTTTCAATGCGAATTTCCCTTACAGCAGAAACATACACCATAAAGTGATTCTTATACGTCGGGGGTGAAATGGGGCAAAAGGGGATCAACATGGTACCTATCAAACGGCAACTGCTAGTAACACGAAATTCGGTGTGTATATTCCTCTAATTGAGTAGATACACAATTAAAAAGTATTTTTTACAATTAAGGGGCAAAATGAGAGTAGAGGGATAAAAATGGTACCAATCAAACGGCTGCACCTAGAATAATCAAATTCGGTGTATACATTCCTCTGATTGCGTAGACACGTAATATAAAAGGATTTTTCGAAATTCGTACTCTTAGGGGGTAAAATGGAAAAGGGATAAACAAATGTCCAACCAAATGGCCGCAGCTAGAGTTATGAAATTCGGAGCATAAATTCCTCTGACTGCGTAGACACGAAAAATAAAAATGTTTTTCCAAATTCATACTTTCAAGGGATACATACAGAGGGATAAAGGGATGTATCGAAATTTGTACTTTTAGGGGGTAAATGGAAAAGGGGATAAAAATGTAGCAACCAAATGGCCGCAGCTAGAGTTATGAGATTCGGTGTATAGATTCTTCGTAGGCACGAAAAATAAAAAAAGTTTTTCCAAATACGTACTTTCAAGGGATACAATGGTAACAGAGGGATAAAAATGGTACCAACAAAACGGCTAAAGCTAGAATGATGAAATTTGTGTGTATATCCAAATATATCTAACTAGCAGTACCCGCTGCTTCGCACGCGAAAAAGCCAGTTATTTGTTAATTTTATCCGTCTTAGTTTTTGGATAGTATTTATTTAATTTTCTTTTGGTGGATATAGATAAATCTAAAATAGTAATTTGGAAACCTCCTATTAGCTAGCACTCACAGACGTTGTCTACGTTGTCAGAGAAATTTAAACACAAAATTTCACGACTATAGCTGAAATATTTTAGTTGGTACTATTATTATCCCGCTCATTGTTTATAAGTACAATTTTAGAAAAATTCGTTTAGATTTGCGCTTCTCGTTGTCAGTGGAACCTACACACCACATTTCACGACTATCCAATACTTTAGTTGGTACTACTTTTATCCCTTGTTGCGCACCCCCTATAAGAAAATTTCAAAAAATCCATTTAGATTGCGCTTTACAAACAGTTTACACTCCAAATTTCCCGACTATAGCTGCAATTCTTAAATTGGAACCCTTTTTGTCCCGCCTTCCCCCTAAAAAGTACAAATTTCGAAAAATCCAATTTTACTGCGCTTCCACATGGTCAGAGGAATTTACATACCAAATTTCACGATTCTAGGTGTAATACTTTAGTTGGTACCATTTTTAGCCCTTTTTGTCCCGCTCCTCCCTTAAAAGTACAAATTTCGAAAAATCCAATTTTACTTCGTTTCAATATGGTCAGAGGAATTTACATACCAAATTTCACGATTCTAGCTGTAATACTTTAGTTGGTACCATTTTTATCCCTTTTTGTCCCGCTCGTCCCTTAAAAGTACAAATTTCGAAAAATCCAATTTTACTTCGTTTCAATTTGGTCAGAGGAATTTACATACCAAATTTCACGATTCTAGCTATAACACTTTAGTTGGTACCATTTTTATCCCTTTTTGTCCCGCTCGCCCCTTAAAAGAACAAATTTCGAAAAATCCAATTTTACTTCGTTTCTATTTGGTCAGAGGAATTTACATACCAAATTTCACGATTCTAGGTGTAATACTTTAGTTGGTACCATTTTTATCCCTTTCTGTCCCGCGCGCCCTTGAAAGTACAAATTTCGAAAAATCCAATTTTTCTTCGCTTTTATATGGTCAGAGGAATTTACATACCAAATTTCACGATTCTAGGTGTAATACTTTAGTTGGTACCATTTTTATCCCTTTCTGTCCCGCGCGCCCCTTGAAAGTACAAATTTCGAAAAATCCAATTTTACTTCGTTTCTATACGGTCAGAGGAATTTACATACCAAATTTCACGATTCTAGATATAACACTTTAGTTGGTACCATTTTTATCCCTTTTTGTCCCGCTCGCCCCTTAAAAGTACAAATTTCGAAAAATCCAATTTTACTTCGTTTCTATTTGGTCAGAGGAATTTACATACCAAATTTCACGATTCTAGCTATAACACTTTAGTTGGTACCAATTTTATCCCTTTTTGTCCCGCTCGCCCCTTAAAAGAACAAATTTCGAAAAATCCAATTTTACTTCGTTTCTATATGGTCAGAGGAATTTACATACCAAATTTCACGATTCTAGCTGTAATACTTTAGTTGGTACCATTTTTATCCCTTTTTGTCCCGCTCTTCTCTTAAAAGTACAAATTTCGAAAAAATTAAATTCTACTTCGTTTCTATATGATCAGAGGAATTTACATACAAAATTTCACGATTCTAGGTGTAATACTTTAGTTGGTACCATTTTTATCCCTTTCTGTCCCGCGCGCCCCTTGAAAGTACAAATTTCGAAAAATCCAATTTTACTTCGTTTCTATACGGTCAGCGGAATTTACATACCAAATTTCACGATTCTAGATATAACACTTTAGTTGGTACCATTTTTATCCCTTTTTGTCCCGCTCGCCCCTTAAAAGTACAAATTTCGAAAAATCCAATTTTACTTCGTTTCTATTTGGTCAGAGGAATTTACATACCAAATTTCACGATTCTAGCTATAACACTTTAGTTGGTACCAATTTTATCCCTTTTTGTCCCGCTCGCCCCTTAAAAGAACAAATTTCGAAAAATCCAATTTTACTTCGTTTCTATATGGTCAGAGGAATTTACATACCAAATTTCACGATTCTAGCTGTAATACTTTAGTTGGTACCATTTTTATCCCTTTTTGTCCCGCTCTTCTCTTAAAAGTACAAATTTCGAAAAAATTAAATTCTACTTCGTTTCTATATGATCAGAGGAATTTACATACAAAATTTCAGGATTCTAGCTGTAATACTTTAGTTGGTACCATTTTTATCCCTTTTTGTCCCGCTCGGCCCTTAAAAGTACAAATTTCGAAAAATCCCTATTTGTAGCTCGTCTGCATGGTCATTGCAAGGAACTCACCGAATTTCATGTTTATAGCTACTGCCGTTTAGTCAGGACGAAGGTTCGATGTTTATCCCTTTTTGGGCCATTTTATCCCCTAAAAGTACGAATTTCGTAAAACCCTTTCTTAGTCGACGTCTACGTCATATTTGGGAACTACCCTGAAAATTTCATGACCCTGGCTTCAGCCGTTTGGTCTGGGGGCTGGTCAATGATAAGTCAGTCAGTCAGTCAGTCAGTCAGTCAGTAACGCAACTCTTTTATATATATAGATTGCGTAGACACGTACAATTTTCGAAATTCTTACTTTTTAGGGTGTAAAAATGGTACCAAATGGCCGCAGCTAGAATCATGGAATTCGGTGTATAAATTCCTCTGACTGCATAGACTCGCAAAATAAAAAGATTTTTCCAAATTCGTACTTTTTTACAATTTTTTTGGAAATACAACCACGGTTGTAGCTGAAAACACACCCACTATCGCTCAATATTTGGGGTATTTACATTTTTTAAAGATTGCTGCTTAATTATAATTATAATTTAATTTTTCAACATTAAACATTTATTTATAAAATTATTTTTTCAATATTTGTTTTGGTTTGACTATATTAAAAAATTTAACATTTTCCTGTAATCTTACTGCATTTCTACGAAAATAGACATCCTGTATGGAATGCATTTCATGGTGGAGGGTATATAAAGTTCAGCCCGGCCGAACTTAACGCCGTTTTTTACTTTTTAATATTTTACTAAAATAAATTTTTTTCGTCGTATGTACCTTTAATATTTGTACTCTCGTTTTTTCATCTAATAGTCCGATCGCATCCGCTTATATATTTAATTAAAGGTACTCATGGTGCCTATAAATGTTACAAATTAGACTTTCACATAGAAACAGTTGTTTAGGAACAACCTCCAAAAAATTGTGAAAAATTATTTAAAAAAAATCTATAAAAAAAATCATAAAAAATAGGAAAGGTCCAAAAAAGTATTTATAATAGCTAACATTCTAATAAACAATGTTCACATGTAAATATCTATGGGTAAGTGTAGAAGTAATGATACTTTTTGTAGGCGCAAACGATTTTTTATTTTTTTTTAAATAGCGCGAAAAGTTCCATTTGAAATTATATAAAATTGTTTTAGTTTGTAATAGCTGACATCCTAACGTATAAAACAAGGCATTTTGAAGAAAAGGGATGTTTCGCGTTATATAAAAAAATAAAAATTTAAGATTTAAAAAAATCTTTGCGCCTACAAAAAGTATCATTACTTCTACATTTATCCGTAGATTTTTTACATATAAAAATTGTTTTTTTTTTTTTTGTGCGTTAGAATGTTAGCTATTAAAAAATAAAATGAAATACTTTCGATTTTTTTTTTCGAAAAAAAAAATATTTTTTCAAATTTTTGAAGACAAACTAAAATAAAATATATTAATTTAATTTGTAAGGGGATTTTTCGCGCTATTTAAAGAAAAATTAAAAAATATAAGACTTAAAAAATCTTAGCGCCTACAACGTCTACATTTATCCATAGATTTTTTACATATAAACATTGCTCTTTGCGTTAGAATGTCAGCTATTAAAAAATAAAACGAAATACTTTGTTTTCTATTTTTTGTGATTTTTTCGTGCAACCAAAAATAGATTTCTTTCGAAAAAAAAATTCCAAAACTTTTGAAGACTGTTCCTAAACCGCTATGTCTATGTGAATGTATGATTCACAATATTTGTAGCCATATTGAGAACCTTTAATTTAACATATAACCGTTTATCGGACTTATATTTCCATAATGAGAATACAAATATTTAAGGTACTTTCGTCGAAAATTGGAATTTTAGCAAAAATAAAAAAATATATTTTCAAGTTTAGAAAGTCAAAATATATCAGAAAATGTTATAGATGATCGACAAAATGTTTGCATAGTGCAATCAGTGCTATGTTACTTTGTAGTATTAAGAATTTTATATAATTTTTCATCTCACTACTACTTCCTGCTATTCTAAATCTCTATAACTAAACCCCTATTTTATCTCTCCCATTTTTTAGATGATGCAACATGCCTGGCAAAACTACAAACTCTATGCCTGGGGCAAAAATGAACTGCGACCACTGTCACAACGTGCCCATATCGGCAGTATATTTGGCTCGCAAGAGCTTGGTGCCAGCATCATCGATGGCCTCGACACCCTGTACATAATGGGCCTGGAGAGCGAGTACAAAGAAGGTCGCGAATGGATTGAACGTAAGTTCTCGCTGGACAATGTGACGGCCGATCTGTCGGTGTTCGAAACAAACATCCGCTTCATCGGCGGCCTGCTGACCATGTATGCCTTTACCGGTGATAATTTGTACAAAGAGCGTGCTCAACATGTAGCCGATAAACTTTTGCCCGCCTTCCAGACACCCACCGGCATTCCCTATGGGTTGGTCAATCCCAAAACGGGCTTGAGTAAAAACTACGGCTGGGCATCGGGAGCCAGTTCGATTCTATCGGAATTCGGTACCTTACATTTGGAATTTAGCTATTTGAGTGATATCACCGGCAACCCGCTGTACAAAGAGAGAGTACAAACCATACGACAGATTTTGAAAGAAATCGAAAAGCCCAAAGGATTGTATCCCAACTTTTTGAATCCTAAAACCGGTAAATGGGGCCAATGTAAGTAGAGACGATTAGAATTGAAATATGCATTTGTTTTAATCTTTAATTATTCATTCATTTATATTAGTACACATGTCCCTCGGTGCTTTGGGTGATAGTTTCTATGAATATCTGCTGAAGGCCTGGCTCCAATCGGGTCAGACCGATGAGGAAGCTCGCGAAATGTTCGACGAGGCCATGGTTGCAATTATCGATAAAATGGTGCGCACCAGTACCAATGGTTTGACCTATGTTTCCGATTTGAAATTTGATCGTTTGGAACATAAAATGGATCATTTGGCCTGTTTTGCTGGTAAGATTTGTCTTGTTTGTGCACATTTTGTATAATTTTAAACTAATATTTGTTTGTGTGTGTTTTTTTTTTCTAAAATAGGCGGCCTTTTTGCTTTGGGTGCCAATACAAGACAAAATGAACATACCGAGAAATTCATGAATATCGGCAAAGGCATCACGAATACCTGCCACGAAAGTTATATTAGATCTACGACACGTTTAGGACCAGAAGCTTTCCGGTAAGATAGAAATTTCATGAAATGAAATCAATACAATACCGTACGACAATTTTTAAAAAAAGTACTTTCACTTCAACTGGATGATATAATTCTGAAAATAGAGAGAAAATGGAGTTAATGGACGTTTTAAGTTTTTCATTTCCTCATTCTGTTGACTACAAAGTTTAATAGTATAACATTTCCAAAAAAATGTTTATTCCGATATATGTGTCAAATTAAAGAAGAGATTATCCGCTAAAATTGCATGACTCTATCCTTATTAGTTTAGCATTAATAATCATTTCAAATTTAAAATTTAAAAGGGGAAATTTGAAATGATTGTTAATGCTAAACAAATGCAACATAGCCATGAACTTAAAAGTATTTTTAACAGATATTCTCCTTTTTAATTTGATACCTATATCGGTATAGTAGGATGCTCATAATTATTTAAAACATTTTGTTGATAAATGCTATCTTTTGAATCTTTTATAGTCCTTTTAAGGGACAGCAGGATGAGAAAATAAAAACCTGCCTATAATTTCAGACGTATATCATCCGATTCAAGTTTTATATGGATTGTCGGACGGTGTAATTATTATTACCCTCTTTTTAAAGTTTTTTTTTAATTATCACTTTAAATATAAATTTGTATTCTTATCGGTTGAATTATTGGAAGCTGTATAAAATAAATAGCTGTAATCAATACCTTACGAACGATGCCTGAATGATGAAACGCGAAAATTGACGCCGCAGCCCTCATTTTTGCAATACTTTGCAATATTTGGCTCCATCACAAAAATTGAGTCAGCGACGTTATTTTTCGTCCGATATTCTTCATTTAGGCATCATTCGAAATTTTTTATTAGCTTCTATTTTTTTATAACACCTTTTTGAAGTGATGTATACTTTTAGGATCGTACAAGAGTGAAATATTACATAAAGAAGATTCAATGATCAGGGGAATAATCTTGGAATTATTTTCCACTTTCATTTCATTCACTCTTGTTATGGATACATAATGGGAGTCTTTTAGATTTGAAATTGAAATATTTTGAGAATTGTTGTTTGTATGTATAGTTAGTCTGTTATGTTGTATGTGTTGTCATTTATTTTGTTTGAAGACCAAAGGTTGTGCTGAAGTCGTCAGCAGAACCCAAAATTAGCAAAAAGGCAAAGTGAGACCTTTATTGTACTAATATGAACCCTGATTTAAGTCATAGACATACATTCGTTGCGAAAATTCTGACGAGATGGGGTAGCGCCCATCGAAACTGCGCAGTCAACTTTTAGGTCTCACTTTGCCTTTTTGCTAATTTTGGGTTCTGCTGAAGACTTCAGCACAACCTTTGGCCTTAAACCAAAATAAATGACAACACATATTTTGAGAATATCATATGAGTCAAATATTTGGTATTCTGTAGATACTTTTGTTAGGCCAGAAAAACAACTTATCAAATCTAATTCTAAAGTGATGTTGGACGTTTGACTATTCAGAATCAATACCTAAATGATGCCTAAATTAATAGCTGCTATTTATTTCTCATAACACATTTTAAAAAATGTTTCCAAGAAATATGAGATTTTAGTTGTCACTTTGAAACCAAAAAATCACAAAAAATTACTCCAAACGTCCAATAATGCGATCAATCAGTTCTTCTAAGACAAGAATGTACCTTGAAAGTGCTTTCAAGGGTCTATTAATTAAAAAAAAAAATAGAAAAAATGTAATATAAGAAAATACGCGGAATAACATGATTTTTAGAAGTTTTTTCAGGAGCATTTAACTCACAAACGGCTTCACCCAGTGACGAAATATTTTGCATAATGACAATCCAATCATCATTTTTGAGGGGTGACCGCAGCATACAATGTACAAACATACGTATGTGAGTAAAAAATTTCAAATTTGTAAAAAATCAAAGAGAACTGCATTTTTTGCAAATTTTTAATGCAGAGATTTGGGTATTAGATACTTTCAATATATATGGAATTTTTGGACCAAATTTACAGTAACAAATTCAATATTGAATAAAACTCCCATATTTATAGACAGTTTGAAAATGGTTTAGCTCTCCAACAGATGTAGATGCTGCATCGACATATTTTAGGAGTCAGATGGATTTGGATTTGGAGTCAGATGAATTTGGATTCACCACAAAATAATAATTCCGAAGCTGTTCAGATATTCACGTTGTTTGTCCATTTTCATCTACTTTTCTTCATTTATACTTCAATACAAATAATAAGGGCACCTTTGACGATAAAAAAGAATGCGGCATCCACTATATATCGCTGTATATCATATATTTATGCAAATATTGTTGTATTTGAAGCTAAATAAATCGTCGATTTCATTAGTTTCATTTGCCTAATTTGAACAATAAGCCGAAATTCCTGATCGGCCTTAGCTTTTTGATTTCATGGGTTTTTTTAGTAGTTTTCATTGCTCTCTTTTCAAGCACTAAATCTTTTCAGTCACTGTTTACACAGCCAACTCCAAACCAACCAACCAACCAAACCTCATAAATAAGTAATAAAGCGATAACAAATACCTAAAGTCATTGGAACATAATCACAATAGATGAGGGTACTCTAAGCAAATATAAATATTTAACAAACTAAGAAAAATTACAAACAAAAATATACAACATAAAAAAAACAAATAAAAGAAATACATATCGACGTACAGTGGTTTCGGAATCAAAATCCATCGACTAAATGTGAGAGAAACAGTTCGACAAAGTCGGAAAAAGAAATTACATTTTTCAATTTTCAAAATCTGAAAACGGTGAAAATCTGTAATACGAAAAAAAAATTAAATTTTTTTGTGCACATTATGAACAAATACGTAAAATAATGTTAAAAACGTAAAAACAAAAAAATAAAAGTTTTTACTTTTCTTTAAAATCGATAAATACGAAAAGTAGTCAACTTTGGGCTAATTTCTAAAAAATATCCGATTGACTGATTCTCAATGTTAAGAAAAAGCAGCCCAACTAGATCTGTTTTTCTTTAAGTCAGGATAACAAACTGCCATAACAAAAGAGTTAATTTTTTAATCAAATTAAAAAATATAAATAACAAATTATTTTAACAAAATTTCCAAAAAAAATATTTTGGTTAACTTTTTTGGACTTAGTCTCGATAACCATAAATTTGACTTACAATGGATAATTATCCAGGCTAATTCCAACATTTTTAACATAAAATATTTTTTCAAAATTTGTTTTCATACACACATTGATATTGTTGCTGCCGACTATTTTATTATTTTGAGTGAAATTTTAACTTTTTATTTAGGTTAACTAAAACACAGCTTATTTATCTAGTCTTAATGAAAAACAGCCCTAAAGCTGCATATTCCCATTTCCAAAAATATGAAATTTCAAGATGTTAATAAAAGTTTATTTCAAAAAGTACCTTTTTGTTTATTAAAATAAATATGCATTTTTTAAGATTTGACAATTTTCTATAAAACTAAAGGCAATTTGCTAGAAATTCGACAAAAAATGTATGTACATATATGTGTCACTGAAAACTTACGATTTTTTTCAAAGTTACCTTTCGACAAAATTCTTTGTTTTCGATCTACAATTTTATATTTTTGAAAATCGGGAAATACAGCTTTATTCGTCTTATAGAAAAGTAAAAAAAAGGTTTGGTTTCACATGGAATCTGTGTATATTAACATGCAAATATAGAATAGAATATCTGAAAAAATTAAAATATAATAATAGCCATGATTCGATGTAAATTAGTATTCAATAACTTATCCTGCCCTATTCTGACGCCAGCAAATTTTTAAATCAGCACTTGAATCAAGTTTCTAATTTTCAAAATTGTCGTAAAAAATTTTATCAATTGGTTTCCCTTTCTAACGACTAAATGAAGAAGGGATTTCATTAACCAAAAGCATTTTAAAAAGAAATGTTGATCGAATCATCAAAAAACTTTCTGATTGCAGAAAAGGAACGAATATTTAACAAAAAGTTAATGAACTGTAAAATCTCTGACCGCTCCCTTATGTCTAAACTAAATTAACTAACACCAAAATTTACTTTCGTTTCAGCTTCAGTGAAGCCGCCGAGGCACGTGCCTTGAAATCAAATGAGAAATACTACATTCTGAGACCCGAGACCGTAGAGAGTTACTTTGTGCTCTGGCGTTTGACACACGACCAAAAGTATCGTGACTGGGGCTGGGATGCTGTGCAGGCCTTAGAACAACACTGTCGCACCCCCCACGGCTATTCGGGCATCAAAAATGTCTACCAGGATGTGCCACAAAAAGATGATGTACAACAAAGTTTCTTTTTGGCCGAAACACTTAAGGTTAATACCACCACTACTTATTATTATTTATTTTTTTTTATTTTATTTATTTTTGCAAAATTAATAATAATGGTTCCCTTTCTTTTTAGTATTTGTATCTATTGTTCTCGGACGATTCGCTGATACCCTTGGACGAATGGGTTTTCAACACCGAAGCCCATCCCTTGCCCATTAAGGGGGCCAACATTTACTATCGCCATGCGGCGTCAACATCGGCCGCAGCAACGAATGCTTCCTAAAATGCAAACATAGCCAAATTGTGGGATGTCTTAGATTCAAATCTATTCCATATGCTGCTCGTAATTGTTTTAAGTTTCTTCTTCTTTATCTATTATCGTTTCTTTCGCTAAACCCAAATCCCCAACCCAACCCAGGCCCCCACGTTAACGTCTTGACTATTGAGTACATGCAGCGGTAGTGTTTGCTGCGTGTGAGACATGTACCAACATTTTTGTGTTTAAATACTTTCGCATTTCCGTTTTATTTTTCATTTAGTTTCTTTCCTTTAAATTAGTTTGTATTTTTATTTCCATATGACGTCCGTATATAAGTATATTTTGAATCTCTCTGACTTTATGGAAAATATATATCACCAAACAGCTACAACAACAACAAATACTTTGAATAATTCGCACATTTGTAGTTCTAACTATCGAATTCTCAACACCTCTGTAGAATTATTTTTTGTATATTAATTATTGTCTTATATAACTGCAAGAAAACAGAAAAAAACATAACAATTATATGCCACTTAATAGCACGCGTTCTTTAGTTTTTGTAGCATAATTTTGTTCTCTCTTAGGTACATAATAGATATTATTTAGGATTTATTTTTGTTTCAATTTTTTGTTCATAATTTATATTATGTTAATATTGTATACTTTTTTCTATCATCTAACATATACTTGAATTTCCTAAACATTTGCAACGGAGGCAACTCATATTGATTGTAATTAAGTTGGATGCGTTAATAATATTATAAAGAATAAGATGAAAATAAAAAGAGTGGAAAATGAAATGCAGTGGATACAATGAAGTTAAATCAAGAATATAATAAACGTAATAAATTTTGTTATAAAAAAGATTTTTTAATGAACGTGTTCAATATGTTTTGCAATTTTAATTGTTATGTATGTAACAATTTTATAGGGATCGTGTAGTTTTTTTTTGGCACTTACACCGATCCAATTTTCGGATTTTTAGAGTTTCACTATTTCATATTTGTAATGACTTCCAATCAATTTTGTATATTCGGTATATAATCTCTATTTTCAAATTACAACTCCGTTTTAATCTTCGACCCCACTCGATCTTTCAAGAGTGTTTTTATTTGGCCTTGATTTGTTCGGTTTTATTTTGCGGAACTAAAATTGAAATATTTTATGGAAATTTCTTGACAATGGATGATTATCTGCAACATTATCTTCAAACAAATTTAATGTGACTTCAGCTTTCAAATTAATGGCATTTGTTTCTAAAAAATAATATCAGATTGTCATATCACAAAAGGGACATAGAAAGCATACATTTTTAAAATTTTAATATTAAGCGAGTGCTTCCATTCTGGTTCTGTGAAAACTGTTCTATCAGCACTAGCGAATCACTGCAAAGTGAACACTCGTATTACACCGTACGACAATTTAAAAAAAGTCGTTACAGTTGAACCGGATTGTTTACATACGAAACTAAGGCAAAATGGAGATAATTGGCGTATTCAGTTTTTCATTTCCTCATCCTACGTTTCGAAGGATACACTTTTTCAAAAATTATTTTAATTACTTATTCACACCCTATGATAACAGTATTAGTGTCAAATTAAAGAGGAGAATATCTGTTAAAAATACTTCGAATATCATGCTTCTATCTGTATTACTTTAGCATTTACAACTATTTCAAGTTTAACCCCTATTTTATTTAGTTTATTCATATTTTACATTTTAAGAGGAAAAAACTTGAAATAGTTATTAATGCTAAACTAATACAAATAGAATCTTGAAATTTCAAATAATTTTAGCAAATATTCCTTTTAATTTGATACTTATACCGGTATCATAGGGTGCGAATAAGTATTTAAAATAAATGAAAAACTAAAACCCCCAATTAACTCCATTTCACCCATAGTTTCAGAGGTATATCGTCTGATTCAAGGGTAATATGGACTGTCGGACAGTGTAAAGTTTTGACGGAATCAGAAACATACAAAGGAACTTGAAGCTATTCGAACTTTCAAATTGACACGTGTTTAAGGAGAAAACAAAGCCATTTAAAAATACATCTGCAACATTTTATATAAAATTAAAATATTAAATTTTTATAATGAAGCCACCGTTTATGTTCGCTTCTACTCGTTTAGACGTTTAACACAATTGTTTACATGTCTTCAAGGAGCACAAAAAGCGTTTAACACTTTGAGAAACAAATATTTTTGTCGAAGCGATTTTGGTTTTAATTTTATATTCGTGATCTACGACCAAATAGTTACTCTCTAAAAACGTGTGATTAAAAATGGAATTTTTTACAAAAAATCTTTAAAAAATCCAATTTAATATAAAATATAATGATTTGAAAAAATTCATCTGGGGATGAATTTTTGTGTGTTTTTTTGTTTGATTTGAAACAAAAAAACACAATACGATTTCATGATACCAATTTAAATCGGAATTTATTCTCAATTCCTATAAATGAATTTTTGTAGATTCCGAAAACAATAGGATTCTATGTCACCCCTGTACATAACCGAAGCAGTTTCTGAAAGTGTGTTGCAACAGAGGAACACATTGCAGAAACCATTTTGTTGCCTCCTGGGTGCGGAAATGGGGCGAAATAAAGAAATACCGCCCACTACATTTTTGTTGCTCCAAGTCTCCTCTATAAATCTCCTCTGGTCATATTTGGCCGGACAATTATAAGTGCTAAAACCCCTTGGGCAAGTATGCTTGCCTATGGTCGTCAAAGGGTTAATTCGACAATTTTAAAGTAAAGAAGAGACTTCACTTTTGAATTCTACAATAAAAAATATCAATGTAAAGAAATATCTTACTTTTGTAGCATATAAAGCAGATAATCGTTTGTGGCAAGTAATCGGCTGTTCACGAAGTTGTCAAAATTATAATTTATTTAGGATTTACTCTACACGATTTGCACTTGAAATTGAGAAAATACATGTGAAATACAGAAATGAAAATTGAATTTGAAAAAATACACAGAGAGATTCACAAATTTAAATTGAAGTCGAGAAAATATAATTAGAGAATGAGAAAAGTAAATTGTAATTCAGAAATGTATTTTCATTTCACATTTTTGAATTTCAATTTCTTTTTTCTCAATATCATTTTGCATTTCTCAATTTCAAGTTGTTTTTTCCCAATACGATGTTGTATTTTCTCAATTTCAATTGAAAATTGCTACAGTAGATAATATTTAAAAAAAGAAAAACTGGCAATCAAATGTTCCCAATTTTAAAATTGTTACATATTTCAAGGGATCCAACCATACAACTTTACAATTCGAAAGGTTGATACAAATGCTAACTGGGATCTAGTCGAATTTAAAGATACGAATGGCTACCATTTTCATATTATTTTCCTTTTAGATTGACGCATCTCTGAATTCTGATCGATTTTGAGGGAAATTTAAGCACAGTTACCCCTGATTATTGTTTTAAAATAATATGTATATTTTCTTTATTTACACATTTTGCAATTGTGTATTGAAATAGTCTTCCTCGCTTCGTTTTTCTATTGTATTCTATCACTGCTTTCTGTTTGGTAAAAAATATTTCTTTATCGATTGTATTGCGTTTTAATTTTGAAGCACAACATTATATTTTTGCAAAAGAACAACAACCAAAACATGTTCATTAGGACGGATGTCAAAAGAAAAACAAAAACAATACAAATTACTTAAACTATAACTTACACTTTAGAATTTACTTTATTTGTAAAAGCCTTATATATATGAACAGAATCAGATAAAACATTTATATTCGATTTGATGAGGATATGATTTAATTTATGGCAAAATAATTTAATAATAAATGAAAAAGGAATCCAATTTTATAATTTTAAATACATTTAACTGGACGTTTCGTGACGTCTTCATAGCAAACATTGAATATTTCTACTGGATCGATACCATTCCTAAAGGCATGCATCAAATATTAAAAATCAAGTTGTTCCAAATTTAAATTGACGAAAACAAACATTTTTGGAATTTTGGTATTTTTGTGAATGTAATAAATTCAAATGTTAGCTTTTTCAAACAAGTTTTATCTTTTCACAAAGGAAGCTTGTAAAAGAACCTTTAGACGTCTTCAATTTTGCTTAAAAGAAAGTTTAAAGTAGAAATAAAAATGATTGATTTGAAAATTGAACACAAACAGGAGTGTCATAGAATCCGATTGTTGTCTGAATCTGAATTAAAATCTGCAAGAAATTCGAGATTGTTGCAGAATCCAAGTCGAAATTGCTTATTTATCGGCATTGTGATCCAATTCCGATATGAATTGCTGTCATGAAAACATATTATGTTTTTCTTGTTTCAAACCCGACCTCAACTTTAATTATGATTTCGACAACAATCGGATTCTATGACACCCCTGAATATGAACTTTTCAATATGAACAACCTGAGAAGTTCTCGAAGATATCGTTTTAGAGAAGCAAATTATTTTAGTTCAAATTTTACAGCATTTTACGGTACACAATGTGGAAAAATGCATTTTTTTTGGAAATAATTTTACCAACTGTACACTCACTGGCCTTTCACAGTTTCTGCAATCCTCATTTTTGCCTGATCATTTGTGTTTCTAAATTTTGTATTTATTTTTCACACGATTTTGTTTCACCGAACATCCTCTTCATTTGCTCGCCAGAAAAGAAAGACAAAAAATGTGGAATGTAAAAATTGTAGAAGTCAGCTCTGGTTCGAATTGAGAAACAATTCCGATATGAATTGCTGTCTTGAAATCATATTGTGTTTCCTTGTTTCAAAGCCGACATCTATTTTAGTTGTTATTCCGTCAACAATTGGATTCTATGAACATGAACTTCTCAATAACAATAACCACAGAAGTTCTCAAAGATATCGTTTAAGAGAAACAGTTCGAGTTAAAGTTTTAAAGCATTTCACAATGTGAGAGAAAATGCATTTTTTGGAATAATTTTACCAATCCGCTTTTTTGCGGGTTTGAGTTTCTAAATTTTTCTTTTTAAATGTTTTTTTTTTCAACAAACATCCTCTTCATTTGCTCGTCAGAAAAGGAGGACAACTGAACAAAATTTAAAGAAAAATGCCAAATTTAAAAACTCGAATCCGCAAAAATGTGGAAGCCACTTCAGGTCCGAATGTTTTCATTGTTGCAACTATTATGCTTATGAGCTGTACTTAGAGATCCCAAGTCTATAGCCTGGTACATAAGTAGGAAATATTCCAGAAAGCATTTTGTATATGCCAATAAATAAAAATTAGATAGAGCGGAAAAATATTCAAAATTCTTTCACTACACATTTCATATATTCGAAGAACATGTTTCGTATAACGATTTTGTGGGCCTGTATCTTCCACATCGTAAAAGTGGCCAAAAAATAGATTTTTAGAATGAAAATTTCCCCCACAATTCAAATTTGAAAAAATCTTCTATTATTTTGTTATCACAACTGTAAGAGAGCTGGGATAAAATGATCTAGAGTTAAAGATTTAGATGGTAACTTTTGAGGACTCATAGAGTTCTAAATCGATATCGAAACTCTCCGATATATCCCATATATTGAATTTCTGCTTAAACAAGGGCAAATACGACATCTTACCATTGGCTGTTGATTTATGGCGGAACGAATATAGAAAAAATGTGCCCTATTTTGAGGTTGTAATTATTGACCTTCAAATATTGTCACGGTCTAGGTGATCGTTAGATTACTTAATGCTATACCCACTATATCTATTCACTTACCTCGCGTACTGTTCGGATTCCAGGCATATTTTATTCCATTCTCATATCGTCATCTGAAATCCAAAAAGACGAAAACCACAATTGCATAAGTTTCAGGAGAAGTAAAATACGTTCAATGAAGATCCTATTGTGCTAATAAATTATGTAGTTCATTTATATACAGATAGGAAAATAAAAAGATTTAAATTGCAGGTGTCGCCACTTTATGAATGAAAATATTTGTAGGTTTTCGTTATAAAAGCGTTAGACGATGAAGCCTAACCTTTTTGTATATCTCGTGCAAAATGTGCCATTTATTTTCGATATTTGTTCGTAAAAGCCCAAATTTTTTGAGATGAGAAACATTTAATTGCAGATGTCAAAACGTCGCCACTTTATGAAGGAAAATATTTGTTTGTATTTTCGTTATAAAAACGTAAGACGAAGAAACCTTTTGTATATTTTGCGCCAAATGTGCCATAATTAATGCAAAACTATATTTTTGATATGAGTCATTCCATATTTTTTAAAAAATATCATTTTGAAGATTTTTCACTGAAATTCTGGTTGATTTTGCCAAAATAAAAATCGTAAAAAATAGAACCCATCATTTCACCACTTCCAAACTCACAGTCGCTTAAAAAGGGGCCTAAGAACAATACTTTAAAATTTCAAAAATAATGGATTAATGTAATCATTTCGAAAATCGAAATAAAGGAAGTAAAATTGTAAAATCTTAAAAAAAAACGCTAAACAGGCTATAACATACCACTTCATCATTTTAAAAGTACATTAAATCCGTCAATTACTTCAGGAGTTATAGATTGAATGAACACACCTATTTACAAAAAACTCGTATTTTTCACTGTTAAATTGGTCATGACTAGTAAAAACAATTTTTCCTAATTTGTTTCCAAATACGTATTGTATGATAAGTATACATACACAAACTTCCAAAACAATCGCAGCTACCGAGATCAAAAATCGTACTGCTTGACAGGGAATGACTCATATTTGTTTGCTATTACTTTTTTAGATTTCAAGTGACGATGCGATCTTAAAGGGATAATGTAAAATTCACTTTCAGATGAACTCTGTGTGTTTGAATTTAAGCAATTTCTTGTGACATCTATCACTCGAGAAACTGGCAATGCCCGAAATGAGATTTTGTTTACTTATTGCTTCTTTTACTGACCGAAAAAAAAACAGAATTATCTGACTTCATTAAGTGATATTTTTAAGTGATCACTGATTAATCGTAAAGGTCTTGGTCACTTATTCCAGTACAACGACAGTGTACTTGACGATTTTAGCCTATTTTTTAAAAAATATAAATATATATCGAAAATATTTCAGACTTGTAAAACTACTCTTTTTTCCCACCCACAACTTAACTTAACCTTAACCTCTGCAAGCCAAACAATTAAATCATATACCCAATTCCAACTTGTAATCCACAGACATCAGGAGAATAAATCTATACAAAAAAGCGTTGCGTAACAACATTTACTAAAGATCTTTGATTGAAAAAACAACAACATGTAATAAGAAAAAGGTTTTCTTCAACGCCAAATATAGTACATAAATATAGTACATAATTAACAAACAATTGTATTACTGATTAACAACAAAATGAATAACAAAATGAAAAGCTTTATAATACAACAAGAATGTAAAGTAAACATAAAACCCCAACTAAAATATATATGTATGAATAATAAACAAAAAAATATAACTGAAATAAGTTATTATGACATTTACATTGATATAAGTCAAAATGAGAAATAAAACTAAAAGCACACACAAAAAAGAAAAATAATTGTTTTTTATATACATAAAATTTCACTTTTAGTGAAGTGTGGAAGTGGTCGTTTCTTGTCGTCGACAACAACAACAAGAAAATAACCTAAAAAAATAATGTTAAAATTTCAACAAACACAAAACAAGAAGATATTGTAAATTTTTTATGAAACAAAATTTGACAAAATAGCATACCTTACAATATTGTAAATATATATAGTACATATATATATACATACATACTTACATACATAGCAATTCAAAACAGTAGTCTTTTTTTAAAACAAAAACAACAAAAATTAAATACCATGTAAAACTTAGTGTATACTTAGATTTATTATAAAAAGGCAGGATTAACCCTGTAGCAATTTCTTCAAATGTAACAACACTCTTTCAATATTTGAACCTATGACCTTTGAACAACAACCTCACAGAACGAAGAGCGTCATCAAAATCCAATTATGTTAATATCTTTGCAAACTATTATTCCAAAATAATAAAAAGAACTCACTGCATCGACTCTCTTCAACCACCCCCCCGCCCTTTCTATCTATCTGTATCACTAGGATATTGTAAGTCTATTTAATTGGGTTCAGTCCATTTGTGTTTGTTTGTCTTTTCATTTGAATTTCCTTTTACCGTTTCTAACGAATTTATTGTTATGAAAATTCCGTTTTAAAATTCAATTTAATTATGCAATTGAAGGCAAATATATACATATACATTAAAACAAAAGTAAATTATGAAATATTTAACAGAGGATATTATTAATTGAATGCATATATGAATACATAATTATTTTTTATTTTATTAAAGTAACACTTTAATGAATTAGTTTAAATTTATTATAAATAAAATATTTAAATAAAATTTTAATATAAATAAATTATATTAAAAAAAATAAAAACTGTATTTCAATAATTATCAGGGAAGACCGACAAACATCCAAAATGAACATATTTTCTTATGTGTTTTGAATGTAGGGGCATGCCACAGATTCCGTTCGGAATTGATTTGATATCGTAATAAAATTCCGATGTTTGGGCACACAATTCCACTTTGGAAATTGAAATCGGTTTCATTCCAGAATAAAAATTCCTTTTACATTTTCTGTAGAACCAAAATTCGAATTACATTCCATTTCCGAATGGAATTTGACTCTGTGACAAGGTACAATTTGGTTAGATCGCAGCATTTTTAAAATATTTTTTTTAATTATATATCCAGACTTGTTCACTGCATTTTTCGTGGATTCATGTTTTTAAAAATGATTTTTGACTTCGAAATTTATATTTTATACCGAATTATTCCTAAATTGTGTAACTGAAGAGATTTGATTAAAATCCCAAAGGAGAAGATGCGCCAAGATGATGAATTTCATCGCAAAATCATCTTCAGTGACGAAGCTAATTTTTGGCTCAATGGGTACGCCAATAAGCTAAATATGTATTATTGGTTTGGTGAAATCCACATGTGCTTAATGAATCACCACTTCATTCACAAAAAATAACTGTTTGGTGGATGATTTTTGGCCCGAATTGGAAAACATGGACTTGGACGACATGTGGTTTCTACAGGACGGTGCCACAAGCCACACAGCACACGTTACAATCTATTTAATGAAGAGTAAGTTTGGTGAGCGTGTTATCTTAGGAAATGGACCAGTCAATTGGCCGCCTCGTTCGTGCGATTTAACGCATCTAGACTTTTTTCTTTGGGGCTACGTCAAATCATTGGTCTATGCCAACAAGCCGACGACGTTGGAAGAACTAAGAGCCAACATTGAACGTGAAATAGAGGCCGTTACGGCCGAAATGTGTGACCGAGTCATCGAAAATTGGGTCCAACGAATCGAAAACTGCCGACGTGCCCGCGGTGGGCATATGAATGAAAATCAGTTCCATTCATAAATGTTTTGATTGTATATCAAGTCGATCATAAAGTTTTGGAAATATCTCTAATGGTTTGCGTTTTCTTTAAAAAAAATTGTCAAGTCCTTATTGGAAAACCCTTTATTAGGAAAATTATGGTATTTTGTATACCTTGATAGACAATATCCAAATAATATCTAAATAATACCGCAAGTGTATTCAAAAAGACAACAATCTTCCAGAAATAAGGTTTTTATTTGTTTCACTCGGTTACCCTTAAAAGTACGAATTCGGAAAAATCGGTTTATTTATCGTGCCTACGCTATCAGAGAAATGTATGCACCGAATTTCAGTGTTCTACCTGCAGACGTTCGGTTGCTACCATTTTTATCCCTCTATTCCTATTTGACCCCATTAAAATAAGAATTTGGGAAAATCATTTTAATGTCCCTTTGGACCGATTTCGCCTAGTTGCAATCCCAACCGATTTACGACCATAAGAAGCATTTATGAAAATTTGGACCTCCTAGCTCCTTTCGCTTAGATGCTAAGGACGGACATGACTTCATCGTCTTAGAATTTTATGACGATTAAGAATGTATCATTGCCCTAATATAAAAAAGGCTCAACTAACTCTTTTTACAAATCGATATTTTTGTTCATTATGAACGAAGCTTTTGTGTTTTGTTAAAATAACCAAAATCTCGATTTTCCAAAAAATGTTAGTTGAGTCTTTTTTATATTAGGGCAGCGATATATATTTTATAGGGCCTCAAGTCGATATTTCAAGGTATTACAAACGAAATGACTAACTTAGTATACCCTCATCCTATGGTAGAGGGTATACAAATAGGTATATCCAAAGGCCGACCGTTTCTCATATATATGGCGGTTTGGGAGTAGTTTTTGTCTGAGCGACTCTAAAGTACGTTCTTCTCGATTTATTTCTGAAACAAGTAAGAAAGTTTCAGTCGGTTAAACCGACTTATTTCAGAATCAAAATTCAAAGCATTTGTTTGGGATTTTTAGAGCCGAACTACTTATGCCAGAATTGGATTTCAGACAGATTTCATAGAAGTTATAAAGGATTTTATTTTACATAGGATAAGGAGAATTATTTGGGCGATACTAGAAGGGGTGTGGGTGTAAGAACTGTAAAGACATTGCCAAATATAAAATTTCAGAGTATTACGATCACTCGTATAGAAGTTATAAGAGCTTCAATTTTACGTGGGTTAGAGTGATTGTTTTGTGGTTACTACAAGGGGCGTAGGCCATTTGTGTGGGAGGTACCAGATGGGACGTGGCAATTTCGCCCATCTTCCAATATAAATTAAGTTTAGGAAAAATATTACATCACTCAGAAAAAAAGTGAGCCATACAATAAGTTAAAGTAAACTAAAATTTAGGAAAATTGAACTTCGTATAGCGCTAAATCAATATTTTCTCATATCAAGTTCGAACTTTTCCTTGGAAGTAGTACATGCTTTGAACTTGATTCTAGTTCAATTTTTCTCAAACGAAGTAAATATTTACTCAAACTGAGGACAATTCCAGTAAGTTTTTCGTCAAACCAAGAACATGTTTACTACTGTACTAAATCTTAGTAAAATTTTGCTGAAATTTTCCTAAAAGTATGTACATTCTTTACTAATGTCAAGTAAATATTTCTTAAACTGAGGACAATTTTGCTGATCTTTTCCTTAAAACAAGTAATTTTTTACTTAAACTGTGGAAAATTTAACTTGATACAATGAAAAAAGTGAATTTAAAATAATTTCAATTTAACTAAAAAATCAAACAAATGGTTTTGCTTCAGAGTATGCAAAACTGTCGGGTAGGGGCCGACTATAATACCCTACACCACTCCCTGCGTATATACCTCGCTTTTATTACTAAACCCAGGTCTCTCATGGGAGCAATTTTATGTAGTTCATATAAATTATACAGTTTACCATAAATTCATCTTTAGTCATATTTAACGAATGTGGTAAAAAATTTGATATGAATAGGACCGACATTTGAAAGGAGGCTTATAACAACACTTGGGGCCTGGTCCAAAACATGGGCCTATATATTTCTCACTCACGGTAAGTATTCAAAGCTGAAATATATCATGATCCGATGTAAGACGTAGTTTCTAGAGTTGTATTAGAGTAGAATGGGGCCCCATTTGGGTTATTCCAAAGAATGGAAAAATAATAATATAATATGACAACATGAAATATTTCTCAAAAGTTTCATGATACCTCCGCCACAAATAGCTGATCTGTTACCACAAGATTGCTGCGAAGGCAAGAGAGGCGCCTTCGCAGTGGTTGCTTAGATTAAGACTTAAGTATTTAACTTAAGTATTTAAGAAATAAGTATTTAAGAAATAAGTCTCTGCAAACGAACGAGAATTGCTTCTTAGATTAATATTCATGAATTCAAGTGATTTTTTATAAGTTTTAATAATTATTAATTTTTAATTAATACATAAATGTATGAAGAACTCGAAATAAATTTCAGTAAACATATTTACTTACTTTTAAGAAAAAACACATTTTTAAGTTACAATTTCCTAAAAACATCCATACAATATCTTACCTAAAACCTTGGAAATATTCTACCACATAAGTATGAATTTACTCAATTATAAGAATTTTTTTATTTGATCCAAATAAATGTTTTACTACCCTATTTTTAGTAAATGAACTATTTACTATGGCTTTGGAAGAGGGAAACTTTACTCATATTTAGTTAACTTTCCAAACCTTTTAGGAAATTTTTATTGAACTGGAGTAAAATTATTGAATGGATTTTACTCAGATTTATGAATGCTATTTTTCTGAGTGTAGTGAAAAGTTTGAATTGATTCCTTAACTCCTTTCGACAGTTATTGTGTACACCAGTCAGCCAGACAGACGGACGGACACGGCTTAAACGCCTTAAAATGTCAGCAAACGGATTTGCTCCAAACATATTGAGGGCCTTAAGTCACACCTTAAATGCGTTACTCTTTTTTCTGTCCCAAATGATACATTGTAGATTGAGGGTATAAAAACAACGCTCATAACTGCAACACTGACCGCGGTACAGCGCCTGTACTGCCCTTTTTGTGCTTGAGATATTTTCGAAATATTATTATGACTCGTAATTCGATGGGTAAATACTGTGATTACTTATATAAATATATGCATGGGAGTATGTAAATATGTATGTCGTATAAAGTATCTCGCATATGTACATATATATGTACGAGTGTGTACGTTTGTGTAAGTACATAAACATATTTATAGACCGGTATGGGTACACTTTTTAAAGCGTTTAGTAAACAAATTGAAACCGGTTTCGAAATTGTTTCGTTGTTCTTTTGAGGTAAACAACTGAAAAATAACGCATTACTACGTATTTTATTAAATAGTACATATTTCCTAGAGTACCTATTGATCGATACCTGTTACATGTTGCTGTTATCAATGTTTCTATACTCCTAAGTACTCCTATATGAGTACATGTTTTTCATTACTATTTAGAATTAAAAAATATATATCTGCATGTTCCGCTTACTCATAGCTACTCGTGTCGAGTTTTTTATTATTTGCAAATAATTAAATAGTTCAATTGTTTTTATAATTGGAGCTCTATTTGTGCAATGAATAGCAAATAGTGATGAGGCATGCAAGCATCAACACTATCAACTCTGAATTTTCGTTCAATTTTTTTGCTCAGAGTAAAATTAAAAACTACATGTACTACCTACAAAAGAATTCAATTACAAAAATAATTGTTACATGTACTTCCATAAAGATGGAAAATTATTAATTAAATTTTTCGTCTGTGCTGCTATTAACACTCATTTTGAAAACATTATCATACATTTTCAGTTTAAGTCCCTTCTTGCTCAAACTCATCTTCAGAATTTTCCATCGCATCGTCAATTTCCTCATTCAAAATATTTACACGTTCTCTCTTCGAAGCAATATGTTCTTCAGGTTTTCCGTGTATACAGTTGGTTCATCCAAATTCTATCCACGGCTTCATTTAGTAATTTCATGTAAAGCGATCGCACAAGATTTCTCTCTGCTCTCCGATTTCGATGAAAATTTCCAAATATGTACTTTTCTATATAACGAATAAAGCTACTTTCCCGATTTTTCAAAAAAAAAAAAATAAAGTATTTTGTAATACGGTAATTAAAAAAATAACTTTTGGAGATACAAATATATATTTTATTTCTACTAGTTTTATAGAAAATTTTCAAATCTCAAAGAAAAAATATTTTTGCAATTTGTTCTTATTTATTTTTTATTTGTATAAAATAACTTCGATTTTTGTAAAATAATTTTTATTACTAACTAATAGTGTCAGAATGACGCTTCATAAGTTTCATAATGGTGTTCCTGGTACTTACTCTAAAACAATTATAAACGTGATTACTGTCGAAATTAACAAGAAATATAAATAATTATTGGAATGGTCAGTGATAATGCCGAAATATGTTGGCATTAAACTAAGCAAAGGTTCATTTTAGTCGGGACCGCCACAACTATTTTAAAGCCAGCCTAATTATTTTAATTATTTATATCAAATATTTTTAATTTCGACAGCAATCACGTTTATAATTTATTTAGAGTAATTACCAGGAACACCGTCGTGAAACTTATGGGGCGTCTTACTGACACTATACACTATTAAGAAAATTTATTTTATAAAAATCAAAGAAGAAATTTGCTTGAAATTAGAAAACTATATAAAGGGTGATTTTTTAGCTATTATATTTTTGACAACACTGGTTTAAACAGCTGACGCACGTTTCGTGTTTTGTTTCACTGTCAAACATCTTCAGTTTGGTCTATAATTTAACCATGAATCGTCTTACAAACGAACAACGCTTGCAAATTATTGAACTTTATTAAGAAAGTTAATCGCGCACTTCCATTTTATGGTCAGTTTAATCGACCCACAGAAGCGGCTATTCGGGCTATTGTGACTAAATTTCGCACCAAATTTACATTGTTGGACATTAAACCACCAACACCCTTACGTAGAGTGCAAACTAAAGGAAATATCACAGTCAGTGTTAATGATGACCATCAATTATCGATTCGTCGCCGTTCGCAGCAATTGGGCCTCTGTTACTCAAAAACGTGGAAATGCCAAAATTGGACTAAGCGGATGGACCATTTGAGGCGCAGTCAAGGTCAACATCTTCAAACATTAAATTATATGGACCGTACTATCGAATATCGAAATAAAGATTCCATGCATTTTTCTGAATGTGTTTTTTTTTGAAAAACTTTCCTATAGCTTTTAAAAAATCACCCTTTATAAGAGATGCATAACAAAAATTAAATGTTTTAAATTACTTTAAATTATAATTTATTTCGAGCCAACCTAGTGCCTACAATTTCTTATTTTTTGATCGGGGTGGGGTGTACAGCTTATTCGCTTTTATAGAAAAGTACATAATTGAATTTGACATTTCGGATAAACAATTTTATATCCTCTAGAAATTACAGTGACTCTCATTAATATTCGACATTCTCATTGTTGAAAGATCAATCGCCCATTAATCCGTGTATGTTATTTAAACATAAAACTTTATACAGGAAATTCGTATTTTATCCCATTCTTCATGTAATCGCTTTTTCAGTTCGGATGTGGAGGTTAATGACTGGCGGCGAATACGGCGGTCCAAATCATCCCACAAATTTTAGGTGGGGGATTGAGGAGGAGTATGGATCACTTTTGGACAGTTATAAAGAAGCTACTCCTGGAGTAAACGTGATTTGTGTTCCAGATCATTACCCTGATAAAATTTGAAGCTGTCCTGAACACCAATTTTTTCCGCGTTTGACTTCAATTGTTCTCTTAATATCCTCACATAACCTTCTTTATTTATAATTCCGCCAAAAAATTCAAATTTTCGAGTCTAAGCCAAGGCGTGGCCATTATCAAACTTAATGTTCGGTTTCAGATTTTGTAGTCCAATGCTATAGAGAAAATCAAAGGAAGAATTAGAACTACAAAAATTGAAACCGAACATTGTGTTGATAAATAATAATAGACTTGAAAAAATGCATTTTTTTGGCGGAATTATAAATAAATTGTTTGACTTTGAAAGGAAGAATAACATTCATTTTTATGTTTATTTTCAGGTTTACGTTTGACATTTGCATTATGGGACGCTATACGCTCGAACAAAATTGAGAAGTATTAAAAAGTCTTTAACGGAAACTGTACGAAATTTACGTGAACATTTTTCGAGAAGAGATGGGCAGTACAGCCTTCATAAAGTTCATTTTCATCTCGGTGGTTATGTCAATAAGCAAAGTTCAGAGAACCCACACGTGACTATTGAGAAGCCAATGCATTGACAATGGTGGCTGTTTGGTGTGGGTTTTGGGCACTGCCGAGCCAGTCGTGGTAGTCATATGAATGATAATGTCCATGTCAATCCATTATTAAAAATAAGCAGTATTTTTTATGGCCGATTCTAATTTAAAGTTTTAAATGGCCCGCCCTATAAAATAAAGCAATAGCGATGGTACTCTAATGGCATGAACCTGCTGAATTGTGCTTTTGGACATCATTTCCAGTTTTTTCACATTAGGAGGGGACCTTTTTAAAAAATCATTATTTTTACTGCCTGTTTTTGTGTTTTCTATAGAAATCATTTTTTCCAATATTTTTAGTTTCGATTACTCGAAATCTATCGAAAAAGTTTTTTGATTTCTTGCTTTTTTTTATCGTGTAAATGAGCAAACAAATAATAAAAATGTAACAAATCGATTTGTAACATTTTTAATTTCGATAACTAGATAGTTTTCGAAAAATTTTATTCTTCCGTTTTTTCATATCATTTAAAAAATGAATATTTTTCGATTTTTTTCAACTTTAACGGCCGATAACACGATAACTAATAAGCTATATATAGATAACATGCCGACCAATTATTCATCTGATTTTGAGGTCCCCTATCCAAAAATATGCTACCTATATAGTAAGTAAAAAAGATTTTTGTGGAGGGTATACAAATGCACTTTTGCTGACATTTTTCTTTGAGTGCATCTGTGGTGCAGGTATAAAGTGACAACAACATACTATACATACATGAGAGTAATGCGCCTGCCTACCCCTCACGCAGTGCGTAAATAAATAAGTGATGTGAATGTAAAAAACATGATTAGAAAATGTGTTTATTTACGTTTTAACAACCATGTGTTCGCTGTGTATCTGCATTGTTCACTTGTAAGCCCAACAACAAATTGGGACCATTGAACGACGGACGACCAGACGCACACACTACGGCAAAAACCAACCCAACCCGGCAGAAAATAGAAACAATAACAAAAAGGCGACAAAAACAAGAAAATTCCAGCGAAAACAAACAAAAAAGACTAGAAGAAACAAACGACGATATCTCTCGAACACGAACACCACGACATGAGAGGCGATAAAAAGATACGATGGCAAGAAAACGCCACCATATCAACCGGCACACAACCGTAACGTTGGGCGCTTGTTGCAGGACTTAACATGAGAACACTTCAATGTCATGAACCACCACGTGGGATTTGGATCACGTGTGGGATTTGGTAGGTATAAAGCTATTAGACAGTTTATACTAATACAATCGAATATCATATGACGAATTTTACTGCTCCATATATGAGTTATTCCATGTCAAGCGGTACGATTTTTGACCTCGATATCTGCGATTGGTTTGCAAATTTGTGTATGTATGTATTCTTCTAATAAAAATGTTGTATGTACATATATACATACATATATAGTTGGAAACAATTTAGTTATGACCAATTTAAATGTGTAAAAATACAATTTTTTCATAAAGTTGTGTTCGTTCAATCACCTGTAACTCCTGAAATACTTGACCGATCTAAATGTACTAGGATTTTTCATTGTTTTTAAACCCTATGTTAAAACTACAGAAAAAATGTTATTCTGAAGATTTTCACTGTCATTCTAGTTGAGTTTGCATTAAAATCTCCAAAAAAATTAAAAATGGAAGCCATGATTTCACCACTTCCTGTGTGAGTTTGGTCACTAAAAATGACATCTAAGAATACTACTTTAATCACTTCGAAAATCAAAATAAAAGAAATAAAATTGTAAAAATTAAAAAAAAATATAACAAAAAAATATAAATATGAAATAATAGTATAGCCGTTTTATAAAATATAACGGCTATACAATTCCACTTCAATATTTAAAAGTAATAGAAATTGCCTTCAAAACAAGGTATATTACATTAAAATAAGTTCAGGAGTTACAGGCGAAAATATTTGTTCACTTTTAAATTGGTCATAACTCGTAAAAAAATTCTAATTTTTTCCAAAAATACGTATACAACATTTTTATGAGAAGAATACATACACAAACTTTCAAAACAATCGCAGCTATCGAGATCAAAAATCGTACCGTTTGACATAGAATGGCTCATATGCTATACAAATTCCCTCAGGAATCTCTGAAGAAACAAGGGGATTCGGCGATCAAGTCAATTAAATTCTAGCCGATTTATCAAATTTCAAGATTTCCGAATAACGAATAATTAGAAAATAAACACAGGAGTATAGGTTGAAAGCGAGAAGTTACGATCGAAATCAATTGTTATTACGGCTGTTTTTCTTTAAGGCTGGATAACTAAGTTCCGATAACAGAAATTTGTATAAATTTTTAATATTTCACTCAAAGTAAAAAAAAAATATTTTTAAAATTGTCGACAACAGCAATATCAAAGTGTGTATAAAAATAAATTTTGAAAAAATAATTTTATGTTAAAATTTTTGTACTTAACCTGGATAATTATTTAGTGTAAGTCAAATTTATGGTTAGCGATGCTAAGTCAAAAAAGTCAACAGAAAATATTTTTTTGGAAAATTTTATATATATATATATATATATATATATATATATATATATATATATATATATTATAAATATTTTTAAAATTGTCGACAACAGCAATATCAAAGTTGGCGACAATTTGAAAAAATATTTTTTTATGTTTTTTTTGTTATCCCAGCTTGTTATCCCGTTTTAAAGAAAAACAGCCCTACTATTGCTTAAGAAGTATAAATTTCCAACGAAAAAAATAAAATATCGTTTATCGGATAATTTATATTGTTGTTAGATTTTGAAAAATGTTGGTCGAAATTTATACCATACATTTTGATCGAAATTACTTGAAATAGATTTTTTTTCGAAAAAATCTTTCTTTTGGTTGCACGAAGAAACCCATTAAAAATAGAAAAAAATCGGAAAAAAAGATTTGAATTTATATTTTAATAGCTAACATTCTAAAGCATACAATGTTTATATGTAAAAGATCTGTGGATAAATGTAGAAATATTATATTCTTATAGACACATATTCTTTCAGACGGAAAAGATTAAAAAAAAAATAATTTTTATTTTTTTTTTTAAATATCGCGAAAACCCTTTTACAAAATAGAATGTTTTGTATTATTTTGTAATAGATGTCATATAGAAAAGAAAACAAGGCTTGTTTTTTAAGAAAATCTATGGGTGAGCTATGGCCCTTCTTGTAGAAGTAATTGCCATCTTCAAATATGACTAAACTAATTTATGGAAAAATTTCTTAAAAAATGATACAGTTTTTTAAATTCCCTTACTTCTATAAAAAGGGTCATAACTTCTACATTTATACTAAAATATATTTTATTATCTAATTTGTAAAGCTCGATAGATATTTTAAATATAGAAATTTTTTATGGTTTTTCGTGTCACCAAAAAAAGAGTTTTTCCCAAAAATATATTTTTTCCAAAAAAATATTTTTTATCAATTTTTAGGAGACTTCCTAAACCACTGTATTTATGTCAATGTGAAATTAGCATCATTTATAGACATCGTAATTACCGGCTTTCACATACCACAGAGGAGAAAAGCGTTAAGCCCGGTAAGACAATAAACCAAAACCGGATACGTAGGGTTTTGGACACACCCCAGGGGAGAAAATCCTTAAGGCCGGACGTATATTATATTTTGTGTTCACAAGTCGATTCAACTTTTGAATTAATCCGCAGGACAGTGCAGATTTCAATACAGAATTTTATGTTTGGGAAATGGGTTTTCTGAAAAACGAAAGTAATCAAATTTTCAGCCTGATTTGAACAGGCTTGCCAGATGTGGGGATTTTTCCCCAACCATGAGAACAAAAAATATGAATGGGTCCAGGGGAATTTTGTAGGAATTTCCGGGAACATTTTGTGAGGATATTCTAAGTGCTTTGCAAATATTTAGTTTTTGATCTGAACGCAGATATTTTCCTGGCTCATTAGAGTACTATATTTTATAGAATGCAAATGTATTCATAAATTTCGCGGCGATATTTATTACTTGGCTGCTCACTACCAATGTTATGATTTTTGGTTGGTGGAAAAATATAATTGAGCTGCTTTTCTTTAAGCCGGGATAACAAGCTGCGATAACAAAAACGTTAATAAATATTTCATTTTTTGCTCAAAATAAAAAAATATTTTTTCACATTGCCGCCAGCTACAATATGTATCAAAACAAATTTTCTAAAAAATATTTTGTGTTGACTTTTTTGGACTTAGCCTCGATAACCACAATTTTGACTTACACTGGATAATAATCCAGACTAAGTCCAACATTTTAACACAAAATCATTTTTTTAATTTATTTTTATGTGTGAAACACACATTGATATTGCTTTTGGCGACAATTTTAAAAAATAATTTTTTATTTTGAGTGAAATTTTAAATTTTTTTTTAGACTTTTGTTATCGCACCTTAGTTATCCAGTCTTAAAGTTATCCATAATGTCGTCGACAAAAAGTACCATTGAAATTTATAATTTGTTTCTATAATTCCAACTTTCGGCGATGTACAGCTGCGGTCAAAAAATAGAAACGACGAGATGTCGACAAAGAAAAATATCACTTTTACTTCGAAAATTCCAAAAGTTTTTACGCTGATTTCAAGGTGGTATTGTGCCATTCTTAATATGTCTTTAAATAAAAAATTAAGTTTTTGTAATTTTGAGATTAAGTCTTTAGAACCATTTATGTCAAAAATGAGGCCAGTCAAAAAAATAGCAGCGCTAATAAAAACTAAAAATATTTTGTTTCAATTCACTTTAATTGAAAACTTTTTTGAATAATTACTTAAATAATGATATTTTCTTGAATTTAGCATTTAGTTGTACTGACTTTATTGCTTAAAATTGCTACATAACGTCGATTCTTGGAGTCAACTAGTATTTTGCACCTTTCATGCGGTATTTTTGACCATGCCTCCATAATTTCGTGTCAAATATCGATATTGTCTTTCAGTATTGCTAGTGAGATCTTATTTTAGTCATCACACTTAAAATTTTTGATTATATTGTAATGTGGTGTCTGCCCGAACCATTAAATAGAATCGATATTATTGACCTCAAGCCACCTTTTTCCAAGTCGGGTGGTGTTTTCGGTATAAACGACCTGCTAGAAGACTCATTTAAGGGGCATTCCATAGTAGTTCTGGGCCAATGTATTGACTTAACTCCATAATATGAAAAACACGCCCAAGCCATTATGCTTGATTCTCCCTATTTGACAGTTTTGGTACTTAACCTGGAGATAGATTCCGTGTTCTGTGTCTGTCGAGGGACTGTCCCACCATATAAAACAATTTTTGATTCAATTGACCATAAAACGTGGGTCCACTTTTTGGTTGGCTGCTGCAGGTGTGTTTTTGCGAATTGAAATTGTTTGTGACATGTCTTTTATTTTTAAGTGGGACTTTTATCGGACTTCTGGCTCACAGATTATGTTTTCTTAGTAAATATTATACGAACATTTTAAACTCTCAAAGATGGACAGACATTGTTTTTTATTTCGGTGGCGGGCGTAAGTGGGATTTTTGTTCTAGACATTACTATTCGGCGAATGGTTGCAGGTGTTTTTTCTTCTTATAATATCGAATTTCTGATCATTTCAGTGGAACAGATTTCAATGTTTTTATATGAACTCGATTTTGTTCTCCTCGCCCTACTCATGAAGAAAAATAAAACAATAACATTTCAGAAATAGTGTACATTTCATAATATCTTATTTATAATATCAAATCGAATTGATAAAATGAGATAAAATTCCTTTTTCTTGAGATTTTTTGAATGCTGCTATTATTTTGACCGGTCCAAAACGTCGAATAGTCCAAAAAATGTGCAATTTCTAAAACAATTAAAATCATATCACAAAATAAACAATTATTTTGTATTTGTAACCTCATTACACAGCATTTAATGCAGTAGTAGCAATAAAAAAATCATCACACAAATAAATATATGAAAATGTATGCTAAGCTATGGTGTGCTGCTATTATTTTGACCGCAACTGTACCTTAAATATTTGTACTTTTTTTGGAAATATAAGTCCGATGATACCTGGTTATATGTTAAATTAAAGGTACTCATTATGGCTACAAATATATCACTTTCAAATACAAACAGTGGACAGTCTTTAAAAATTTGGCTGGCACAAAAAAATATCATAGAAATAGAAAATTTGTTTTATTTTTTAATAGCTAACTTTCTAACGCAAAAACAATGTGAAAAATCTATGGATAAATGAAAAAGTTATGATACTCCTCAAAACATTTTTGAAATCATATTTTTTTTATTTTTGTTTAAATAGTGCGAAAATTTTCTGAAAAATAGCTGGAATCTTAACGAATCATAATAATTACCTTTAATTAAACATATAAGTGGGTGCAATCGGATCAATATAACCAAAATGAGAGTACAATTTTTATATGTACCTAGGACAAAAATTTTAAAATTGGTAAAAATTAAAAAAAAAATCCATAAAAAATTGTGAAACAGCATGCCTCGGCTTGGACACAATTTTTTTGTTGCATAATAATAAAAATTAAATTTAATTTATTTATTAACTTGAATTTAAATTAAAGTAAAACAGTTTTTTTTAATTTGATACTTACTCATGTAAAATTTACTTAAAATTAGTTTTATTCACTCATTTAAACTACAAAAGTATGTACTTAAAATTAATACAATTTTTAACTAAATTTTATGTATGCATCAATTGCAACAGTAGACCACTTTTTCATTATCCACAACGAAATGTAATCCAATTTTAAATAAGAAGCTTGTTCACGTCATAGAATGTTGACCATTCTTTTAAATGAAGCAACTTTTCTATATTTTTGGATAATTGGGGATTATCTCGACTATTTTAGGGACATGAAAAAAATTCATCTAAATTTGAAAATGACAAGGTATTCCGGGACAGTCCATATTTTGTTAGCGTACGTTTATCTGCATTAACATATCTTTACCTTTGGACGCCACGACGGTTGTGTTTGTACGACGAACGACGTGGTTGTATTCGGCATCATACTCGCACCCCACAAAATCAGTCCGTAAAGCGACAAGCGACTAACTTCTATACCAACAACAACCAACGAGAGAGCGAGTACAGTGTGTGGTTAGAAGAACGACGATACTACGACGTAATTTCTTGAATGGCTCAGTGGCTTGTTTGGAAAATATTTATCTGCAGCCACGCGTATTTATCAGCTCATTCAGTGCGGAGTATTCAAAGAGGCAGCAAGTGCATGAAGTTAACAAACTGAGAAGCAAACGCCACAAAGAAGATAGAAAACAATAATAAATGCTAATAACAAAAAACAACGCTATAGCAGACAATCAGTGAAGAACGTTTCGAGAAACCACAAGTATTCAAAAACCAGACAAACTGAATAAAAGTTTAAAATAAAGAACGAGTTTTACCAAAAAAAAAAAAGCCAGTGAAGATGCCTTTCCCACTGGACATCCCAAAGCAAATGCCATGCCCTCACTGGAACCATTTTCCCATAACTTGTGCGTTTTCGTCCATTGGACCCATATCCGGCGGTACATCGCCACCTACACCGGATCAGTTGCCATTTTGTAAAATTTGCCGGGCAGCATCCAACAACAAACCACGTCCGTCCATCTGAAGCAAAGGACGCGTTTGTAACGGACAAAAGCATTTAAACGAGACGTAGATTTAAACCAATAAGAAGAGTGTGGGAGTGCAGCAGCGTTCGAATCGAATGAAATGATTTTGCTGTAATGAATTTTATATGCATAAGATGGTCTGAATAGCTTTAAGAATACCTAGTATTAAACATTTCAAAAAAAAATGTAATATATATGCATACGTCGTATATGTATACACACACACACACACGTTGTATGTGCGTATGCCAATATGTCCATACTATGTACTTATCTGCCAACCGAGTTTTATAAATTCGTTTGATTTCATTTCTATTTTGATAATGTCATCGAAATTATGGCGGCAATTAACATGAATACAAATACAATCACAAAAAATAATTATATTTTATAAACAAGAATGTAAAATCTTGAGTTTGTTTTTTAATCAAATGGCAAAAGCAATTCATTGCTGTGTTTAAGGTCAGCAAAGTCGCTTTATATTCACTGGAAGGTGGAGGTATGTTATGTTCGGTGAATCTGATTGTGTAAAACGATAAGTTTTCAGATTTAGTTAAAAACAAGTAAAAACGGATTTAAGATCGGCAGGGCCGAACTTAATATATCTTCCAGAGAGGCTGTCCATTTTCGTCGAAGTGCGGTTACACTACAGGAGAATGTTAAATATTTTTAATATAGCCAAAACAAAATAAAAATATTGAAAAAATAATTTTATAAATAAATATAACATTTATTTTAGTTTTTTCGTTTGCATTTTTTTTTGGTCTGTAATCAATATTTGATTTGAACTGGGATATTGTCCTGGCTCAAGACCATTTTGCTTCTATATTTAATAGAATGCAAATTTATTTACAAATGGCATGGTGACATTTATTACTTGACTGCAGACTACCACGATCATGATTTCGATCATGTCAAAAGTCTTTTCAAGTGGCTTAGCAGCGACTTTTCAACATCAAACCCGGCCTCTATAAGGAGATGATTCTCACAAACGAACGAGAAGCACAACTCACTTGCCGAATTTGCGTTTAAAAAATCGCACCAACATTTTAAATATTTTAAACCACGCTTATAAGGCAAGGCTACCACTACGATCTTACTATATATGTGTCAGTTAGAATGATAGTGGTCTAAGTCATACTTTATCCGTTCTGAGTTATACAATGGTTTATGTTTGAGTCAATTGAAAAATATTTTTCCACCGAAGCACAAATTTTTTTCTTAGAATATCCTACTACTATATCGAACTTTTATAAAAAAAATCGACAACGTTGGTAAAAAATTGAACACACAATTTTTTTCGCAAAAGTAATATATCCTTACCAAAAATGAAAGAAAACACAAAATATTTTATTTCAATAAATTTGAAAATTTGTATTGAAATTGTGTTTTACTTTTCAAATAATTTCATTTTATATGTTATCAAAATTATCTGAATCACCTAAAATGGACATTATAAATAAAAATATGTACGTTCATTTACATCACCACACATCAATATTAGTGGATATAGTGTGACTTAGACCACTTTCAAACTAACACTAAAGACAATTTTGGTGTGCATAAAATGAGAAATGTCATTGTAAGGGTACATTTTTTTATGAATGTCAGAAATAAAAGTTATTAAATTAGAAATCTGATCAAACTAAAGAGAAAAATTGGCATATCTCATTTTTACAACTAACTGGTACATATATTGAAATAATATTTCAATTCAAAGTAAATGTAAGGCAGCAATCTTCAAAAAACTTTAAATACCCTAAATATTGGGTGATAGTGTGTGCATTTTCAGCCGTTTGGTTGGTTGTATTTCCATCTTATTTTGATTCCAAAGAACAAATTTTTAAAATCGAACTTCATGATTCTACCCATTTTTAGCGTAAAAGTTACAAAAGTACGAATTTGTGAAAATCTTTATATTTTGCGAGTCTATGCTGAATGTATATACCGAATTCCACGATTCTAGCTGCGTCCATTTGGTTGGCACAATTTTTATCCTCTCTTTCCCATTTTACCTCCTTAAAAGTACGATTTGCAAAAATTTCTTTTTTGCGTGTCTACACAATTAGAGGGATGTGCACACTAAATTTCATCATTGTAGCTGTAACCGTTTAGTTGGTACCATTTTATCCCTCTGTTCCCATTGTATCCCTTGAAAGTACGAATTTGGAAAAAACTTTATATTTTGCCAGTCAATGCAGTCAGATGAATGTATATACCGAATTCCATGATTGTAGCTGCGTCCATTTGGTTGGTACCATTTTTATCCCCTTTTTCCCATATTACCCCTTAAAAGTACGACTTTCGTAAATCTCTTTATTTTGTGTGTCTACGCAATTAGAGGGATGTACACACCAAATTTCAACATTCTAGCTGTTTAACCGTTTAGTTGGTACCATTTTTATCCCTCCCTTTGAATTTGAAAAAAAAGAAAACTTTTTATTTTTCGTGTCTACGCAGCCAGAGGAATATATACTACGAATTTAATTTTTCCCTGTGGGCCGATTTCATCCATTTGCAATACCAACTGCTCTGCACTATAAGACGTATTCAGGTAATATTTGGACGTCCTAGTTCCTTTCGTTTGGATGCTAGCGTGCTTTCGACAGTCGGACGAACGGATATGGTTAGATCGTCTTGAATTTTATGACGATCATGAATATATATACTTTATAGGGCCTCAGGTCTATATTTCAAGCTGTTACAAACGAAATTCACACAACGAAAATTTAAAAAATTCAATATTTTACAAAGCAAGGCAGATATACTTTCTACAGTCCCTATAAGTTTAACCTCATTGGGAAGTGCTGGGAAGTTTTAAATATCAAATTCATAATCTACGGGAAAATGCATTTATGTATGTCTAGATATTCGTACTGTATCGCATTGTATAAAATACAATCTTTTCGCTTTGAACAATTCATGCAAACCTGTGCTGCTTCTGTTCTCCCATCCGCTTAGACTACTACATTGTTTAAATTATTTATTACATCAATAATACCTAGACATTCGTGTTACTCTGAAATGTGATATGTTTGCCAAACAAGTATATTTCAGCGTCGCATCGCACGGTGTACGATTATTTCAGAGTTTGTTACAAAACCTCCAAAAATACATATATATATTTATTTCACTTTAAGTAATTGAATAAGTTAGCAAATTTCATTGACATTTTAAAACATGTGTGAATATAAAACAACTGTAGTACTGAAATGAAGTTTATTGCTGACTATTTATGTTAATGTCGTGTCAGTACATTTCACTTACATTTGCAGTGGTTCCAAATCTTTTTTATTCTGTAATTTTTATTCGAATATTTATTCTTATTCTTCGAAATATTAGGCCTGTTCGATTGGGCTTAATTAATGTATAGCTTAATTTGTGTATGGAATTTACTCGCTTAACAAGAAAGTAGCTTACTACTCTCTTATTTGTGTTGCCAGATTTTTCTTGTTTAAGAAAAACCAATATGTAGAACGTTGCCTGCCAACTTATCAAGTCTCTTAATTGTAAGCTAGTAAGCCCAATCGAACAGGCCCATTATATGCTTAAATTACAGGTGATGTGAGGTATAGAGCGGAAGAAAAATATAAAGTGCTGTGGAAAATTTTAAAAAAATCGGTTAAATTATCTGGTTTCTACAGCGCTCAGTGGTTCAGAATCAAAATCCATCGGCCAAAATGCAATAACTTTTGTTCTAGTAGACACTATTGAGTTCTGTAAAAAACAAAATTACACAATGACCCACGGATTATTTTGAAATATTAACATAAAAATTAAAGAAAATTAAAATTTAGTTTTTTACAGAACTCAAAAATGTCTACTACAGGGTGATTTTTTAAGAGCTTGATAACTTTTTTTTTTTAAAAAAACGCATAAAATTTGCAAAATCTCATCGGTTCTTTATTTGAAACGTTAGATTGGTCCATGACATTTACTTTTTGAAGATAATTTCATTTAAATGTTGACCGCGGCTGCGTCTTAGGTGGTCCATTCGGAAAGTCCAATTTTGGGCAACTTTTTCGAGCATTTCGGCCGGAATAGCCCGAATTTCTTCGGAAATGTTGTCTTCCAAAGCTGGAATAGTTGCTGGCTTATTTCTGTAGACTTTAGACTTGACGTAGCCCCACAAAAAATAGTCTAAAGGCGTCAAATCGCATGATCTTGGTGGCCAACTTACCGGTCCATTTCTTGAGATGAATTGTTCTCCGAAGTTTTCCCTCAAAATGGCCATAGAATCGCGAGCTGTGTGGCATGTAGCGCTATCTTGTTGAAACCACATGTCAACCAAGTTCAGTTCTTCCATTTTGGGCAAAAAAAAGTTGGATATCATCTCACGGTAGCGCTCACCATTCACAGTTACGTTACGATTCGCATCATCTTTGAAGAAGTACGGTCCAATGATGCCACCAGCCCATAAACCGCACCAAACTGTGACTTTTTCTGGATGCATTGGTAGCTCTTGCAATGCTTCTGGCTGATATTCACTCCAAAATCGACAATTCTGCCTATTTACGTACCCATTGAGCCAAAAATGAGCTTCTTTCTTTCTGAACTTTCTTAACAGAGCACGCATTTTGATAATAAAATTCAATGATTTGCAAGCGTTGCTCGTTAGTAAGTCTATTCATGATGAAATGTCAAAGCATACTGAGAATCTTTCTCTTTGACACCATGTCTGAAATCCCACGTGATCTGTCAAATACTAATGCATGATAATCCTAACCTCAAAAAAATCACTCTTTAGAACAAAAGTTATTAAATTTTGACATACTGTTTTTGATTCTGAACCACTGTGCAGCGGAAAAAGTCAAATCTGGAGGGAAATTTGTATTAGAGCTATATAAAAATCTTAACCGATCTGACTCAATTTCACGATACATGTTTCTAGTTGAAATATAAGGTTTTGTCACAAATTTGAAAAGGATCGATTATAATATGTGGCCTGTAGAGCGGAAAAAGTCAAATCGAGAGCAAAATTTGTATGAGAGCTATATCTAAATCTGAATCGATTTGCTTCAAATTAAATAGCGTTCGTTCTTGGTCCGCAAAACTTACTTGTGCCAATTTTGGTTACGATCGGACAATAATTGCGACCGGTACCTTGATCACAAGAATAGATGGACGGACGGACAGACAGACGGACATTGTTAAATCGACTCAGAAAGTGATTCTAAACCGATCTGTATAATAAACGATGGGAATGCACAATCACAACATACCCTACCCTTTGAAAAAATATCGATTTCAAGCTTTTTCTCTATGGTAAATAGATTTTTACCACTCCCAATCCATAAATATAAATAATAAATAATCCCAGCGAAATTTGCGAAAAACTCATATTTTTGTTTTATTTTTCAAATGTTTAATTTTTTATTATAATCTACACATGTCACACATATAATAATAACTAAACTCTTGCAATGGAAATATAATTCAATAATAACTTTGTGGGTCGTCTTCAATGGTTTTATTTGTTTCATTCACACATAATTACCATTCGAATTGATAGCCATGTATGTATGAATGTAAGAGTTAGCAGGAAATAATTTAAAATTATGATACACATTTGCGTTTTATTAAAAATGTATTTTTTTAAATTGCAAATGTTTAAATTTCTATGATTAGATCTGCTTAAGTGCAAAATTTCAATGCAATGAACGTAAACCCAAATGTATTATTCATATTTTATTATAATATGTTCAAATAGTTTCATTTACTTAGTTTCTCAATATACAATCCAACAATTGATCTGAATATATCAAATTCCCATCGGAATTTCCTTTTCGCACCAAAGTAATAAAGTACACATTAGAGCGTACCAGGTTACAAGTAAAAAAAAAAAGTTCGCCGTACACCTTCGAATATGAAGTATTATTGAAAAGTAGTTTCAAAATTTTTTTTTTTATTTTTTTATGCCGAACGTAGGGGTCGCGCTTTTACATTTTTCTATATAACTTCTGCATTTATAAACGGATTTTAAAGTGTGATACATCGATGTTTTTGTCTCGACGAGGCCGATTTGTTTGTCTTTGAAGTCATTGAGCTCAAGCATGATTCGTGATTTTATGCGAGCTTTAATTTTCTGATATTAGAGTGGTATATTAGGGTAGTAGCAACTGAGATATGATGGGTAAGTACCTGAAGGGGGTGCTTGAGCTCAATGACTTCAAAGACAAAAAAATCGGCCTCGTCGAGACAAAAACATCGATGTATCACACTTTAAAATCCGTTTATAAATGCAGAAGTTATATAGAAAAATGTAAAAGCGCGACCCCTACGTTCGGCATAAAAAAATAAAAAAATTTTTTTTGAAACTACCTTTCAATAATACTTCGTATTCGAAGGTGTACGGCGAACTTTTTTTTTTGAGGTACGCCCTAGTACACATACCATCTTACAATTAAATATAGATGCCAAATGGTCTTGAGCCAGGACAATATCCCAGTTCAAATCAAATATTGATTACAGACCAAAAAAATACAAACGAAAAAACTAAAAAATTTGATTTAAATTTTAACTTTTTATTCAGGTTTTTTCTAATCGCAACATAGTTTTGCAGTCTTAAAGAAAAATATATATATTATTTGGTTAGTATTTTTGTTTCATATTTTTTTGTGAATAATAATAATAATTTTTATTTGCAAAAATTCTCATATCGCAAAGCACAGATTTGGAAATTTTAATTATATTTTTTAACCCCATATATTTACTTCTTTCCCAGAAATTATTATCTATATATAAAAGAGTTGCGTTACTGACTGACTGGCTGCCTTATCAATGACCAGGCTTAGCACACATTTGAAAACTTTCATTTTAATCGGAGAACACAAGGGGAAATTCTGTTCCGTTTCATATGGAATTAGTCAAACCGAAGATAGAGAATTACCGTCCACTACATTCCTTATCATATTTGGTCAGACAATTATAAGTGCTAAAAACTCTTGGGCAAGTATACATTTGTACGTATATTTTTAATCCTATATGTATACATATTACTCAAAAATATTATCCGACCCAGCAGTAAATAAAGGCATTGCGACCATTTTAGTACAAAATTCAAAATTGTGAAACACCTTTGAAATTTGGATATTTTATTGGAAAGGAATGCACAGACTTGTTAGCTTATTTATAAAATGCACAATACAAAACATAACCACATTAAATCCTTGCAGTATTTTATTTCTATTTTATTTTATGAATACAATCCCATTGAACCGGAATGAATCATTACAGATACCATCGATATTATTTATAAATGTCATTGGTTATACAAAAAATGTAACGCATCGAAGGAGTAACTTAGGCCCCAAGTACATCGGGCTGACTGACGTGATGATATAAAACATTAAAAAAATATTTAAACTGTACACATTCGCAAATGGGTAAACTTGCCACACCGCTTCTACTACGTCCCACATAAAAATGAAACCAAGGTTGAACTAAATCCCATATAATTTTCTTAACGAATATTCAGGACTACTTATAATTTTTTAATTGATAATAATATAAATCGGAAATTAAAAAAAAAAACAATGAGTTAGTGTAACTTTGATATCCTGTTTCACGATGTCGAACGTTTGCTTTCGTTCGCTTGCTGTACTACAAACAGCTGACTTTCGTTTAACCAGCAACGATCAGAACGAAAAGTGAAACAAAAATGAAATCGAACGGAAAATTCAGTACACATTTTGGTTTCTCTATCTCTCACTAAAAGCTGACAATGAAAATGTAATTCAATAATAACTTTATGGGTCGTCTTCAATGGTTTTATTTGTTTCATTCACACATAATTACCATTCGAATTGATAGCTATGTATGTATGAATATAAGAGTTAAAATTATGATACACATTTGCGTTTTATTAAAAATTCAACAACTCGTTTTCTAAAAGAAACTTAAAACGATAAGAAATGCCATTTGGATTGGATGATAAGATTTGCATTGCTATAAATAAGGGTGGATCTGCAATTTCTTAAACAGATTCATGAATAAAAATGTCAGTGAAAGTTTGTATGAATAATTCATAATTATTACCCTCCCACTTATATAAAATATAACAAACAGTGACCTGCTAATAATGACATAAATAAGTAGCAATTAGTAATTTATAGGGTAAGTGCTCCAATAGTCGGCTCGTTAACTTTTTTGTTTTGTAACTGAAGTGTTTACGAATTTGAATATGCTATTGGGGTAACAACTATATATTTTACTTCAAAAATAATAATAAATAATTAATTTGATTAATTAATATAATTTGTAAAATTCATTAGATAAAGGGAGCTGAGCAACACAAACTTCATTTTATATAAATATTTAACAATATTTATTTACGTTGGAATTCTAAAATGCCGACCTTTGGTACATGCCGAACTTTGGGACTTGTATATTAGTATTAGTTCGGCATAAACAACCATTTTAAGTTTCCCCTCAAAAAGTAAAACATGAATAAATTAAATAAATATGGGGAAAACTTTAAATGGTTGTTAATGTTAAACTAATACATATTAATTCTTCTCTTTTATTTGATACGTCGCCTTTGTTTGACTCGCAAAAGTACGAAAATAAATTATTAAAACATATGTATATATCCTTAAAACTTTAAGGTCCTGTGGTCTTACGTCCAAAAGTGGCTATGAGCCATTTTCTAAAAAATACTTTTTGATGGCAAACTATTCTTTGATTTGTTTATCATTTGTCATATAAATTTTGAAATAATTTTTTCTAATATTTCTAAATCTAAATAGTTCGTTGCTATGAACATAAAAAATAAAATGAAAAATAGTTCAAAACCAGAAAAAGACTAGTAGTATAAACGTCTCAATCCCCATTTCATCAATTTATTTTACTTCTATCATTTATGATGTATGCTATGAAAAAATTGGCAAAATGTCTTATTTATATTTTGTGCAATAATGGCTATGTGCCAATTTGAATACTCTCATAGGTTTCATATTTAAAATGTAAAAGTGGCTATGAACCATAAAAGCTCGAATAATAGCGAATTTTGAATACAGCAATCGTAGCAATTAAAAATCATATCACATTACACTGTAGAAGAATGATTAATAATTACTCTTAAAACTAATGAAAAGAAAGAAAGAATTTAAGTTAAAGGTCGTAAATCTTAAAACGCAAAACACTTGAAAACATGCTAAGTCAACTTAGCATAATATTTTTAGGAGACGTCGATATATTCTGGGTCGAAGAAAAATTCCTAGACGATCTAACCACACCAGTCTATTGAAAGTACACTAGCTTGCGAACGAAATATTCCACATATAGTAGTTGCAGATCGGTTAGGATTGAAAATGTGCCAAATTGGACCAGAGGGGAAATTTATTCTCTAATATTTAGAGCAGTTAGCAATTTTTGGAGCATTTCCACATTTAATTCATTAAACGTATAGCCAGAATGTGAAGTTATATTTACAAAATGAATACATACTTCAACGGGGTGAAATGGGGCTAATATGGGAAAAGAGGGATGCAAATAGTGCGACCATACGGCTGAAATTAAAATCATGAAATTCGGTGTGTACATTCCTGTGTATACCAGTAAAATAAATTAATTTTTAGAAATTCGTAATTTCAGGAAGGAACGAGATGAAATGGAATACAAATTTTATCAACTAAAGTAAGCTGCAGAGAGAATAATGACTCGTCGATATGTGCGTCTGTTGAAAGCACGCTAGGATCTTAACGAAAGGAGCTAGGACGTCAAAATTGTGCATGAATACGTCTTATAGTTGTAGATCGATTGGGATTGAAATTGGGCGAAATCGGTCCAAAGGGAAAAATTTTTCCCTCACAATTACTGAAAATACCCCTAATGCACCTTTTTAAGACTATTTCATCATGTTTCTTTTAATATGTCGCTTGTATTTATTTGATATTAGGTATGCGCATTCCCCTTGTAACAAAAACATATACCATAAAGAGATTCTTAGTCGTAGGAAGTGAAATGGGGAAAAAAGGGATAAAAATGGTACCTCAAACGTGAACAGCTACAAACACGAAATGTGTGTACATTCCTCTAATTGAGTAGATACATAATTTAAAATTATTTTTTCCAAATTCGTACTTTTAAGGGGTATAATCGGAATAGAGGGATAAAAATGGCACCAACCAAACAGCTGCACCTAAAATAATGACATTCGGTGTATACAGTCCTCTGATTGCGTAGGCACGCAAAATAAGGGGATTTTTCGAAATTCGTACTTTTAGGGGGTAAAATGGAAAAAGGGGATACAAATTGTACCAACTAAATGGCCGGAGCTAGAGTCATGAAATTTGTTCTGACTGCGTAGACACGAAAATAAAAAGGTTTTTCCAAATTCACACTTTCAAGGGATACAATTGGAACAGATGGATAAAAATGGTACCATCTGAACGGCTACAGTTAGAATGATTCGGTGTGTACATCCATCCTATTTCGTAGACACGCAAAATAAAGAGATTTTCGAAAGTCGTACTTTTAAGTGGGTAAAATGTGAATAATGTGATAAAAATGTTTCTAACCAAATGGCCGCAGCTGGAATCATTGAATTCGGTGTATACATTCCTCAAAATAAAAAGATTTTTCCAAATTCGTGCTTTTCACTTTTACGACAAAAATTGTTTGAATCGTGAAGATAGGTTATTTTGCACTATGTACGTGAGGGGTAAAATCGGAATAGAGGGATAAAAATGGTACCAACCAAACGGCTGCACCTAAACTAATAAAATTCGGTATATGCATTCCTCTGATTGCGTAGACACATAAAAAAGGGATTTTTGAAATTCGTACTTTTTGGGGTTAGAATGGGAAGAGGGGATAAAAATGGTACCAACGAAATGACCGCAGCTAGAGTCATGAAATTCGGAGTATACATTCCTCTGACATTGTAGACACGAAAAATAACAGGTTTTTTCACATTCGCACTTTCAAGGGATACAATGGGAACAGAAGGATAAAAATCGGACCAACTAAACGGCTACAGCTATAATGATGAAATTTGGTGTGAACATCCCACTAATTGCGGTGACACCTACAATAAATTTTTGAATGTCGTACTTTTAAGGGGGTAAAATGGAAAAAAGGTGATACAAATGGAACGAACCAATGGAACGAACCAGCTATAATCATAATCATGGAATTCGGTGTATACATTCCTCTGACTGCACAGACTCGCAAAAAATCAAAAATTCGAACTTTTTTTTACTTTTACGACAAAAATGGGTAGAATCATGAAGTAGGTTATTCAAAATTTTTACTTTTTGAATTAAAATAGGATGGAAATACTCCAATCAAACGGCTGTAGCTGAAAATATATGTATAGCTTTTTTGACCATTGCTGCCTTATATCTACTTTTTGAATTGACTTGAAGTATTATTTCGATATATAGTATATTGGTTGCTATATAAGTGTGGTTTAAAATTATAAATTATTTGATTTGAACTGGGATATTGTCCTGGCTCAAGACCATTTTGCTTCTATATTTAATAGAATGCAAATTTATTTACAAATGGCATGGTGACATTTATTACTTGGCTGCAGACTACCACGATCATGATTTCGACCATGTCAAAAGTCTTTTCAAGTGGCTTCGCAGCGACTTTTCAACATCAAACCCGGCCTCTATAAGGAGATGATTCTCACAAACGAACGAGAATCACAACTCACTTGCCGAATTTGCGTTTAAAAAATCGCACCAAGTAATAAAGCACACATGCCATCTTACAAGCATCTCATTGAGTTGCATATGTAAGTATGTGTATATGCAGGTATAGTTACCCAGCAATACTTATTATAAAATTTTCTATTTATTTATAAAATTATTTTTTTTTTCAATATTTTTATTTGTTTTGGTTTGGCTATATGAAAAAACAACAGTTTCCTGTAATGTTACTGCACTTCTATGAAAATCAATAGCATCTGTGGAATACAATCTTTACTTGTTTACAGATATTCTTCTCTTCAACTTGATACCTATATATAATGTATTTCTCGCAAAAGTACGAAAATAAATTATTAAAACATCTTTGAAAATTTAATAAAAAATTTACTACCTATGTAGTTTTACTCCTGGTGGTGTATAGTTTAAGTTCTATATATATATATATATATTAACTTCTTAGGAGGGGAAAACGTTGTCATTTGTGACACGGTATGTGAAATGTACGCGAAAGATACAAATTGAGGTACAAAAGTTTTCATAAATTCCAAAATTTGTGTTAATTGTCATTGCAAAATTCATTACATCTTTGTACATGAAATCTGATATTGCTGATGTACAAAAGTATTTTCTTTTTACATAACATTTATAGTTAAATAATAATATACCTACTTATTTAATCTAATATTTTACAAAATTCGGGCTACATTTTTCATATACAAGTTTATCATTCATATACAAGTTTATGTTGTTTTTAAATTGAAACCGACTTTCAGTTTTTTTTTTTGTAAATGGGTTGGAATTGCAAATGATCGAAACTAATTGATTAATTTTGATGGAATGTTTACAATATGTATGTACTATAGAATGAATCTTTTCGCTTCGCTCCACCCCAATGTGAATTGCTGTTTTGTGCATATGAGAATATTTTCCCACCAGATAACAATTATCGCCGCTAGGTTATTCTCTTTGCTAATTAATGTCGTCCAATAAATAAATCCTCTACGGGGAGTGGGTCGGTCGGTGGTTATGTGGGTTTGTTTATCAACATCTGCCACGATAAAGAAATTGTTTGCCAAAAAATACCCCATTTTTTCCATTCTTACGTGCCAAATGAAACGTGCCCCTTTTTTATTAGAATACAAAAACAAATAACTTAAAGAGCGTGTCTCAACAAATGTTTTCATGATTTCTAATACATATCATGCATTTTGTACAAAGATACACATATGTATGTACATAGATCACACTTTATTGTCCAAATCATATGTAGGACAAAGTCTGATGATATGATATTAATTGATTCTTAAAAATCAATTAAGGGACAATTTCATATTGCAAATAAATAAATAGGTCATTTTATAATCTTCGCATGATCATTCAGAATGTTTCACACGTAATAGGCAAAAATGAAGGAAAATGTTCAAATGTTTTAACAAATTGGAAAATGTTCAAATCGTCAACAAAAACGACGACGAAAGAAGCAGAGTCGTTTCAAAACAATTTCGACGTCACAATAATATACAGAATCCAAAAATATGTCGACTTGGTTCAGAATCAAAATCCATCGGCCAAAGTCCAATAACTTTTGTTCTAGTAGATATTTTTGAGTTATGCAAAAAAACAAAATTAGACAAGGACCCAAGGATTATTTTGAGATATTAGCGTTAACATCGGGAATCGGATATATTTTAGAAATCGGCCCAAAGTTGACTACTTTTGTATTTTTCGATTTTAAAAAAAATTAAAATTTTTAATTTTTTGATTTTATGTTTTTTAACATATTTTTACGTATTTGTTCATAATGCGAAGTAAAAAATCAATTTTTTTGTATTACAGATTTAGAAAATTGAAAAAACGTAATTTCTTTTTTGACTTTGTCGAACTGTTTCTCACATATTTTAAGAGATTTTGCATGTTTCCGCCAAATGAACTCCGATAATTTAGCATGAGGATAAAGGAAATTTACTCATCTTTTTATCTGCGTACCTACTTTTCAGAAGTTAATGTGACCAAAATGAGTAAATTGCTTTTTGGAACAAAAAAATCTGACTTTGCACTAAATGTTTTTTATCTTCCAAGGGTGCAGGCAAAAGTTACCTACAAAAACAGGAAACCCTTCCACCTTTCCAAATATGTATATATTTCGTTAAATGCTTTTGAAGGAAAAAAATTTTGTTGGTCCAAATTCAGACATTTGTTCAAAAAGGACATTTTTTACAATATTCATTACAACCAAACTATATTTGCCACAAACATAGTTTTGGCGTCGTAATAAAGCTAAGAAACCACAATTTCTAATAAAAAATTGAGTGCAAAATCTCATAAAATATCTGAGAAACAGTTCGACAAAGTCAAAAAAATATATTAAGTTTTTTCAATTTTCAAAATCTGTAAATGGTGAAAATTTGCAATACAAACAAAAATATTTTTTTTCTTCACATTATGAACAAATACGTTAAAATATGTTTGAAAAAACCTAAAAATAAAAATTTTAAATTTTCTTTTTAGTCCTTGGTCTAAATTTGGGTTTTTACAGAACTCAAAAATGTCTACTAGAACAAAAGTTCTTGAATTTTGTCCGATGGATTTTGATACTGAACCACTGTTCGACGGTTAAATTTCAATATTGACAACGGGAACAAGGTCGTTTAATGTCTACGACGGCAAACGAAACTAGTAAATCAAAAAAAAAATTTTTTTTCAAATCCATGCTTTATGCAAGCAGAATTCTATTGGGCCTAGAAATTCTTTTTTAGTTATCTTTTGTAGAAGGAAAAATTACTGCAAAATTTCAGTTTTTTATCTGCCATAGAACGGCATATATTCGAAAATGGGTTTTAACTTCGTATGGGAGGTGCCACGCCCACATTTCCATTACCGCCCATTTTTGTCACAACTACGCACATTAATGCTAGATGCACTTACACAAAATTACAGTAGGTGTAATTTTGGTTTTAACTTCATATGGGAGGTGCCACGCCCACTTTTGCATTACCGCCCATTTTAGGCGCAACTACGCACATTGATGCTAGATGCACTTACACAAAATTTGAGCACTATACGTGTCATAGAACTGACACTATTCGATAATATGTTTTAACTTCGTATGGGAGGTGGTACGCCCACTATTCCAATACCGCCCATTTTTGGCAGAACTACGCACATTGATGGTAGATGCACTTACACAAAATTTCAGCACTCTAGGTGTCATAGAACTGACAATATTCAATAATAGGTTTTAACTTCGTATGGGAGGTGCCACGCCCACTTTTCCAATACCGCCCCTTTTTGGCACAACTATGCGAATTGATGCTAGATGCACTTACACAAAATTTCAGCACTCTAGGTGTCATAGAACTGACAATATTCAATAATAGGTTTTAACTTCGTATGGGAGATGCCACGCCCACTTTTCCAATACCGCCCATTTTTGACACAACTATGCGAATTGATGCTAGATGCACTTACACAAAATTTCAGCACTCTAGGTGTCATAGAACTGACAATATTCAATAATAGGTTTTAACTTCGTATGGGAGGTTCCACGCCCACTTTTCCAATACCGCCCATTTTTGGCACAACTATGCACATTGATGCTAGATGCACTTACACAAAATTTCAGCACTCTAGGTGTCATAGAACTGACAATATTCGATAATAGGTTTTAACTTCGTATGGGAGGTGCCACGCCCACTTTTCCAATACCGCCCCTTTTTGGCACAACTATGCACATTGATGCTAGATGCACTTACACAAAATTACAGCACTCTAGGTGTCATAGAACTGACAATATTCAATAATAGGTTTTAACTTCGTATGGGAGATGCCACGCCCACTTTTCCAATACCGCCCATTTTTGGCACAACTATGCACATTGATGGTATATGCACTTACACAAAATTTCAGCACTCTAGGTGTCATAGAACTGACAATATTCAATAATAGGTTTTAACTTCGTATGGGAGATGCCACGCCCACTTTTCCAATACCGCCCATTTTTGGCACAACTATGCGAATTGATGCTAGATGCACTTACACAAAATTTCAGCATTCTAGGTGTCATAGAACTGACAATATTCAATAATAGGTTTTAACTTCGTATGGGAGGTGCCACGCCCCTTTGTCCAATTGGTCAAAATTTTCCATTTCCTTGTATTGTCATCGAAAATGATTAAGTGTGCAAAATTTAAGCAAAATTGGTTGAGAAAAAAGCTTTCAAAAATTGATTTCAAATTTTGTGACACACAAACATATATAGAAAGTAACCTTATATAAAGCATGGAAAAAGGTGATTATTTATTAACTATAAGTAATCGTGAGGGTAATGATATGTAATTACACCTGGTATTGCTGATGGTAACGGTTTGTCATTGTTCAGTTTCGCTGGGTAGATACGGATGTCATAAATATTGTGTTCTTTGTTCAAAAACAAAAATGTGCTTGTACTGGTCGGTTAATCAATTTGTGATTAAAACAAAAAAGATAGCTTATATTACTCGTGGAATTTTCACGGGGATTTACAAAATTAAAACAAAACAACATCGGCAGATACATTTGTATGGATGTTATATAAATCTGACCCCATTTGACCCATTTTCACCATAGATGGACAGACAGACAGGAGTATATTGCTTAATCGATTAAAAAGTGATTCTAAGAAGATCGGTATAATTAACAATGGGTCTATCTCGCTTCCAGTTGGGTGTTACGAACAAAGGCACAAAGAAACCCTAGAAAATTTGGAAATGTTACACGTTCCGGATGTTTTAATGCAATCGATCGATTCTGTCGTAAAATGGGATTGAAATTGGGCGAAATCGGTACAGAGCATTTAAACACATTTTTTGATGATTTCTGCTTTGTATATACCTGGTATTTGGTATGCGCATTCGCATTATACCTTAAACTGGTGCACGTTTAAGCGATTCCTATTTGTGGGTGGGAGGTGAAATGGGGCAAAAAGGGATACAAATGGTACCTATCAAACGACAACGGCCAGAAACGCGAAATTCGGTGTGTACATTCCTCTAATTGAGTAGACATGTATAATTGTTTTCGTAACTTTAAGGTGTAAAATGGGAAGAGAGGTACAAATGGTACCAATTAAACGGCAACGTCTGGAATAATGATTTGTCATGTGTAATTACTTGATATTTGGTAAGTACAATTATATTATAGCGTGAAGTGATCCAAATGGGGCATAAAGGGATACAAATAGTACCAGTAAAACGACAATAGGTAGTAAACTGAAGTTCGTGTGTAGGATGTCTAAATGCCGAACTTCGTTTTTATCGGCATGTACATTTCTGCAAAATCAAGGAAATTTTTGAAATTTGTACTTTTATGGAAAAACGAGATGGGAAATAAAATTGTTACCAATCAAACCGCTACACCTAGAATAATAAAAATCAGCGTATATTTCGCTCTGGTTGCGTAGACTCGAATTATAATTAGGGATGCCAAAAACCGGCCCTCTTCGAGAAACCGATTTTCGGTTTTTTCAATAATTTACAATTTTAAAAAAACCTGGTTTCGATTTTTAATAATCATACTTTTAGGGTCAAAATGAGCTACAAGGGATACAGTTGGTGCCGACCCTTGGGATAAAAATGTTAGCAATTTAACGGCTTCAGCTAGAATCGTGAAATTCTATTCGTAGACGCGCAAAAAAATGCATACTTTTAGCGACAACAATGGGTAAAAGACAGAAAGCTGGTAGCAATGTAATGGCTGTAACTAGAATCTTAAAATTAGGGGTTTTAATTCCATTGTGAACGCGAAAGATAATGGATTTTCGAAATTCGCAATTTCATGATAAAAATGGAACGAAACTCGAAGGTTGTGTGGAAGGTTGAATTGAATATTTCGTCCCTAGATCAAGTCGCCTGTGAGCTAATGGCTCCTGAAAATACTCCTAAAAATCATGTTTTTCCCGTTCAATTTTTTTGTGCTGCTTTTTGTCAATTTTTTTTTTCAGAAATAATAGACCCTTGAAAGCACTTTAAATATAAATTTTGATTCTTGTCTTAGAGTTATTTATTGATCGAATAATTGGACCTTTATAGCAATTTTTTGTGTTTTTTCATATTGGCAATTGAAAAAAAATTCGTATTTGGTGATAGTATTTTATAAAATATAAATAGCGACAGACAATACCTTTCGAATGATGCCTAAATGATGAACATCGGAAGGAAAATGACGCCGCAGTGTTTATTTTTGTAAACAGAATTAGAAAATTTTGGTTTTGAAATTCATCTACTGTATTAAATTAATTTACAAACATGGAGTCAGTGACGTATTTTTTTTTCGTGACCCATCCTAATATAAATATATAGTCAAGGACTATCAAGCAATAAAAAACATATTTGTAGACACCCCCTCTTAGTGGGCGTGGTCTTTAAAATTAATTAATTAATTTTAATTCAAAATTATAATAAGAACCATCACAAAATATTTAACTAATAGTGATATTAGCAAGAAATATCATTGTTTTCCAAAACTAAGAAAAAATGTCTGTTAATAACAGCAGAGATTGTTTGCTACCTAACAGCAGGCACTTCTACTGCTATTAAAGCAGTTTTTCTGCCAGTTTTCGTCAGCATTCAAACTATGGAAGAGTTCGCTGTCTGCTAAAATTTACTGCTGTTAATTAAAATATAAAAATAAGATACAGAATGAGCGTTCTGCTATTGCTATTTTAGCAGGGACAATTTTAATGTATCATATCTTGTTTTTTGAGGCAATTGCAATTACTTTTAAATTATTGAAGTGGAATGGTATAGGCGCTTTATATTTTTTAAAGTTTTTAAAATTTATTTCTTTTATTTTGATTTTCGAGATGATTACATTAATTTGTTTGCAACTTTAAAGCAGTGTGAGTTTGGAAGTGGTGAAATGATTGCTTCTATTTTTCCATGCTTTATATAAGGTTACTTTCTATATATGTTTGTGTGCCACAAAATTTGAAATCAATTTTTGAAAGCTTTTTTCTCAACCAATTTTGCTCAAATTTTGCACACTTAATCATTTTCGATGACAATACAAGGAAATGGAAAAATTTGACCAATTGGACAAAGGGGCGTGGCACCTCCCATACGAAGTTAAAACCTATTATTGAATATTGTCAGTTCTATGACACCTAGAATGCTGAAATTTTGTGTAAGTGCATCTAGCATCAATTCGCATAGTTGTGCCAAAAATGGGCGGTATTGGAAAAGTGGGCGTGGCATCTCCCATACGAAGTTAAAACCTATTATTGAATATTGTCAGTTCTATGACACCCAGAGTGCTGAAATTTTGTGTAAGTGCATATACCATCAATGTGCATAGTTGTGCCAAAAAGGGGCGGTATTGGAAAAGTGGGCGTGGCACCTCCCATACGAAGTTAAAACCTATTATCGAATATTGTCAGTTCTATGACACGTATAGTGCTCAAATTTTGTGTAAGTGCATCTAGCATCAATGTGCGTAGTTGCGCCTAAAATGGGCGGTAATGCAAAAGTGGGCGTGGCACCTCCCATATGAAGTTAAAACCAAAATTACACCTACTGTAATTTTGTGTAAGTGCATCTAGCATTAATGTGCGTAGTTGTGACAAAAATGGGCGGTAATGGAAATGTGGGCGTGGCACCTCCCATACGAAGTTAAAACCCATTTTCGAATATATGCCGTTCTATGGCAGATAAAAAACTGAAATTTTGCAGTAATTTTTCCTTCTACAAAAGATAACTAAAAAAGAATTTCTAGGCCCAATAGAATTCTGCTTGCATAAAGCATGGATTTGAAAAAAAAAATTTTTTTGATTAACTAGTTACGAATGTTTTCGATTTTTTTTTGCAAATTCAACCAGAATTTCAGTCAAAAATCTTCAGAACGATATTTTTCAGTAATTTATTAACACAATGTTTAAAAACAATGACAAATCCAAGAAAAGAAGTTGATAAAAAATTTTTCCCATTTTTTGTAGCGTACGATTGCACTATCAGAAAAATAAAAAATATATATTTTTCCATTACTTACATTTTCTTGGATTTTTTATCTTTTAAAACCTTGTATTAATAAACAATTGAAAAAATTATCATTCTGAATATTTTTCACTGAAATTTTGGTTGACTTTGAAAAGGAGAAGACACAAACTCAAATAGTCACTAAAAAAGACAGCTAAGAATAAAGTTTCAAAACAATTAATTAATGTAATCATTTCAATAACCAAAATAAGAGAAGTAAATTGAAAAAAAAAGTAATTGAAATTACTTGAAAAAATTTAATTTTTTTTACTGTTAAATTGGTCATAACTCGTGAGAAAAAATCTATTTTTTCCAAAAATATGTGTAAATTTTATGAGAAAAATACATACACAAATTTGCAAAACAATCGCAGCTATCGAGGTCAAAATCGTACCACTTAACATGGAATGACTCATGGGGGCACATATTGCCTTCGGAATTGATTTTATTGATTTGACTGTTCCTAACGTTTCTGTTTTAGCTTCTACAGATTCCGTTCGATGTTGTAAACACTTCTTAGAGTATTAATCGAAAGTTTGCTGTTAAGTATAAAATAGTTTTATTTTAACTTTAATAGTTAATATGTAGTATTTTCTATAATTTTTATTTTGTTTCAAAGATTTTTTAGGGATTAAATTTGGAAATTAAAAGTGGTTTCATTGAGGAATAAAAATTCGTTTTACATTTTCTGTAAATTCCGATTTCATTAATCGATATACAATCCCACTTTGGAAATTAAAAGTGGTTTCAATGAGGAATAAAAATTCGTTTTACATTTTCTGTAAATTCCGATTTCATTCCACTTTCGAACGGAAGAGTGAGGTGCGAAGTAACTTTATTTCAATATCTTCTGACATGCGAGTGTAGCCAAAAGACAATGCGAAGCTTTCTATCTGTGCAGGCCTTTAACGCATGATCTTGGCCAATTGATTCTAGTGCCATCCATTCTATCAGAAAATTATGTTTTATAAACAACAAACAAAAGCGAATAACAATATCAAAATAAACAACTGTGCCATAAATGATAAGATTCTTCAATGCACAATAATAAACCTAAAGAAAATAAATCAGTAATGAAACAATTGTTTTCAAATACAAAAGAACTGATAATAATGAAGTACTTACATATAAACATTGTTAAATCTATTGAAATACTTAGTAATCGCAAAGAACTATATTATTAAACCACTTGTTTCGAAAAAAAAACTCGAAGTAAATAAATGATTTTCTAGGAGTAAATGTACAATTTGAGCGCTTTCTCCCACAAATGTACAATTTGTGCGCTTTCTCCCACAATTGGTGGATGATGACGGATAATGGTGTTTTCTTTTTTTAAACGAAATGGTGCCTTAATACACCAGCATTTTGAAAAACTTAATTGCGCCCCTGAAATATGTCGCGTCTTTATTGCACAATGCAATGTAAGGAACCCACGGAACGAAAAGAGCTTGGAGGTTCAAATTTTCTAAATGTGCAGATCGGTGGGAATTTAAAAGGGCGAAATCGGCCCCAGAGGGAAATTTTTCCCCTAACAATGACTGGAAATCTGTATATACGTCGCTCTGCCTGCGTGGACGTGAAAAGAAATTGGAATTGAGGAGATACAAGTTGAAATTCAGAAATGTAAATTGAAATTGAGAAAATGCAAATTGAAATTCAGAAATGCAAATTGAAATTTTAAAAATGCAAATTGAAATTGAGAATAAACAAATTGATAATGAGAAAAAGACAAATTTTTATTGGGAAAAACAAATTAATATTGACAAGAAGTCAAATTGATATTGGTAAAAAACAAATTTATATTGAAAAATTAAAATATTAAAATGATAAAAGCAACATTGAAATTGAGATGAAATTATTACAAGTTTCTAAATCAGAATAAAAGAAAGAATAAAATAGTATAACAAAAAACAATATAAAGCGAAATTGAATTTATAAACTTTACCAACAAACGAATCCTCAAATTTTGTAGATCTTTGGCAGAAGTCGTGGAATTTTTAACTTCTCTGGGGCAGTCACCGGTAGTAATTACTATTTTGCTTCGTCTATTGTACTTTCCACGTAGACGAGGTGTTGTTCGCCAACTCCTGGTACGAATACATTTGGTATGTTGCCTATGTCTTTATTTTGGACCTTAAAGATTCTATGGGATTTAACATGGGACTATGTGGGTCTAGACGGAGAAGTGTAGCTGCTGTATTTTCAAAACCGGTTTCAATTAGGCTGTGACAGGGACTAAGTGCTTTCCGAGTTCCTCTCACCTATTTAGTACTTTCCTTATCCAATCTCTGGCCTCGTGTGCTTTAAATGATACGTGCATCATTCATAAGTACAATTCCGTAGGATGAAATAACACATATGAGAAAGATTTTTCGGCATTTATTGTCGTCTGGACTATCAACGTGTTCTCATATTCACAAGTATAGTAGTGATATTTATTTCTCTATTTCTATTGTATTCTCTTTTTTATATTATTTCTCAATATCATATTGTAAATTCTCAATTTCAATTTGTTTTCTTTCTCAATTTCAATTGTTCATTTCTCAATATCAAATTGTTATTCTCAATTTTCATTTCTGAATTTCAATTTGTATTTTATCAATTTCAATTTACATTTCTGAATTTCAATTTTTATTTTCTCAGCTCCAATTTACATTTCTGAATTTCAATTTTCTCAGCTCCAATTTACATTTCTGAATTTCAATTTACATTTCAGAATTTAAATTTGGAATTTCTCAATTGAGTGTGTATTCATTTTGTCATTTCGTTTGCAACACCTTGAAATATTCATAGGAGACCTCATAAAGTATATCTTCTTGGTCGTAAAATAGCGTGCCAAAGAAATGAGCTAGGATGTTCAAAATATGGACGAAATCGGCCCTAAGGGAAAATATTTTCCCTGACAAAGACTAAAAACACCCCAAATATTTATAGTAAGCCATTTTTTGTAGATATATGAACCAAAAAGTTATTTTTTGCTAAATTCAAACTTGTAGTGGGTGAAATAGGACAAATGAGATAAAAATAGTACCAATTGAACGACAACAGCTAGAAACATAAAATTCGATTTGTAGTACATGTCTTGTACATGCGTAGACTTGTAAAATAAATTGATATTTCGGGATAAGATGAGAAACAGGATTAAAAATAATACCTACCAAATTCGTACTTTTAAGGGATAACATGAGAAAGAGGGTTAATAATAATACCTACCAAATGGATGCATCTAGAATCATAAAATTCGGTTTGTTCGTTCTTCTGACGCGCAAAATAAAAGATTTCTTGAAATTGTGTACTTTAGGATGGAAACGGAGCGGAGCCACTGACACCGTATACGCGTAAAATAAGAGAATTTTCCCAAATTCGTACTTTTAGGGCCGAAATGATGCTATAATAATGAAATTATGTTTTTACGTTCATTACAGTGAGGGAAAGATAATGGATTTTCGAAATTTGGTACTAACCAAACGGTTGAACTTGCTATCATGAAAATGCAATTTGGAAACTCGGACCTAAAGGAAAATGTTTTTCCCTAATGACGACTGAAAATTCCCCTAATATTTTGGCCATATTTCATGAAGATTACTGCTTTATATTCACTTTTAAATTACACTTGAAGTATTATATTTAGGTATATAGTAGAAGGCTATCACGCTATATAAACATTTTGGTAGCCTCGCTCTATAAATTAATATAATAATGAAACATTATAATTTATTTAAAACAGTAAGCATATGTAGGCATTATAGTACATACATTGTAAACAAATATCGCAATCTGCATAAAAAATAGCATAATTTTCCTACTATGGTACTGAATTTGTATGTAAACTCGACCGTCTCTAATCTCCCGATAGTACTGTAGAATGTACTCCGTAGAGTACAGTCGGGCCGAACTTAGCGGCTTTCGCTTGTTTAGATTGAAAACGCAAATGCAATTTGACGGCAAAGTGCAGAAAAAATGGATATTTTTTTCAGAAAAAACATCATACTATCAACTTTAAATTAACGATCTAAGAACCTTATCTTGATTGTTGAAACATATTTTTTAATTCGTTTCATTTCTGGAAAATGAAGAATATAATTTGAAAAAATATTAAGTGTATTTTTTTCGTACGTTAATATATGTGTTAGGAAAAAACCATTATCGTGTGTGTTGCAAATACTTACACAAATAGTCATGGAGTCTATGCATGTTATCTGTTCCGTTTGTTGAAATTTTGATATGACATTAAACTGAAATGTTCGTACTAAGAAATAAAATAAGACCCTTATTGAAATTACTTTCATTTTGATTTGATAAACACATACATCTGCGAGTTTATCTGCAATTACAATGGAAAATTAAATATTCACTAACAATAGAAACCGCCACATGTGTGTTTTGTCGTAATTTAGATAAAAACGATTTATTTTGGTTTGTTTTTTATTCTTACTAACAAGTTTAAAATAAAAAAAATGTACTCTTGACCTAAAAGTTGTATGCATGTATAACTTATTCCTTTTGCAGTTTTTGCTGTTGTTGGGGCGATTTATTAATACAATAACGTTTGGTAGCGGGACCGGTTAATTGATTATATGTCTGGTCCAACATTTCCAAAAGTGTACGTTGCCTTGGCTTTGTAATACCGGGTGATGAATTTTTAGCTGCTTTTTCTGGTGCTTTATCTGGTAGTGACTCCCGTTGTGTTTTGCTGGAAGTCAAGAATTCACAGGCTTTGTCGGTGGCAGCCATAAGTATAAGATCAGTGTCGCTATCATCATCTGATATACTAAGATCTGTAACAGATACTTTTGGTGGTGGTGTTGTTAATTTCGAATTTTCAGCTTCGGAGGAAGTCGAAGCGAACACATCCTGACTTTCCTCTAAGCTACGTTTTGTATTCAAGGACGTGCTTGGTCTCGGGGAAAGGGATTTACTAGGCGATAATGCTTTGGGTTCCTTGGTCTCAACCGTTGTTGTAGCTTCATTATTCGGGTTGTTTTCGGTTTTGGCAAGTCTTTCCTGCTGACTACGCTGAAAACACAGAGAGATAGGGAGGCAAAATATTGTGTTCTCTTTAGAAAGCGACAAGAAATGAGGGATGTTGTAATAACTGAAACCAAAAATTAATTGTTGATATGATAACATGACTCGTATTCTTCAGATACATGACTCTGGTGAAACATCGGACGAACTTCGAGCTAAACTTTAAAAAAGTTTTGAAATAGTCTTTGTATATTTCCTCATATGGAGGGGAGTGACAATTATTTTACACACTTATTTTATTTATTATTTAACATTTACACATCTATCGCAATTAAAATTTCACAGGTAATAAATAGTAGCCTTAAATTTCCAATCGTAATTTATGACAGTTTCTTCTGCATTTTTACTCCGATACGTGAAACCTATTCCCAGGTTATATTCTTATTACATCGTACGCCTGCAGGTAAATAGAAAATTCCACGTGTATAAATACCACTTTTATTCGCTATAAGGATGATTATTTTTATATTTCGCCGATTTGATTACAGAAAAATGTACATTTTTTGTTGATACAAACTTCTACGCCCATTAATAGATAAACCCATGTTATTATATATGAAATACATAGAGGGGCGTGTCAAATACGGCCATTTCATTACTGTTTGAAGTAAATTATTTTGTCTCATTAGTGAACAGGTGATAACATTGAATTAATTTTAATGGCATTGGCTACTTATAGATGTTTATATAGCTGGATAGTCCTCGACTGTTAGAAAAATTGTTTAAATAATCTAAATATTAGGGACAAAATTGTTTAATAAGGACCTATATCGTCCTTTGGTTGAGGTATGGGCATGTCAATCAAGGTGTTACAAGCGTTATGACAAACTTAGTGTACCACTTCCTATGGTGGATTTTGTACCAGTGATGGTTAGCTTATATCCTTATATGAACAATTAAATGGCCGTTAATTTAGGACGGACCGAATCTTCTATATCCTCCATCATGGAATATTATTAGAATGTGTCGACGTCACGTCCACCATATGATGAAATTTAAAATGAAACGTGTACATTTCGTCTTCAGAACAACGAAAAACGAATGAAGTTAGTTATGTCGGTGAGGTAGTAAACATATGTGCCTTTGTGGATATACAACATACGAATATCCAGGTAATAGTTTTAAGAAATTGTTAAAAAAGATGAAATAAAAAACATACTGAAATTATCATTTAATAAAAATATATATTCCATTTAATTTCAGAATACTATTTTCCAATATGCGTTCAGCACCAAATTGCCAGCAAACGGGAGTTGCAGCATTTGGTAATATATATTATTGACTAGCTTGATATTAATTTTTTAAAGCATCCGACAACTATGTTGTGGAATATGGTCCCGATATATTGTACTTGTTTGTAAAAGATAACATATGAATCTAGTTTTCATCAACTTTTCATTCTAAATATGCAACAGCCCATGTTTTTCGCCTGTGAACAATGTGAAATAAGAAATCAGAAACTTCTACGTTTATCTATACTTGTACAAGTGTACATACATTCCTACATATATACAAAGAACATTTCCTTACCTTTAATTTTTCCAACTCGGCATACAAAAATGTATACAATTCCTTTTCTGCCAATTTACTACCGTGGAATTTTTTCAATATCGTCCACAAGTCTTTTACCAAAATATTATTCTCAATGAAGAAGGTATGCATTTTGTGGACTTCGTCCCTCAACTCCTCATTGCCGAAGGTGAAATAAACCAGAGGACGACTGGTGATAGTGCATGCCATAAGTTGTAACAATGCTTTGAGGTTAGCATCACCGCCAAAAGCACCGCAACCCCAATTGCCCGAGGCTACACCCGGCGACGCAGTGCTCAATGGATGGAAAAATCCCACGTAGGCTTTGTTTAGTTCGCGCAACATCAATTCCTCGCGATATTGATGCGATGACTGATGGAATAGTAAAGCATCAATAGCCACTATATGACACATACGTCGACGTGAGGAATCGCGGGGTGTGATATCCTCATGATTCCCATCCCATTGAAAAGTGCTGGCATATCCAGTATAGTTACTGTAACGCTCACATCCCACCATTACCAAAGCTTCGGATGGTCGCAAACATTCAGTGAAAAGTTTCGACACAATTAACTCAGGACAAATGACAAAGCGTATTTCCTCCTGGACACACCCACCGCCAAGAACACCACCACCCAAGAACTTGTTGGCAAAATCGACCTGCAGCAATCCAACTCCCTGGTCTTCTATCGTCCCCTCAGAGTTTATATGCAATGGCGTCACCCCAAGAGGTTTGAGAGATGCGGACCAATTTGGCAAATCTGACAGAGGTATAATACGCCTTTCAAATGTAACACAGCCCGTGGGAACGTTGGAACGATCGTTCTCTGTGGGACAAACCCTGCGGAAGTAATGACAAATACATTTGATTTTCTCCAAAACGTTCGCACCAGACGACTGGAAAAGTCGATTGAAATTGATGTCGGGGAAGGTACTGTACTCCGACTTTTTCTTGAGCGTATTTCTGCGTGGATATGTACAGAGGAAGGCATTTGCCAACAGACAAGAAATTTGTTCCTGCGTCAATGTTATCGCGTGACATTTCCCTTGTTTGAGTAAAGGTATTGGTGCCTGCACCAACTCTGGCAGTCGTAGAGCGAGACGTATGATACGCGGCAATAAATCCTCAAAGAACACTTTCGCCTCACTCTCGTCCAACTCATATTCGAAGAGTTTGTGCAAAGCGCGAAAAGTCCAATGGCCCTCATATTTTGTATTGTATGAGAGAATGGCAGTTTGCAAATCGTGGGAATTCTCTATAGGTCTTAGCAGAGCCCTCTCAATCATTTCCCAGCGATTCTCTATTGTGGACGTGCCATCCTCAGCTACTACGGGATATTGTGACTTATTCGAACACGGCAGTCGTACATGAAATGCATCCCATTTTGGGTGACACTTCAAGGGTTTTGGTGGTCGTGTGTCATCTTCACGTATGGGAAAATGATGCAGAACAGTATGACTGTCCGAAGGCTTAACAGTCGGCACGTGATCAAGCTCAAACGGATCAAGATTGCGATAAATTTCTTCCATGGAACAACCGCGCCATGTTATTTCGACATTTTCACCTGGAAATATTAATTGCATTTGGAATTTCGGCAAACAATCCTCTGCACATTTCGTCTTACCATCATGGGAGGTATCACGGCTTGTGTCTTCGTCACCGTCACCTAACATTCGTCCACACTTGACCGTGGCCGTGGTTATACGTCTGCAATTTATTGCAGATGCAAGCAAAGTTTGTTGGAATTTAAGCAAAATGTTTGCTATTTAACAAATAACTTCAAAAGAACAATTGTTATTTATGAAAAATTCCTTTGCAAAAAAGAAAATATTTTTTCCGGCTGTCATTAGTGATGTTTATTTATGATTTTCACCAAGTAATCGGCATTGTTGACAACCATATATCAGATGTGGCAACGCTGCGGTACCATCTGTCAACTCTTGCTTTCCCAGAGTATTGCCAGCAGTGAAAGGAATGAAAATGATAGTCGTTATAAACAATTTTGTATCTTCAAATATATGTATTGCTAATTTACAATAACATTTCACTTTATTGTTTGAGCTTGTAGCAAAATCGACTTATTTTAGTTTTCCCCCATATAAAAAACTTTATAATGCGTTCGGTTATAAACCCAAAATCAGCCTTTTTCGAACAGGCCTAATAACAAAATCCACACTTTGAGATTTTGTCAAGAAATCTATTACAATTTGTATGAAGATTGTGTAAGATTTAGTAGATTTTGTGAAAATATATGAAAACCGTTTCATATTGTCTGCTCAGAATACACTCTAAAACCGAGTTTCGATTTAAACGTCAAAGAAAATTTTGGTTAATATCTATAAAACAATGTTCAGATATGTTAAGAAAATCTACTACTATGTGATTTTATCTGCTAATCGTTTACAGTGGCCGTGAAAAATCACAAAGCTGCGTTCTGATATGAGAAAAAGCTCCATTTTTAGAGATTGTGTGCAAAATCCACAAAATTCCATCTTTTCTTTCCTATAAAATTTCTATTTTTTGTCAATCTTAAGCCGATTTATTATTCAATTAAAAACGAAAATTTTCTCACATTTGCCGACGTCCTGCAATTGTGAATAAAGATAATGAATGTAAACAAACAGCTGTTTTCTTAAAATCAGGTCAAAATATAACAGAATACCAAACACCGGATTTTTTGGAAAATCCGATCGAATTTCACATACCTGAAAACGTCAAACTCCATATAGGATGGGCCATATAAAACTTTGGATTACAATAGGCTTTACAAAAGTACTGATTACACTTTACGACAATTTACAAAAAGTCGTTAAACTTGAACCGGATGATATACGTATGAAACTTTAGGCAAAATGGAGGTACTTGCCGTTTCTGTTGAAACAATTATTTAACTTGTTATAAAAACACTTTATAAAATAGAATATTGTTGATCAGATTGTCTTTAATATATATGTTGTGAAAATGAAAAAAATTTTCATTCTGTATTCTGTCGTTACAATAAATGTACTCACATTTTGTTCACTATTTTCCTATAAAATCACACCACTGTTTTATTTAACCCAAAAGGATAACTTTGGTTTCCAATAGGTTATGGGCCTTTTGTTCGTCTGTGATTTCGAATAATTTAGTGAAAAATTGCGTAATTAAAATACATGCATTTCAAAATGGAAGATGTGAAATCGTGCGTCAAGAAATTGAATGGGGAGAATTATCAGATTTGGAAATACAAATTGGAACTCTTGTTGATGAAAGAGGATTTGTGGGATATAGTTTCCAAAGAAAAACCTAATCCTCCGACTGCAAATTGGATTACGAAGGATGGAAAAGCTCGAGCAACTATAGGGCTTTTGGTGGAAGACTCCCAATTAGTACATCTTCGAAACTTAAAGACTGCATGTGAGTACTGGGATGCGTTGAGAAAAGTGCATGAGAAATCGACCTTATCAAACAAAGTCATGCTGTTGAAGAAGTTGTGTCGTATGCAGTTAAAATGTGGGCAAGATATGGAAGCACACATATCAGAAATGCTTGAAACAGTTGATAGACTGAATGGACTGGGTGAAAATTTGGCGAACCATCTTCAAGTGGCATTTTTATTGGGAAGCTTACCAGATGAATACAATTCTATAATTACTGCATTGGAAGTTCGGGCGGACGCAGATTTAACGTTAGATCTTGTTAAGGAGAAGCTAATTCAAGAGTATAAGCGCAGACGCGATGGCGACCAAGATTCAAGTGCACCAAATTTGGCCCTGAAATTACAAAACAAGACAATATTGAAGTGTTATGGTTGTGGTAAGGCTGGGCATATGAAACGCGACTGTCGTTTTAAGAAGCATTTGGATAATAAAACAAATCAATTTAAAGCCAAGAAAACATCGGAAACTCCTAATTCTGAAACAAACAAGGAATATTGTTTAAACTCTGGTGAGAAATTATGCCAAAATGAGTGGTACATAGATTCCGGTGCCAGTTGTCACATGAGCAGCTATAGGGAGTTCTTCACATCATTGAATACTGAAATTGGCGGTAAAATTTATTTGGCCAATGGGAAAAATATAAACGCTGAAGGCTCTGGAGAAGGCATAATTTACAGTCATGGCAAGAAATTGACAATTAAAAATGTTTTGTTTGTTCCTGAGCTGGAGGGAAATTTATTATCAGTTGCAAAAATGGTTCAAAATGGTTTACATGTAATCTTCAAAGACAAAAAATGTGAAGTTTTTAATGGGGAAACTATTTTGGCAACGGCTAAACTAGTCAATAATTTGTATATTCTTCAACAAGAATATAATAAAGCCAATATGGCAAAATCAATTGAAGTTGAATGCGTCCACACATTTCATCGAAGATTTGGTCATCGTGAAATTAAATCTATTAAACTTGCCATTGAAAATAATTTGATTTCCGACGTCAAGTTGAAAAAATGCAATTGTTCCGACAATTGTGATCCGTGTTTCAAGGGCAAGATGACAAGGCAAGAATTTCCGAAGGCGACGCAGAACAGAGCAGAAGAGATTTTGGACTTGGTGCATGCTGATTTATGCGGCCCCATGCAAGAGGTTACTCCAAGCGGAAATAAATATTTTCTTACCATGATTGATGATCATACCAGGTACTGCATTGTATATTTTTTGTCCAATAAGGACCAAGCTAGTGAGAAAATTAAGGAATACGTAGAATATGTAGAAACTCTATTTAAAAAGCGAATCAAAGTTTTGAGAACAGATAGAGGAGGCGAATTTAAAAATACAATGTTGGAAACTTTTATGAAAAGCAAAGGTATTAGCCAACAATTTACAGCGCCATACACACCAGAACAGAACGGTGTGGCTGAACGGAAGAATAGAAGCCTAATTGAAATGACTCGTTCTATGATTATACAGTCGGATTTACCTTTGAAGTATTGGGCCGAGGCTGTGAACACGGCCAACTATTTGCAAAATAGGCTACCCTCAAAATCGATTGAAAAGACTCCTTATGAATTATGGTTTTCTAAACAACCAACTATGAAACATATCAGAACGTTTGGCTGCGAAGTGTATTTTCACATAAACAAAAAATTTCGTCAAAAACTTGATAGTGTAGCTAAGAAGGGGTTGATGGTTGGATTCTGTGATGAATCGAAGGCATATAGAATACTAGATATAGATACCAATAAGATTATTATTTCAAGAGACGTAAAATTTATCGAAGACAATACTGGGTTCGGTTCAAACATCAATAACGATTTGAAAATGATTCCTGTAGTTTTATCAAGCGAAATGCTAGAAAATTTATATGAATCCGTTCCAGATGAAGTACTTTGTGAAGATCAAGATAATTACGACACAGCTGGCAGTGAAACTGAGGAGGTAATAGAGGCTTCGAGTAATAACTTGATAACAGACGAATCTTTCGAAAACAATCAAGAATCTTATAACACTGATGCAGAACCTGAAGTTCGAAGATCTACTAGAATTAACAAAGGGAAATTGACTGCAAGATATGATTGCAAAATTGCGTCTATATATGAACCAAAAACGTACAATGAAGCAATTAAGAGTTCGGACAGTGAAAATTGGATAAGCGCTATGGAAGATGAAATTCAAGCCATGTATGCAAATAATACTTGGGATTTGGTGGAATTACCCAAAGGACGAAAACCTGTAGGATGCAAATGGGTATACAAAATTAAAACGTTAGCGGATCGTTCTACCAAATACAAAGCACGTCTCGTCGCAAAAGGATTTTCACAAAAGTATGGCCAGGACTATGATGAAGTATTTGCGCCAGTGGTGAAACAATCTACATTTAGGACTCTTTTGGCAGTAGCATCTTATAAAAGTATGTTAGTTAATCACATAGACATAAAAACTGCATTTCTGAATGGAGATTTGGATAATGAAGTATATTTAAAACAACCTGAAGGATTCGAAATTCCAAATAAACAAAATTTTGTGTGCAGGCTGAACAAGAGTATATATGGATTGAAACAGTCAGCCAGATGTTGGAATCAAAAACTTAACGCGGCTTTAGTAAGTTTAGGATTCAGAAGGGGAAAGTCTGACTGTTGCCTATATGTTAAAGGAGATAATGATGTCGTTATATATTTATTGGTTTATGTTGACGACATACTTGTTTTTACCAAACATCAAAAAATCCTAGATGATATCGTAACAGATATTTCAAAAACATTCAGAATCACCAACTTAGGTCCTCTGAAACTTTATCTAGGAATAGAAGTGGAAAAGGTGAATAACAATTTCTTCATACATCAACAAGAATACATAAACAAGATTTTGGAAGATTACGGTATGGCAAGTTCTAAAGCATCAAAAATGCCATTAGATGTTGGATATATAAAGGAAGATTCTTCGGATGAAAAATTAGAATCGAATGATGTATACAGACGTGCAATTGGATCATTACTATATTTAGCAAATAATACAAGGCCGGATATACAAGTGGCTGTTTCCATTCTAAGTCGCAAAGTATCATGTCCAACAAAGAGAGACTGGAATGAAGTAAAGCGAGTCTTTAAATATCTTATTGGCACTAAGAATTTCAAGCTCTGTATTAAATGTAAAGATTTAAAGTTAGTAGGATACGCGGATGCTGATTTTGCCGGTGAAATTAATAGTAGAAAATCTACAAGTGGATACGTGTTTCAGCTCGGTGATGCAACCATTTCATATTCAAGCAGAAAACAGAAACATGTTACGTTGTCTTCAACAGAAGCTGAATTTGTTTCATTAGCTGAGGCTACCCAAGAGCTAATTTGGTTAAGAATGGTTTTTCAAGATCTGAACATCAATATTACTGATATTACTTTAAGGGAGGACAATCAAAGCTGTTTGAAATTGCTAGATGCTGAAAAAGTTAATCCTCGTACCAAACACATTGATGTGAAATATTATTTCGTTCGAGAAGTCAAGCAATCTAAAGAAGTAAAATTTCAATATTGTCCAACAGAAGAAATGTTAGCAGATATGTTAACCAAGCCACTTCAAAATATCAAACTAAGTAAATTTAGCAAAATGATTGGTCTATCTTAATTATCTATTTTACAAATTGAGAAGGGGTGTTGAAACAATTATTTAACTTGTTATAAAAACACTTTATAAAATAGAATATTGTTGATCAGATTGTCTTTAATATATATGTTGTGAAAATGAAAAAAATTTTCATTCTGTATTCTGTCGTTACAATAAATGTACTCACATTTTGTTCACTATTTTCCTATAAAATCACACCACTGTTTTATTTAACCCAAAAGGATAACTTTGGTTTCCAATAGTTTCCAGTTTTTCATTTCCTCTTGCTGTTACCCCTTCACAGAACTACAAAGTTATAAAAGATCAAATTTTTCAAAAACATATTTTATATGCCTGTGCGCACCCTTTGATAACGGTATTATTCTCAAATTAAAGAGGAGAATATCTATTAAAAATACTTAAATCTTCTATTTGTATTAGTTCAGCATTGACATCCATTTCAAGTTCACCCCATAGTTTTTCTAGTTTATTTAATTATTTTATTTTTATTTATCTTGCTTTTTAAGAGACAAAACATTAAATGGTTGTTAATACTAAAGGGTGATTCCATTGGAACGGGTGTGACACTTTTGCTTAAAAATGTTTAAATATCTCCCATATTCATTGACTGAGATTTTTACTATAGTTCCAATTGAAAACGGCAGGTTAATCTGGATATTATTGCAAATATAAATATGTCTTAGCGTTTTAAATATTGGAGATATACAACAAACTTACCCTTAACCTTATCTTTGAAGAAAATCTCGAGGTTTTACTTATTTTCTTGAATTTGGAAATGTTCTTCCATTACATGCCTTTATTCATTTTTGCTTATCAAAAGAGTAGTTCATATACTTTCTTCTAAAGTATACGTTACCGACATCTCTTTATGAATATAGGAAATATAGGATATTTAAATTGTAACGGGCGTGACATTTTCTCGGAAATCCGGAAAAGGAAATGATCAGACATATTGTTTTCATTATTTTTTTGAAATATAATCAAAAAAATGTGTTATGAGTGGTATAAACATTACGAATGTTTATGGGTGTTTTTTAAATTACAAATTTATTTTGAAATTTAGTCGAAAAAAGGCTCACTTTACGTGGAATCACCCGAAACTAATATAGATAAAAGCTTGAAATTTAAAATTAGCTTTGATTTCTCTGGCAGCGCCTACAAAGTTTCTGCCGTTGTCAGAGTAAATCTTTCTGGGGCAGCCACGTTGTGAAATAAAATGGGTGAGAGTGGCCAGAAATGCTGGAGTTGACAAGCCACTCACAGCTTCCAAATGGATGGCTCTTGTTGCAAAACAGACGAAGAGGCAGATGTACCCTTTAGTAAGGCGCCAGCCTCAACCTGGGAAGGTTTTAATGTCGTATGGGCCAGCGAAATCTACACCTTTGTGGGTGAAGTTGTCGGTCATTTCCGCAGCTCGAAGAATTCACTCTCAGAAGTGAATGGTTGGGGTTTTGGCATAACGGCTTTACGTGGCCGTTCTCACGGGGCGGCAAGTAGTGCCGAAAGGCACCATTTTGAATCTGACAATGAAACATAATGAAATGAAACTCAGAATTTCAAATGTTTGTTTGAAAGTTTTTTTCTTTATTTTTTTAGTTTTCGTGTGGTAATTTGTTTGTTCTGTTATAACATTCAATTAAAATGACAATGTGTTTCTTTTTATACAACAGTAATTAATTAATGGTATTTTTTTAGTTTTGCAATAAAAGAAATCCAACTCAATGAAGGAATACATCATACACATTGTATACATACTTGCATTATTACAATAATAATAATAATAATTAAATATAGTAATATTGACTTTGAGGAATTATGGTTACATATGGTTTATGTTTGTTTCTTCTTGTTTTTTTTGCTATTTTGCGAAAAAGAGAACACAAAAGAAACAGTAGTTAATTTTTTTTTGGATTAATAAGAATTGGAACGGAACAATTGAACTTCAGTTGGTTTATTTACGGCTATTTTGGTTTTCTTGTTTTTTGGTTTCTTGTAAAGATTTCTTCAATAATGGCAGGCTTTGCATTTCATAGTTTTGTATTTGTTTCATTTCATCTTACAGAGAATTGAACATAGTTTCGAAAAGAATTTGTAACTAAATGTGAATTAATTGTAATAATAGTGGGGGGTGTATAATTTTGACATTCGTTTTTCGTGTTTGTGCTAAATGTTGAATGAGTTTTTAGTAAAATATTTGTTTAGTATTAATATTTATAAATTTTTCTTTAAAGTTGTTTGTTTTAGTTTTTTTAGTTGTTGTTGAATAAAAAGACACGAAAGTGAAAGAGGTTGATTTTTCCAAAAATTGTTTTTTCTTGTCATAATTTTGTTTCACTTATAAATTACACATCTTGTTGTTTTTAAGGTATTCTTAAATATTAAAAACACACCGAGAAATTTTATTAAAAATTTTAATTTTACTTTTTATTTGCTATCGAATTTAAAAATTTTGACTTGTTTTGTTTAATGTCTAAACTTTAAATTTTGTTTTTCTTATATGTTTTATTTTGATTTTTATTCAAAACACCGAAAGCTTAAATTTAGTTTTAATTTTTTCCTTAACATTTTCTTACCAAAGACAGATAGAGATAGAGAGAGAGAGTTAATTATCTAAACGTTTGTTTTTTGTGTGTGTGTTTTTTACAAATATTAATTTGTTATATTATTAATAAATTTTCTCAGCACATTCTTTGTTGAAATCATTGTAACTAAATTCGAAATCAAAACAAAATGTTGATTATAAAATTGAAATTAAAAATAGCATTCAAAAGAAATTTTACTTTATCACATTTGCATTACGTCTTTGTTCTTAGCACCTGATAAACCTGAACTCAAAACATTCTCGAAATGCGGCCCGGGCCGGCCCTTCTCTTCGTTCTCTTTGAAAATGTTTTGAAGTCAGGTTTTGCAAAAAAAAAGTTTTGTTATACAAAACCTTTTTTCTCGCTTCTTCACTTCCTTCACTTATATACGTTACGTTACTTTACTTTACTTGCGTCACTTCGCCACTTGTAAACATTTATCTATTACTTACATTTATAAAACCGTTTTACATTTCTTATATCTCTAACCTCGCTTGTATCCGTTCGGCTCAAACTCAAACTTTATCACATTTATAAATTATAAATTTTCCGTTTTTTTAACCTTACTTTGCTAAAGTCGTCTTACTTTTATAAACTAGACATTTCATTGCATCGCGCTCCTCTCTACTAAATGACATTTCAATATTCCAATTCAATATTTGTTTCGCTAACATTCGCCAATACATACATACGTCTGTCTCACTCACTCGTTGCTATTAACTGTATGTGTGTGTGTGTAAAGTAAAATTATTATCTTTTGTAAGAAATGTAAAGAAACGATTCTAAATTATATACGTAAATATTTCTGTACATATATATGTGTTTTCTGTTAGGGGAGAAAGGAAACCAGTTTGCAATTTAGGGTTTATCTATTTTCTTTTATACACTTTACCATTCTGTAAGTCAACTGTTCGATCACTTTTTCAAGTCCAAGGTTTACTAAAATTGATCCTCAGAAATGTACTCAATTTAAATACATTCGTAGTTAAAATTAGTAAATAAAACTCATTTTGAGTAAAATTGAATTGATTTGAGCATGTACATACTACGTTCAAGTAAAAAATAAACTTATATTGAGTAAATGCATACTGGGTGCCAAACAGATACCAATTTCCTTAATTTTAGTTCATTTTTACTGGAATTTAGTACACTTTTGTGTTTGTTCACATAATCCAATGACTTCACCGATCCCTATATTAAAGTGAGCAACTGTCGCGAATGGGATTTTTGATAATTTGAAATTTGATTTATTTATAGAAATTTTATATTCGTTCGTTTCCTTCTATCAATCAAAGAAATATAATCTAGAAAATGGAATATGGACTGTACAATTGAAGAAAAAGAAACGAGCGGAATCCATCGTCTGTAAGATAAACAAACTTCAATATAAGAAGTAGACATAATTTCATAAATTGAAAAATAACTTTTTAAATCGACATTATGTGATATCAGCTCGATTTCGCATGCAGTCTGAAAAGGCAATTAGTCTGTAAGACCTTGAACCAATGATGAGGGGAGTTTACAGTTTAAAAATTTATTTCTCTGATGCTCAATTTTTCAGTCACATGCATTCAGAAAATTAGCATTCCTAAATTTGAGTAAAATAAATACTCCAATTTAGATCAACAAGTTTACTCCAGTTTAGTAAAAAATTCCTTGAAAATAGAAGAATTAAGAAAGTATGCAGAGCACCCCGGTAGTCGAGTTGCTAGCGTGCTGGGCTATCAGCGTGGGGGTTGTGGGTTCGATTCACACCAGAGGCTCTGGTCTGTCATTGCAATAACTAGCTACAATGGTCATAGTCACCCCGGCTCAATCCCTGGACCCAAAATTAGAATATAAATTTACTTTGTATTGTTATTCATAATAAATAAAATATAAAAGAAAGTATGAGTAAAGTTTCCTTATTTCAACGTCATAGCAAATAGTTCATTTACTAGAAATAGGGTAGTAAATTTACTTAAAAACATTTCATTGGATATAATAGAAAATTCTTACAATTGAGAAAATTCATACTTGTGTGGGAAAAAATTCCAAGGTTTTAAATAGGAAAAATATTAAGATTTTTTTGTACGGAAAAAACTTCATTTAGGAAATTTTAACTAAAAAAAGCGCTCTTTCTTAATTAAGTAAGTGGTAGAGGTATAATGATATTTTTTCAGAAATATTTCATGTTTCCAATTTTGGCATACTCTGAAGCAAAATCATTTGTTTGAATTATTTATAGATAAGTTGAACTAATTTTAAGTTTATTATTTTTCCTTGTATCAAGTAAAATTTTACTGGAAACTATCCTAAAAATTTAATGACCCTGGCTTCAGTCGTTGGGTCTGGGCGCTGATCAATGTTAAGTCAGTCAGTCAGTAACACAACTCTTTTTTATATATGGGTCATTCCACGACAAATCGGGCAGTTAAAAAATATTTTTGATTTCCTCAATTTTTTTATATTTTTTAGTACCCATTAAAAACTCTTCCTGGTATACTTCGAGTTTTTTCTGATTACTCGTTAAAAAGATTTAGCTTTTTTAAAAAATCGTTAAATAGAAGATATTTTTTCTGACTTTTGCTCATAACTTCTTCAATAACGGTCCGAATTGGATATATATGTAGATAAGCGTCAATTTCAAGGGGAAAGTGTCTGTTAGTTTATAAAAGTCCGAATCAGAGTTATAATTATAATCTGCGTGGTAAAGTGTATAGGATATTCGGTCAACACCGAACTCGTGCAATCGAATGTTGTTTAGTTCGTGACGCTTTATTGGTATCATTTTATTGTTAATTTATGTATTTTTGCTTTAAATATTTCATTTAAAAATCAGTCTCTATTGCATGTTGTTGTTGTTGTTGCTGTTGTAAGTTTGATTTTGTTGTTAATAGTTAAAATATTGTTCTGTATTTATCTTCTTTTTAGTACTATTGTTGTTTGTTTTATGTTAGTATGTTATGTGATAGTACGATTGGCTTGACTTTTTATTAATGGTTATTCAAATTGTATTTATTTTGATTAATTTATTTTATTTTCAATTTCATAATTTGTTTTTCGTCGTTAAAAACTATTGTATGTGCCTTAGAAAAAATATCACATTCTTACTTCGTTCGATCGAGAGACTTGTTGTTGTTGTTTTTGTTTTGTTGTTGTTCTTGTTGTTGAGTGTTATTGTTTATATTTAATATTTGTTGTATTATTATATACACATTAGTTGTTAGGTTTTTTTTTGTATTTTGATTTTTGCTAAAATATATTTATTATGTTTGTATGTATGTATATATATAATAGTTTTATTGTTGTATATGCTTTTTAATAATATATTTAAAAATATATCAATTATCATTTTGTTGAGGTCATTACGAAAATTATTGCTAAAACGTATGTGTGTGTGTGTGTTTGTGTGTGTTAGTGTGTGTTTGTTAAGATTCAAAACGAACTTAAAACATTGTGTCTCAAACCTTAGTTGCCCATCTTATGATCTGAATAATCATCATATATGTATATACATATGTATGTATGTCAACTTATTTAATGGTCTTCTATTCTATAATTATAAATATATTGGTAAACTTATTCTATAAATATTGTAGACATTTATATAAAAATTATTTGTTGATTTTTTTCTTTTGAATTTTAAAAATATTTCTAGTTTAAAATTTTAGTTTAAGAAAGAGACAGATAGACAGACAGAGAGAGAGATAGGGAATGGGGTTTCAATTTTGAGTTCCGAGAAAAAGTTTTTTGTTTAGTTAAAAATATTGCTCACAACATCAACAGTAAAATATTTTTTTCGATTTTTTTTTTAATTTTTTTTAATATCCAAAAAGACATCTAACACCAAAAAATAGATTTATAAAATTGTTTTATATTTCGTGTTCTTTTGTTTATACATATATAGGTATATAAATTGTATTTGTAATTATTTTTACATGAGATAGTTTACTTTACTTTGTGTTAACAAGAATTGTTGTCTTTTAACATAAATATTTTAAATTTGTTATATGTTGTACAAATTTAAAACAAACCATGGTAGAAAGAAAAATTAAAAATCGTATTTCATTAAAATGTTGCAAATTTACATTTACACTCTCAACGTGCGACAGAAAATTTTAAAATATGTAAATTTTGATATCGAATTAAAATGTGTGTATATAAATCATCGATCTTTTTAATTTTAGTCGACGTTTTTATATTTTACATGCAATCTTTGAATGAACAGAAGACGGGCAAACATTAAATCAACTCAACTAGAGAGCCTTTAGAAAGCACAGCTCGTATTTTTAACACTTCCATCAATCATCCACGAAGCAGACAGATTTATGCTGTCCGTCAAATTGGTAGGACGGTTGGGGCAAACTTTGTACGTAGTAATTAGGGTTTGCATCCCGGGATTTCCCACGTTAAAATTCCCGGGAATTCGCACATTTTACATTTCCCGTATCCCGGGAAATTCGTACGGGAATCCCGCGGTAATTCAGTAGAATATTTTACATATTTCTTCGCATATTTTTCCCATCATTTCCACAATAAAATTAAAAATGCTGTATATAAATTTAGTTCACATACCTGATTAAAAGGTATGTCAAATATTGCAGTTGGATGACAAAATATTTTTAAGCTGCGTTCGGATGTAGACTCAAAATCTACTTTTTCGGATTTTTCCTGTCAAGCTCCATATGAAAAAATTAGAATCCGGGAAAAATAGATTTTGGACGTGTATCCGAACGCCAAAAATAAAGAATTTAAAGTTTTCGAAGTTACAGGACAAATAACAATCATTTCATTTAATGCTTTACTAACTTTTAATGTGAACGATCGTTCTCCGTCGCGTCCACATTTTCCAATAAAATGAGAAATATCTGATCTTTAATTCATTTTGAAACTGAAAGAAGTTTGAATTGATCTCACATTGCGTTTTATTATATGAATTCTGTAACAGGTTCGTTGTGAAATATATATTTATTTTACTTTAATAAAATGTGAATGTTTCATTGGAAAAAACTCATAAACAGTATGTTGACGATTTCCCGTGCTGTCCCGGGAAATTGAAAAAATAATTCCCGTTTCCCGGGAAATAAAAAGTACGGGAAAATGCAAAACCCAGTAGTAATATATGTTTTTAATTTTAATTTAAAATATTTTTTTTTATTTAAAAAAAACTGTTAGTGAGAGAACTGTAGGTGATATCTTATACGATGTATAATATGTTGGTATATGTCATATGCCGCACAGTGGTTCAGAATAAAAATCCATCGGCCAAAATTCAATAACTTTTGTTCTAGTAGAAATTTTTGAGTTCTGTAAAAAATCAAAATTAGACAAGGATTATTTTGAGAAATTAGCATTAAAAATCGGAAAATCAGTATATCTTAGAAATCGGCCCAAAGTTGACTACTTTTCATATTTTTCGATTTTATATATTTCGATATTTTACGTATTTGATCAAAATGCGAAGAAAAAATTTAAATTTTTTTGTATTACAGATTTTGTTCGATGAAGTAATAAAAGAGATCCGTGTACAGTTTTCATGCAGTAATTCTATTTGTCTGCTAAATCAGGTAGTATTTTTTTTTTGGCATATTTCCGGCAAATGAACTCCGATTGTTAAAAAAATTTAGCATGAGGATTATTTCCTTTATCATCTCACTCATCTTTTTATATGCGTACCAACATTTCAGAAACTAATGAAACCAAACCGACTAAATTGCGTTTTGGAACTAAAAACCCCGACTTTTTGCACTAAATGTATCCTATCTTCCAAAGGTGCAATTTCGTGCAGGCAATAGTTAGCCTACAAAAACGGGGACCCCTTCAACCTTTCCAAATATGTATATATTTCGTTAAAGGCTTTTGAAGGAAACAAGTTGTGTTGGTTCAAAGTCAGACATTTGCTCAAAAAACATATTTTTTACAATATTCATTACAACCAAACTATATTTGCCACAAACACAATTTCTAATAAAAAATTTGAGTGCAAAATCTCTTAAAATGTTTGAGAAACAGTTCGAAGAAGTCAAAAAATGAAATTAAGTTTTTTTTAATTTTCAAAATTTGATTAATATGTATGAACAATTCATAAATGCAGGGTCTATTTTCCTTTAAGACTGGATAACAACTAAGCTGCGATAACAAAAACCTAAAAATAAGGTTAAAATTTTACTCAAAATAATTTTTGTTTTTAATTTTCGCCACAATTTTGAAAAAAAAAATAATTTTATCTTAAAAATATTGGACTTAGCCTGACAAATTATTATAATTATGGTTATCGAGGCTGTCAAAAAGTCAACAAAAATATTTTTTTGAAAATTTGTTTTGATACAAATAATTATTATTGTACAATGTGAAAAATATATATATATATATATTATTTTGAGTAAATAATTAAATTTTTATTAACGTTTTCGTTATCGCAGCTTAAAGAAAAACAGTCCTAAAATGAAATGTTTTATAAAATTGTTTAATAAACATTTCATATTTCATAAAACTAAATTGTTACATTAGTGAAACATAAGATTAAATAAACAATTCTTAAGGATTATGAAATATGCCATAACCAATAAAATACTTGGATTATGAAATGTCTTTATAAATATAATGCAATATTTCGTAGTTTTTATGAAATGTTTCATAACTTAACTTTACTCGGTTAAATGCTAGCAATTCTCATTTCTCCTCTGTTAACCCTGACATAAGTATGTACCCTGATGTAGGTCAAATACATATTCATTGTAAAGACTCGCAATGATGTATGAGACTTTTTCATAAAATTAATGAAGTTTCTTTATAAAATCTATGAACATTTTCATAAATCATATTATGAAAAATAGTGAACTTTTATGACAATAGTTCATCGAATGAAGAATTGCATTTCATACTCTCTAAGAAATGTTTCAAAAATTCGATGACACTTTTCATTGATTTGTGCATTGTGGAACATGTTTCACACATTTTATGAAGTCCATTTTTGGAGACTTTATAATGAAATTTTCACTGAGGTTATGACAAAATCATAAATATTATGAAGATAGTACTTTCAGCCTATGTAATATATGATGTAAATTTGACTAAGTACCGATGTAATGAAGCTTCTATAGTAATAATAGGGTAAATCAGAGTAACATTTGGATGGGGAGTGACGGATTGACTGATGTAACAAAATAAAGGGGGGTTCCCGGTAGATGATTGAAATTCTACACGAACGAATGATACCCTGACGACTCATAAATTGTGTTTTTGTAACAAGTTTAAAAGCTTTCGTGGTTATGATTTGAAATTATAAAAACTTTCGTGTTGCCATCAATGTTTTTCGTCAGTCTTTGTTAATTTTACGAATAGAGTTGTTTAAGTGTATACGAGACGAATTTTTGTGCATGTGTACGCAAGGCGTATTTATAAAGGTGATAGCAGGAGCCCAGCTGACTGCAATTTTTTTCATTCAAAAGTAACCGAAACTGTCAAATCCCATATATTTTGCTTTGACAGTATGGCTCTAAAAAATTACTTGTATTTTGTTGTTGCCGAATTTGTTTTTGCTCTGGTGCTATCACCTGTATAAATACGCCTTGTGTACGTCTATGCTTTATTTTCATTATTTCCGTCGGAATAAACGTGCTAACGAATGTTAACTGATTATTTAAAAAAGAAAATAAATTTTCTATTTTAAAAACATATATTTCAACAGTTCTTTTCATTTGAATGGGTTTTTCTAATGGTCCAGATTTGACATTTATGACGGTTGGTTTCGTGTTCTGGAAATCCAAAAATACAGAAAAGCAAACGAAAGTTTTTTTCTTCGACATTCGTTATACAGAAGCGCAAATCAACTTTCGTTCGTCGTTTATATACAATGAGTGATTCGTCATCCGGAAACACCCCGTACATTTTTCGAGATTTTTTATATATATTTTTTTACTTTTCGTGTCAACAAAAAAAGATTTATTTTTGAAAATCATTTTAGAAAAAAATCAATATAAAGGAGTCAATTTTTTCTCGACTGTTCCTAAACCGCTGCTTCTACGTGAATGCACTGCCAAAAATGATAGCACTAATGTTAAATTGCAATTTTAGTAAAACATTTAAAAATTGCACTAATGTGCAATAAAAAATAGTCTTGAGTTATATGGGCGGTATTTGTTACGCATGGCTGATTTTGATGAAGCTTTCAGAACATTTTCTTTTTATTAATTGTAAACTCTGTACCTACTTAAAACAAAACCAACCACACGCGTATTTTGTGCGAATCTAAGATAGATAGCTGCAGTGACTCAGCCGTTATTCCATTTCCTTCCATTCTCCATTTAAAAGTTTTTTCAAAATGTGGACCTATTCATGCACTTTAGTTGCATCATTGGATAAAACTAATTCGCTATGTAAAATGTGGCAAAAGTATTTTTGAAATATTTGGGTTCTGGAGTGATTTGAAAAGCACATAATACCCTGGTGGAGGGTATTAATATGGGGTCGGGGTGACATTTGTATTGGCGCTACATCAAAATATGGACGGATGCGGTCGAGCTTCACTAGGTGAAATGTAACGGTACGGGGCCAACCTGAACGAAATTGCTTTAACAGAAATCTTCTAAAACGGAAAGAAGAATATTTTGTATGTGAACTATATTTAAATCTGAACCGATTTTCTTCATATTCAATGGTGTCCGTCCTAACCCAATAAATAAATTCAACAATAGATGCCACCAGTACTTTGTTTACAAGAATAAATTGACTCCGAAAGCTAACCGGTACCATAAACGAAAAGCTTTATTAAAAATAAGACAGCACCCGGCAGTAGAGTGGACTTGTTGTAACTGAGTGTGGCGGCTTGGCTCTTAGGATTGTGCTAAAACCTAAAATTCATATAACAGTTTGTATACATGTTCATACATTTCAATTTAAAAGTTGATCAAATTCATTGAACCGAATGTAAATCCATTGCACACTATTGTGTCCCATAATAATTGAAAGTGTAAATGTAACAACAATTCGAAATACTTATTTAAAAATAACTTCCGTAAATCATAACTTAATAGAACTTTAAATATATTAAATTTTACGTTAATAAAATTGTATAAATTATATACTTTTATATTGAAACCTTGCAAAATTGTCATTTATTTAAATTGTCTTTGGGGGGAGAAAATACAGTTTTTTCTTGTTACTTGTTCATCGCAATTTTTGTTTTGTTCTTTGTAAAATATTCCTAACACGTCTAGAGTTGTTTCGAAAATTTTATTTTTTTTTTTTTAGTTTTTCTTTTTCTGGATTCGTTCCGTTTGATTATAAATAGACACCGAAAAACAGACATTTACTTTTTTATGAATATTTTCTGGTTTATAAATATTTTTTGTGTTTATTTGTTTTGTTTTTAATTTATTTCCTTTTTGTTTTAAAAATGCATTTTGTATTTCAAAAGTTTTGAATGCAAAAATGTTCGTTGTTGTTCAATTTTGTTTTTTTTTTAATACGAGTTAACGCCTAGATTTTTTTGGTTTTGTCGCTTTGTTTATAAAAAATATTTTTTATATCGATTTCTAGTTGTATGTATGTACGTGTGTGTTTTTTTCTTTTTTCCAAATATGAACTCATAAAATAAGTATTTATGCTAAATAAAAGTCTTAAATCCCTCCAATTGTGAATGAGAATGATTCATGTTGGTTTTTCATTATTTTTATGTTTTTTAATTTAAAAAAATATCTTTTTTTTATAATTTCCACTAAGATTTTAGGTATGTTTATGTTTTGTTTTTTCTTTGCCAAATTTACAATAATTTCTCTAAAAATTTATGATTTCTTTTTATGTTTGTTTAAGAAATTGGACACCAATATTTTTATTCTGAAATGAAATATTGCTTTTTTAATATTCCACCATCCGGCAAAACTTTGCACGCCGAGGATAATTCAATTTAGTCTCGAATCGAAATGTTGTGCATTTCCAAGTTTTTCTAGAAATGGAATTTTCTCAATTTTAATTGGAATTTTCTCAATATATAATGGGAACTACCAATTTCAAATGAAATTTTCTCATTGTGAATGGAAATTGTCAATTTTGCTTGGAATTTTCCCAAATATAGAAGACAATTCTCAATTTTACTTCGAATTTTCCCGAATATAAAAGGCAATTCTCAATTTTAATTGGAATTTTCTTCATTTGAAATAGAACTTCTCAAATTTAATTGGAGTTTTCGCAATTTGAAATGGAAATTTACAATTTCAATTGAAATTTTTACGATATGAAGTGGAAATTATCAATTTCAGTTGGAATTTTCTTAATATTAAATAGAAATTCTCAATTTCAATTTTCTTTATTAAAAATTAAAATATAAAATTCAATTGATTTTTTTCAGTATGAAATGGAGATTCTCAATTTAAATTTTCTCAATATGAAATGGAATTTTCAAAATTTCAATTGGAATTCCCTCAATACGAAATGGAAGTTATCAAGTTCAGTTGATATTTTCTTAAAATTAATTGGAAGTTCTAAATTTCAATATAAATTTTCTCCATTACAAATAAAAAATCACAATTTCAACTGGAATTTTCTCAATTTGAAATGTAAATTCTTCATTTCACTTAGAATTTCCTCAATATGACATGTAAATTCTCAATTTCAATTGACATTTTCTCAATATGAAATGGAAATTCTAAATTTCAATTATAATCATTTTCAATTTGAAATAGAAATTCCCAATTTCAATTGAAAATTTCTCAATATGAAATGGAAATTCTTCAATTGATATTTTCTCAATATGAAATGAAAATTCTCAATTTCAATAGAAATTTTCTCAATATGAATGGGAATTATTAATTTCAGTTGAAATTTCCCTTGTGTTAAAAGGAAATTCTCAATTTCAATTGGAATTTTCTCTATTTGAAATGGAAATTCAAAATTTGAATAGAAATTTTCTGTATTAGAAATGGGAAATCGCAATTTCAACTGGAATTTTCTCAATTTGATATGGAAATTCTCAATTTCAATTGAAATTTTTTCAATATGAAATGGAAATTCTGAATTTCAATTGAAATTTTCTCAATATAAAATGGGATTTTCACAATTTCAATTGTAAATTCCTCAATATGATATGGCAATTATCAAGTTTTGTTGAATTTTACTTAATATTTAATTGCAATTCCCATTCATTAGAATTTCCTCAATACGAAAAGGAAATTCCCAATTTTAATTGAAATTTTCTCAATATGAAATGAAATTTTCACAATTTCAATTGGAATTTCTTCAATATGAAATGGAATTTTCACAATTTCAATAGAAATGTTCTCCATTTGAAATGGAAATTCTAAATTTCAATTAAAATTCTTTTCAATATTAAATTTTAATTGGAAAATTAAATTGAAATTTTCTCAATTTGAAATGAAACTTCTCAACTTCAATTTTCCCAAATTCACGTGGAATGGTTAAGTATTTTATCCTTTCAAAACGTTTTGAATTTTCTGATGTGTGTGCAAAAAAAATTGAATTTTGTCGGACGGTGTTTATGTATACATCTTATGCTTTGCTTTAATTACGTTTTTGTTTTTGTTTTTCTTTTTTTTATTAAATTGTTCTTTTTGTACAAGTAGTTGCAGTTTATAACAAATAATAAATAAAGAAATAAACCTAAAAGATAAGAAAAATAAAACAACTAAAAACACAGGTTTGTTTGTTAAATAAAAATGAAAATTTTATTTAAAAAATCATATCAAATAACATTAAACATAATAATCATAATAATTAAAAAAATTATAATAATTATATAAATATTGTTCTATTTTATAAAAAATACATTTTTTAATCCTCACAAATTGTCACAGCTTGATTTCTAATCCAAAAGTATGGTTTAAATTGAGAAGTTATGTGTGTGAAACAAGTGTGTTGTGATGCTAAAATTTTGAATTTTTTTTAAACAAAAATAAAAATTAATATATATGTATATATACTATGCATTTTAACAATAGCTATTGTGTATAGTAATAATAATAATAAAAAAGGACAGCATTCTGTTACCAAAAAACAGGCAGTGTTGTAAATTGAAAGTATAGTTAGTTATGTAGTCTTGAAACAAAAGCCAAAAGCATCAAAAGGTTAGTTCGTGTTCCTTTCTTGAAAAGACCAACGTTTGTTTTACGTTTTCCAAATATTAAATAAACAATGTCTTTTCTGATTAGCTATAAAAAATCAAAGATTTTCGGTTAATATTTTCCAAATCTAGATTTTTCAAACCCTACTCTTAAGTTTCATAGCATTTGTATGTTACATGTCCATTTTACATTTGCATTTAGAATTAAATATCATTAAAAATTATCGTAATTATATGAACACTTTGTTAAATTAAATTTCTAAAGAAGAAAAAGTCAACGAGTTAATGTTAGAATCCATTAAGAACTCTTAGAAACACGTAAGAAATATTTTGAGAACATTTTTAGTTGAATTTTTTAACGTTTCACCTGAAGGATGGGTTTCAAGATCAAGAAGATGTAGAATTAATTCCCTTAAGTGAAAATACTTGAAAGTCGTCAGGTTTCCTTCCAGGAAATTTTACTTCTGGTAAATAAAACGCGTCTAATGTAAATGTGTTTTTGGTACATTTTTAAAAAATGTTTTACAAACTGATCCAGTTTCTTTTGAAAAATGTGGTAATAGTTTATCAAGCTTTTGAAACCCGTCCAAAAAGGACAATTTGTCCAGACATTAATATTGTTGAGGACTATTCCTACATACAATTAATTAGATACAATCGTTGGTCAGGTTTTCTAATTTGTTACATTTTTGTGACAACGAAAAACTAAACAGGCTCTCGCGAAAAATTTAAAGAAAAAATAAATGTAACTTCAGAACCTTGCTTGAAATTGAGAGAAAACTTAAAATAAAACAATTATATATGTAATTAAATAAACAAATCGAACTAAACTCGATTACTACAAAATTATCTATTTTAATTTAATTAAAAAAACTTTCTTTCCTTTCGCTTCACATAGTTCCCTTTGTGGTTGTTTTCTGTTTTGATTTTTAAACTATTATCGTTTTATGTTTTGTTTTTATTTCTGTTCTATGTTGGTTTTATGTTTATGAGGTACTTTTATATTTTTGGCACAGTGAAAGTTTTTTTGCTTGTTTTTCTCTTTTGTTTTTCATCATCATTTTACTCGATTATAGTTAGGTTGTTTATCTTTGCATCGCTCTAAGTATCATTAATAATTACATATTTTGTTTTGTTTGTTTTAGAAAAGAAAATTAATTCATTGGTACGGCAAATGTGTGTTGTTACTTTATAGTTTTATTTTTTAATAATATTTCTTCCATTTTTTGTAATTATGTTTAGTTTTATGGTTTTTATTTTTATTTTGTTACTTTCATTGGAAATACATTTAGTTATTTAGTGTTAATTCGATGTTCTTGGTTCAATATTGTTATTTTTTGCGTATCCGAAGGGGGCAGAATTAGTTCTATGTATGTATGTATGTTTGTTTGTGTAAATGATAGAAGTTTTTGGAGAAGTTGTACCGTGCTAGAGTCAAATATAATGGAATTTGTTTTAGTATTGGAGGAATCGTAACATTGTTACCAGGTATTGTTTTAGTTGATTAAAGATAAATAGAAGGAATCAATAAAAAATATATTTATATATGAAGTAGGATAATTTTTCCATTAAAATCCATTTTCCCTAAAATTCAGTTTTGCACCAATTCGATAAAGGTATGAAGTAAAAAAAGGTATGAAGTAAGTAAAATGTTCCACTAAAATGTTTCTCGTAGTGTTTTAACTAATATTGCTGAACACATCCTATACTTCGAATGTAAGGATCACAAGGTTCCCTACGCCGTCATAATTTAAACCCCTGGTTTAGTGGTGTTTTTTAATCTTGTGCACAAAAGCGATAAAAAGACCCATATATTGCGGTGCTAGAGGGTTATAATGTTCCACTAAAATGTTTCTCGTAGTGTTCTAAGTAATATAGCTGAACACATCCTATACTTAGAATGTAAGAATCACAAAGTTTCCTATGCTGATTCATCGTAAGTTAAACCCCAGTTTTAGGGGTGTTTTTAACCTTGTGCAGAAAATGAACCAAAAATACCCCTATATTGAGGCGCTAGAAGGTTAAAATGTTCCACAAAAATATTCCTCGTATACTTCGAATGTAAGGATCACTGTTTTAGTGTCTGAAACTGTAGGCAAAATGAAGTTAATTGACGTTTTCAATTTTTCATTTCCCTATCCTGTTACCCCTTCACATAACTACAAACTTCCAAAGGATACAATTCTTCAAGAATTATTTTAACTATTTTTTCACACCATATGATAACGGTATAAATGTCGAATGAATAGAGGAGAATATCTTTTAAAAATACTTCAGATTTTATGCATTTATCTATATTAGTTTAGCACCAACAACCATTTCAAGTTTTTCCAGCCTAAAAAATTAGTTATGAATAAACTAAATAAACTGAGGGGGGAACTTTAAATGGTTGTTAATGCTAAACTAATGCAGATAGAAGTACGGAATTTGAAGTATTTTTAGCAGATCTTCTTCTCTTTAATTTGACATATATACCAGTGCAATAGGATGTGATGAAGTATTCAAAATAATTGTATTCTTGTATTGTAATTATACACAAAATTGGACTTTGAATAATTGTCCCATGCCAAAATAGGCTAAGTAGGCGTATTGAATATAGCCCTTTCGATTGGTTTCATGCAGATTATTACTCTCATAAAAATGCTTAATTCGACTGCCCCCAATAACAAATAATGTCCTTATACTTTGACTCAACACATTTTCTTTCCAATACTCAAAAAAATGCTAATTGAAAATTTAAGTTTACGAATTGAAGAGAACGAAATGTTTTCAGGAAAGTTCTGATTGTTGTTGTTGCTTGCTATTGTTTTTCTATGTATTTTGTTTTTATATTGCGGGGGTTCTTCTATTCTTTTGTGTTACTTGTGCTACAAATCACAGATTATTGTTATATTTTATTCATTTATATGGTTAAGTTTGCTTTTAAGTATTTTGATTGATTGTTAGTTTTGTTGTTTGTTTTTGTATTTATTGTTTATTATAAAATAGACTATGGTTAAAAAAAAAAAACAAAATTTATCTATTGGCGGTGGTGGCTTTTTCTTGTTTACAGAAACAAAACTTTATCGGTTATGTCTAAGAATTGCTGTTTTGTTTGTTTGTTTGTGTATATAATATTTTTGTAAATAAAACTATTTGTATAAACTATGGGTATATACAATACAATTGTTTAAGAAAACAAAATTATTTAAAAAACTCATAAAAATATATGGTTTTATGAAAAAAAAAAAATAATATGTATAATATTGTTTTGTTTGTATAAAGAATAGCTATTAATTATAATTGATTGTTCTATGTTGTAGTTGGTTAATTTTACAATAAATTTCATCTATTGCTATGCCTCATTTTTGCTATTTGCATTTGTGATCGGATCAGTTGTACACATATACATATATGTATGTATATGTGTTGTGGTTTCATTAGAAAGTAGTTAACAATAGTTAAACAAAAAATAAACAAATTAAAATTATTGCATATGGTTGTAGTTGTTGTTTTGCATTTTTTTCTTAAAGAAACATAAACAATGTGAATTATACTATTTTTTGTTTGTTTAAATTTGTCTATTTCAGTTTTATGTATATCGATCCCGGTATATTTATTTGATTTGTTTAAGGCTATTTTGATTTGTTTGTTGCTGTTTTTTATGTTTTGTTTTTTGTTTTCTTGCGATTTTGTTAACGTTTTGTTATGGCGTTATAAAAAATCCTTTAAAATTATAAATAATTTAATAATTAACGGCAGAATAGTTTACGGTAATAGTTTCTTGTTGGTTTGTTTGTTTGTTTGTATGTATGTGTGTGTGTATTCATGTATAAAGTTAAATACATGGAAAAGTTGTATGTATGCATGTAGTGATAGTATTTAATACTTATTTGTTGTTGTTATTATTATTAGTTGTTTTCTTTTTCATTTTGTTAAATATCTGAAACCAAGGTTTTAATTGTTCGCTTTAATATTTCTTTTCTTTCAAAAAACTCTCAACTGTGATGTTTTTTCTGTTTTTTTTTTCTTTTGTTTCTTATTCTTCTTCGTCTTCTTTTGTCTGTGGAAATTTTCTTTTTGTTTAAATGGTATTTTTGAATTTCTGCGCTTTTTACTTGTTATCAAATTCAAAGTCCTCCAAAAGTCACAACTATGAAAGAGTTTTACTTTACTTCCGTCCATTCCTTAACAGAATCCAGCACCAAAACATAACTAAAATTTTAATTGTTTTTGTTTTTTTTTCTCATTGTCTAAAGTAGTGTTTAAATTGAAAAATCTTAAATAAATATTTGTTTTGAGAAACAAAACTATAACTATGGTTGGTTTTCTTGCATTAAAGCGAATAATAATAATAATTGTTTGCAAACATAATGTCGTGAGAAAGGAAACGTGAAACGAAACGGAATTAGATGTGCATCAAGGCTGGCCTCTCTAAAACTCTAAACATTATTTACGAGTATTACGGAACAAGTATTTCGGTGGCAGCATAGTTGGTTTTCATTTGACTATTTGTATATCTGCGAAACATTACTTTCACATAACCACAACTTCAAAAAAGTTATACATTTCTTCTTGATGAAACGAGTAAGAGAAATATAGTTCTTGAATTCAAATGGAAGTTCTGAATATCAATTGATAAATTCTGAATTTCAAATGGAATTTGTAAATATCAATTGATAAATTCTGAATTTCAAATGGAATTTCTAAATTGATGTTTTCTGAATGGATTTTTGAATGTCAGCTGATGAGTTCTGCATTTGAAATTGAATTTCTGAAAATCTACTGATGAATTCTGAATTTCAATTGGAATTTCCGAATATCATTTGATGAGTTCTGAATTTCAAATGGAATTTCTGAATATCAATTGATGTTTTCTGAATGGATTTTTGAATTTCAGCTGATGAGTTCTGCATTTGAAATTGAATTTCTGAAAATCTATTGATGAATTCTGAATTTGAAATGGAATTTCTGAATATCAATTAATGAGTTCTGAATTTCAAATAGAATTTTTAAATATCAATTAATGAATTCTAAATTTCATTTGGAATTTCTGAATTTCAATTGATGTGTTCTGAATTTGAAATAGAATTTCTGAATATCATTTGATGATTTCTGAATTTCAAATGGGATTTCTGAATTTCATCTGATGAGTTCTGAATTTGAAATAGAATTTCTGAAAATCAATTGATGAATTCTGAATTTCAAATGGAATTTTTGAATATCAATTGATGAATTCTGAATTTCATTCGGAATTTCTGAATTTCAATTAAGGTTTTCTGAATGAATTTTTGAATTTCAGCTGATGAGTTCTGAATTTGAAATGGAATTTCTGAATATCAATTGATGAGTTCTGAATTTCAACTGATGAGCTCAGAATTTCTAAATATCAACTGATAAGTTCTGAATTTCAATTGGAATTTCTGAATATCAATTCATGAGTTCTGAATTTCAATTGGAATTTCTGAATATTAATTGATGAATTCTGAATTTCATTTGGAATTTGTGAATATCAATTGATGAATTCTGAATTTCATTTGGAATTTCTTTCTTCAATTGATGTTTTCTGAATGAATTTTTGAATATCAGCTGATGAGTTCTGAATTTGAAATGGAATTTCTGAATATCAATTGATGAGTTCTGAATTTCAAGTGGAATTTCTGAATTTCAACTGATGAGCTCAGAATTTCTAAATATCAACTGATAAGTTCTGAATTTCAATTGGAATTTCTGAATATCAATTCATGAGTTCTGAATTTCAATTGGAATTTCTGAATATTAATTGATGAATTCTGAATTTCATTTGGAATTTCTAAATATCAATTGATGAGTTTTGAATTTCAAATAGAATTTATAAATATCAATTGATGAATTCCGAATTTAATTTGGAATTTCTGAATTTCATTTGGAATTTCTGAATATCAATTGATGTGTTCTGAATTTGAAATAGAATTTCTGAATATTATTTGATGATTTCTGAATTTCAAATGGGATTTCTGAATTTCATCTGATGAGTTCTGAATTTGAAATAGAATTTCTGAAAATCAATTGATGCATTAATTTCAGAGTCAGGCGTTAAATGCAAACCATTTGGAAAGGAATATTATCAGCATCGTAGACAAGGATGCAGATTCTAAAAAGTTACACTTGAACCAGATGCTATACGTCTGAAACTATAGTCCAAATAGGGTTTAGTGGCGTTTTTAGAGTTTGTCTCAATTCCTCAAAATTGCAAAGGATACAATTCTTAGAAAAATATTTTAAATTAAATTCCATTGGAACGGGTGTGACACTTTTGCTTAAATATGTTGAAATATCTCCCATATTCATTGACTGAGTTTTTTACTATACTGCCAATAGCAAAAGTCAGGTTAAGCGGAATATTATTGCAAATATAAATATGTCTTGGCGTCTTAAATATTGGAGATATACAACAAACAAGAGCGTCACGGGTGTGACCTTAGCTTTGAAGAAAATCTTGAGGTTTTACTTATTTTCTTGAATTCGGTAATGTGCTTCCATTACATGCCTTTATTTATTTTTGCTAATCAAAAGAGTAGTTCATACACTTTCTTCTAAAGTATACGTTACCGACATCTCTTCATTAATATGGGAAATGTAGGATATTTAAATTATAACGGGCGTGACATTTTGACGGAAATCCTGTTACGACACCAGTCTACATCTGGAAAAGGAAATTATCAGACCTATTGTTGTCATCATTTTTTTGAAATATAATCAAAAATATGTATTATGAGAAGTATAAACATTAAAAGATCGCTTTACGTGGAAATACCCATACTTATTCGCACACTATGATACCCTTATATATGTAAATATTTTATTGAAGAGGAGAATATCTGTTAAAAATACCTCAAATAGGCGATTCTAATTTAAACATTTAAATGTCCCACCCTATATTACGTTCAAAAAACATCTAAATATCAATTAAATCGATCACTAAACAAACAAAACTGATATTGTGATCTTTGAAGCTACAGAATGACTTTTTGTGTTTGGTGAACCAAGTAATCAAAAAAATCATATTTTTGTTTTCATCACCGTATTTATATTGGGATTGGGTCCCAAAGCGTAGTCGCAAGTCCCATTCAAAATCACATATAGTCGTCGAGATATCATCGGAGTGCGGAGTAAAGTGAAAGCAATTAGCCAAAAATTCCTAGCTTATAATTTGTCTTCCAGATTTCAAACGTACATTGACACGGGTTTTTCTAGAGGAGAATGTGTAACCAGTGATACCTCTCACCCAAAATTTGTCCTCATAAGGGAGGTTTCCACTTATATTATGTCCGTGTCCCTAGAAGAAAGTGGAGGATGTGGATAATGAAAATTTTGATTGATATCTAAAAAGTGTCCATTTGAGAGAGGTGTCCGCTTGAGTGAGTGCCCGCCCATGACATATATGTACAGCGGCTGACCGTGTTGATTTATGCTGCACCCTTAAGGCATATTCTATTCCATTCGTTCCACATTTGGTCCTTTCACGAGTAGTGCAGGCATTAATTTTTGCTCTCAATTAATAGCTTTGCTTGCCGACGACAATTATTCCCAACTTATATTATTACGTTTCAGATATGTTATATGTGTAAGTAAGTGTTAATTGTCAAACGATAGTTGTTGGTTGGGTTGGTGGTTAGTAAGCCTAAAACGAAACGAAACTACTAAGAACTGATTTACAAAATAATGATACTAATAATAAGAAAATAATACCCATAATTTGTTCCCACGTCAACTAAAGCGCGCCCCGAAAGACTGCAAATGAAAGGCAAATTTTTGAAATTTGTTTCGTCGTTCATTTGTCATCTGCATCTGCATCAGCATTTGCATTTGCATCAACTATGTACTTAATTTCACCTAAACAAATCAAATCTTATGGAACTTATAACTAATAAAAATTGATTTCAATTTTAATATACAGGTAGTGGATTAGTGATACATATACACTATTTCTCATATACATGTAGGCATGTATGTTTGTGTAGGTTTGCGTAAAAAATATCATTTAAATGACAACAAACTAAATTTAAAAAAATTAAATATTTGTATTAATTTAAGATTCCTGTAAATACGCCTCAATCGTTTAACGAAATTGGTTCTCGACAGAACATTTCTGGTGTTTTGTTTTGTTGTGTTTGTTTCTATTGTATCTAGAGTAGAACTTCTTAAATATACTTTGTATGTATTTATGTTTGTATGTGTGTGCAT